>CM053035.1:207331036-207636036 GCA_028564925.1 Lithobates sylvaticus | reverse complement strand
CTATGGATCTCTCTCTATGGATCTCTCTCTAGATCTCTCTATGGCTCTCTCTATGGCTCTCTCTATGGATCTCTCTCTATGGATCTCTCTATGGATCTATCTATGGAGCTCTCTATGGATCTATCTATGGATCTCTCTCTATGGGGCTCTCTATGGATCTCTCTCTATGGATCTCTCTATGGAGCTCTCTATGGATCTCTCTATGGATCTCTTTATGGGGCTCTCTATGGAGCTCTCTATGGATCTCTCTATGGAGCTCTCTATGGATCTCTCTATGGGTCTCTCTCTATGGAGCTCTCTATGGATCTCTCTCTATGGGGCTCTCTATGGATCTCTCTCTATGGAGTTCTCTATGGATCTCTCTATGGGGCTCTCTATAGATCCCTCTATGGATCTCTCTATAGATCTCTCTATGGATCTCTCTATAGATCTCTCTATGGATCTCTCTCTATGGATCTCTCTATGGATCTCTCTATGGAGCTCTCTATGGAGCTCTCTATGGATCTCTCTCTGGATCTCTCTATGGATCTCTCTCTATGGATCTCTCTCTATGGATCTCTCTATGGATCTCTCTCTGGATCTCTCTATGGATCTCTCTATGGAGCTCTCTATGGATCTCTCTCTGGATCTCTCTCTGGATCTCTCTATGGATCTCTCTATGGAGCTCTCTATGGATCTCTCTCTATGGATCTCTCTCTATGGATCTCTCTATGGAGCTCTCTACGGAGCTCTCTATGGATCTCTCTCTGGATCTCTCTATGGATCTCTCTATGGATCTCTCTCTATGGATCTCTCTCTATGGATCTCTCTATGGATCTCTCTCTGGATCTCTCTATGGATCTCTCTATGGAGCTCTCTCTGGATCTCTCTATGGATCTCTCTATGGAGCTCTCTCTGGATCTCTCTCTCTGGATCTCTCTCTCTGGATCTCTCTCTGGATCTCTCTCTGGAGCTCTCTATGGATCTCTCTGGATCTCTCTCTATGGATCTCTCTATGGATCTCTCTCTATGGATCTCTCTATGGATCTCTCTCTATGGATCTCTCTATGGATCTCTCTCTATGGATCTCTCTCTGGATCTCTCTCTGGATCTCTCTCTGGAGCTCTCTATGGATCTCTCTGGATCTCTCTCTGGATCTCTCTCTGGATCTCTCTATGGATCTCTCTCTGGATCTCTCTCTGGATCTCTCTCTATGGATCTCTCTCTATGGATCTCTCTCTATGGATCTCTCTCTGGATCTCTCTCTATGGATCTCTCTCTATGGATCTCTCTATGGAGTTCTCTATGGAGCTCTCTATGGATCTCTCTCTATGGATCTCTCTCTATGGATCTCTCTATGGATCTCTCTATGGGGCTCTCTATGGATCTCTCTCTGGATCTCTCTCTGGATCTCTCTCTGGATCTCTCTATGGATCTCTCTATGGGGCTCTCTATGGATCTCTCTCTATGGAGCTCTCTCTATGGATCTCTCTATGGAGCTCTCTCTATGGATCTCTCTCTATGGATCTCTCTATGGGGCTCTCTATGGATCTCTCTCTATGGATCTCTCTCTATGGATCTCTCTCTATGGATCTCTCTCTATGGATCTCTCTATGGATCTCTCTCTGGATCTCTCTCTGGATCTCTCTATGGATCTCTCTATGGGGCTCTCTATGGATCTCTCTCTATGGAGCTCTCTCTATGGATCTCTCTATGGAGCTCTCTCTATGGATCTCTCTCTATGGATCTCTCTATGGATCTCTCTATGGGGCTCTCTATGGATCTCTCTCTATGGATCTCTCTCTATGGATCTCTCTCTATGGATCTCTCTATGGATCTCTCTATGGATCTCTCTATGGATCTCTCTATGGGGCTCTCTATGGATCTCTCTCTATGGAGCTCTCTCTATGGATCTCTCTATGGATCTCTCTCTATGGATCTCTCTCTATGGATCTCTCTCTATGGATCTCTCTATGGATCTCTCTATGGATCTCTCTCTGGATCTCTCTATGGATCTCTCTATGGGGCTCTCTATGGATCTCTCTCTATGGAGCTCTCTCTATGGATCTCTCTATGGATCTCTCTCTATGGATCTCTCTCTATGGATCTCTCTATGGATCTCTCTATGGATCTCTCTCTATGGATCTCTCTCTATGGATCTCTCTCTATGGATCTCTCTCTATGGATCTCTCTATGGATCTCTCTCTATGGATCTCTCTATGTAGATCTCTCTCTATGGATCTCTCTCTATGGATCTCTCTCTATGGATCTCTCTCTATGGATCTCTCTCTATGGATCTCTCTCTATGGATCTCTCTCTATGGATCTCTCTATGGGTCGGGGTCACACATCTCCGGGGTGGGCCGCGGTCTTCATTGAAGGGTCCTGTGCGTCTTCTGGTTCGATTTCAGGGGGGAATTCAGCCAAGAATTTGGATCTGATTCGCACCTCTGATCCAGTGAACGGGGGACACACCGGACCCCCTGCTGTGAGCCGCGGCCTAAAGGCTCCGCCCATCCTTCTGATAATGCTTCATCTTACGCTCATATTTAGGGAATAACATGAAAGATGGTCAGAGCCCCCCCCCCCCCCCCCCACCATCAAACACCTCTCCCCCTCCCCCTCCTACCTTGCTGTGCCCTACCTTTTTCTAATTTGGCTCTGCCCACACAGCTGTGTCAGAGATCTGTAAATGAAGAGACTACAAGCCCCATCTGCCACCGGGGGGCGGAGCGACTCCTCATTCTCAATGAAGTAACATCACCCTAGTCCCGCCCTGTAACTGAGGGTCCAACCTGGAGGAATAGTCTGCAGGAGGCGGAGAATCGCACCCCCAATCCACCAATCACAGCTTGTCAATATAAATAAATAAATAAAGGGACATTTGTTATTAATCCCGATCGGTGCATTTCATGTATATTTGAAGGTTTCCTAGGACAGGATAGGATAGGACAGGCCGTGTAAAGCACAGCTAAATCACAACTGATAATGAGATCTGGCAGCCCAGCACAGACGGGGTTAACTATAGTAAATATTACACTCCCAACCCCCTTCTTAACATTACACAGGGGGGGGGGGGGGGCAAGTAAAAATCTATACAGAGTTGGGAACGTGAAGTGAGTTTTATCCCAAATTGTCCGTAAAGTGGAAATTCATAGTTTGTATCGTCCAATCAGATGATCCGTTACTCTCATTATAGACGGCGTTCTGCTCTCAGCTTTGTGCTATGCGCCCGGCGGGGGAGGAGCGCAGATCTCCCGGGATCCATGGTGGGAAGTTCTGTCTCCCATGGCAACCGGATATCAGACAGTTACCATTGGAAACGACCGTTTGGCGGAGAGCGAGGGGTTAATGTGGATATTTTCTCCCCGATGTCAGATCCGATCGCTGCGTCAGCTCTGTGTGCGTCCCGAGGCCACTTTCTGTCATTAATTCCGAGAGCCGAGTGCGGGAAACTGTCCTCATATCCGAGGGACGGCGATCAAAGTAATGAGATCGTTATGGAGCCACTCCGACTCCAAACCATGGAAAAAACGCCCCCCCAACCCTACACCCCCTGTACCCCCCCAACCCACACCCCCTGCCCCCCCCCCAACCCTACACCCCCTGTACCCCCAACCCTACACCCCCCCCAACCCTACACCCCCTGTATGCCCCAACCCTACCCCCCCAACCCTACACCCCCTGTACCCCCAACCCTACCCCCCCCCCCAACCCTACACCCCCTGTACCCCCCCAACCCTACACCCCCTGTACGCCCCAACCCTACCCCCCCAACCCTACACCCCCTGTACCCCCCAACCCTACACCCCCTGCCCCCCCAACCCTACACCCCCAGTACGCCCCAACCCTACCCCCCCAACCCTACACCCCCTGTACCCAATTATCATACTCTTCCTATATCCCCCCAACCCTACACCCCCTGTACCCACCCAACCCTACACCCCCTGTACCCAATTATCATACTCTACCTATACCCCCCCCCAACTCCTATATCCCACCCAACCCATATACACCCCCAACTCCTATACCCCCCAACTCCTACAACCCTCCAAAGCCCTATGCCCCTCCCAACCCTTATACCCCCCCCCCCCCCAACTTCTACAACCCCATACCCCCTTCAACCCCTATAACCCTCCCAACCCCCATACCCCCCCCCCCATCCAACTCTTACAACCCTCCCAACCCCTATAACCAGAGATCCTATGTCTTGTAGAAGTCATGTACATTTGTAGAAGGTGATTGTGATGGAGGGTATTTGGGGTATTTGGACGTGTAAGCCCCAGTGGCCCCCAGAGACAGGGGCTCAGGTGAAGTAGCAGCCTGTGCTCCCCGGTGTAAGGGCGGCCCTGTCTTTGTCAGGTAAATGATTGATGCGGGTCCCGGAATGTGGGCGGAGCTCTTTGTACGGGGAGGAAGTTCACGCCATTACAAGCCCCAACATGCCGGTGACATTTTTAACCGATAATTATGGTGTAAGGTGGCGGGAGAACCGGTTTCCACCCCCCCCCCCCCCGGAGGACGTAGAATACGACCGCCATTCCTAAACCTGAACTAATAATGTCATTAAAGGGGCACTCCGCCAAGAATGAGATTTATGTGTGATAGTAAATTCTCCAGCTTTATAATGCGGTCTCTCTCTCTTCCCTCTCTCTCTCTTCCCTCTCTCTCTCCTCTCTCTTCTCTCTTCTCGCTCTCTTCTCTCGCTCTCTTCTCTCTCTTCTTCTCTCGCTCTCTTCTCTCTCTTCTTCTCTCTCCTCTTCTCTCGCTCTCTTCTCTCTCTTCTTCTCTCTCCTCTTCTCTCGCTCTCTTCTCTCTCTTCTTCTCTCTCCTCTTTCTCTCGCTCTCTTCTCTCTCTTCTTCTCTCTCCTCTTCTCTCGCTCTCTTCTCTCTCTTCTTCTCTCTCCTCTTCTTTCTCTCTCTCTCTCTCTCTCTCTCTCTTCCCTCTCTCTCTTCCCTCTCTCTCTCTCTCTCTCTCTCTTCTCTCTCTCTCTCTCCTCTCTCTCTTCCCTTTCTCTCTGTCTCTCTCTTCTCTCGCTCTCTTCTCTCTCTTCTCTCTCTCTTCTCGCTCTCTTCTCTCGCTCTCTTCTCTCTCTTCTCTCTCTCTCTCTCTCTCTTCTCTCTCTCTCGCTCTCTTCTCTCGCTCTCTTCTCTCTCCTCTTCTCTCGCTCTCTTCTCTCTCTTCTTCTTCTCTCTCTCTCTCTTCTCTCTCTCTCTCTCTCTCTCTCTTCTTCTCTCTCCTCTTCTCTCGCTCTCTTCTCTCTCTTCTTCTCTCTCCTCTTCTTTCTCTTCTCTTCTCTCTCTCTCTCTTCCCTCTCTTCTCTCTCTCTCTCTCTCTCTCTCTCTTCCCTTTCTCTCTGTCTCTCTCTTCTCTCGCTCTCTTCTCTCTCTTCTCTTCTCTCTTCTCGCTCTCTTCTCTCTCTTCTCTTCTCTCTTCTCGCTCTCTTCTCTCGCTCTCTTCTCTCTCTTCTTCTCTCGCTCTCTTCTCTCTCTTCTTCTCTCTCTCTCTTTTCTTCTTTCTCTCTCTCTCTCTCTCTCTCTCTCTCTCTCTCTCTCTCTTCCCTCTCTCTCTGTCTCTCTCTTCTTTTCTCTCCTCTCTCTTCCCTCTCTCTCTGTCTCTCTCTTCTCTCGCTTTCTTCTCTCTCTCTCTTCTCTGTTTCTCTCTTCTCTCGCTCTCTTCTCCCTCTCTCTCTCTTCCCTCTCTCTCTCTGTCTCTCTCCTCTCTCTCTCTTCTTCTCTCTCTCGCTCTCTTCTCTCTCTCTCTCTCTGGTGGGAGGGGCCAGCAGGAGGCTAACGCCCACATTTGATCATGAGCTTCCAATGAATGAAAGGGCAGGGGGCCAAAGACACATGCTGGGGAGGAAAGAGCTAGATGATACTGGATGTCCTCCAGCCAGGAAATGAGACAGGCTCTGTTTCCAGCTTCTAATGTACATGGTGAGAAGCTCACAGTGTGCGGTGAAATCAGAGGAAGACATTTCAGTCCAGGAGAGGAGCCGCTACACCTGTGCAAGACTGAAGGGGAGGAGCCGGTGTACCTGTGCAAGACTGAAGGGGAGGAGCCAGTACACCTGTGCAAGACTGAAGGGGAGGAGCCAGCGCGCCTGTGCAAGACTGAAGGGGAGGAGCCAGCGCTCCTGTGCAAGACTGAAGGGGAGGAGCCGCTACACCTGTGCAAGACTGAGGGGAAGAGCCGCTACACCTGTGCAAGACTGAAGGGGAGGAGCCGCTACACCTGTGCAAGACTGAAGGGGAGGAGCCAGCACTCCTGTGCAAGACTGAAGGGGAGGAGCCGCTACACCTGTGCAAGACTGAGGGGAAGAGCCGCTACACCTGTGCAAGACTGAGGGGAAGAGCCGCTACACCTGTGCAAGACTGAAGGGGAGGAGCCGCTACACCTGTGCAAGACTGAAGGGGAGGAGCCAGCGCGCCTGTGCAAGACTGAAGGGGAGGAGCCAGCGCACCTGTGCAAGACTGAAGGGGAGGAGCCAGCGCGCCTGTGCAAGACTGAAGGGGAGGAGCCAGCGCTTCTGTGCAAGACTGGAGGGGAGGAGCCAGCGCGCCTGTGCAAGACTGAAGGGGGGGAGCCAGCGCTCCTGTGCAAGACTGAAGGGGAGGAGCCGCTACGCCTGTGCAAGACTGAAGGGGAGGAGCCAGCGCTTCTGTGCAAGACTGGAGGGGAGAAGCCAGCGCTTCTGTGCAAGACTGAAGGGGAGGAGCCAGCATTCCTGTGCAAGACTGAAGGGGAGGAGCCAGCACTCCTGTGCAAGACTGAAGGGGAGGAGCCAGCGCTCCTGTGCAAGACTGAAGGGGAGGAGCCAGCACTCCTGTGCAAGACTGAAGGGGAGGAGCCAGCGCGCCTGTGCACGACTGAAGGGGGGGAGCCAGCATTCCTGTGCAAGACTGAAGGGGAGGAGCCAGCGCGCCTGTGCACGACTGAAGGGGGGGTGGGGGTCAGATTTGAATCTTCAGACTAGAGCCAGAGTAGAGGAACGGCCATATGAATGAAGATGTATCATTCAGGAGGAATGAAAAATCAGCCGGTGAGAGAAGTGATTATTATTGGATGGATGGACCCGACCAATGATCTGCAGTCTCTATGTACAGTACATTCAGTACAATTAGTTAATTTCGGAAATATCCCAAATGAACGAAAACCCATTTAGCAAATTTTTCCCAATATTTAAAAATTTGAAAATTCGTAAATTCAAAGATGTAAAATAATAACTAATTATAGGTATTGGAAATACGAATTTATCTGAAGTTACAAATTATCCAAAATAATTAATTAATAATAATAAATAACGATAATAATACATTTTTTTTTTATTATTAATTTGTTCTGCTCCATTTGTTTAGATGCGGGATTCATTATTTCGGATAAATTTGTATTCATTATATTCACTAACAGCCAAATTAGAAAGGAAATTCCAATCCCTATAATTTAATTTAATAGTTGTTATTAGTTCAAATTTTTGGATTTACTTTAGGAGGACCCCCCCTCCCCCCTCCCCCCTCTCGGTGATAAGCCGGTTTTCCGGAAATAACCACAAATAATCTTCGGGGAAAAATGCCAAAAACAGAGAGAAGGAGAATCGGCAGAGCGGCTCCGGGAACGCGCCATCATTTCCTCGTATTCATCGCTGCGTCTGCCGGGAAGTGATAAGAGATGAGACCTCCTACACTACAAGGTCCCCGAGAAGAGCCGACCTAGCCGGGGTCTCCATTCCCTCCTCAGCTCCATGGGACCTCAACAAAGATTTGATAGGGAAGATGACCAATCAGAGAGCTCACTGGCTCCGGCTATCCTCCAATGGGTACCCAGGAAGGAGCACCATTACTTCATAGATCATCCAACTCCTTTCAGGGGTCCAAACACCCCCCCCCCCTTCATCAGGGCCACACATTACAGATTTCTATTTATACTCTTTTGTGGCCCTGATGAAGGTGGAATGCGTTTGGCCCTAGAATTGTGTTAGATGTTTTATGTGTTTTATATGTTTTACCTTTTTGTGGTCTGTCCCACCCTTTGTGTCATTTTTCTTTTTTTTTGTATTTAACTGCAACATATTATCATTTATTGTGCTATGCTGACTCCAGCTTAGTGCTAGTTAGTTCAGTTCTAGTCCCTCCCCACTTCTTATATGTCCCATCAGTCAGCGTCAGGCTAGGTTTCCACTATCGCGACCTGAAAGTTGCGCGATTCTGCCGCGGTTTTGCAGCAATTTTGATGCGACTTGAAGCAATGCCCGTGTATTCTTGAGTTCTATGGACCTCAAGTCGCATCAAGGTCAGACCAAGAAAGTGCAGGGACTACTTTTGAAGTCACTGCGATTTGAAGTCGCACAGATATGAATGGTACTCATTGGAAATCGAGGGGTACGACTTGTCATGCCATTTTGCAGTCCCAAGTCGCACAAGTGGAAACATAGCCTTAGTACTTTGCAGAGTCAGGGCTCAGGAAAGTCATTGTCTTCTTACACTTCAAAAGACTGGAAAAGCACCCGCTGTGCTGCGATTATCTGAAGTAAAAATTGCATTGGATTCAACTTCTGTGCCTTATTGAAGAGTGAAGCTGCCTGTGGATGGTGGCGAGTCAGCAAATGCCCATGCTGTCTGGACAAACGAGGGGGGGTCTAAGGAGGTATGCCAATGCTTAAAGTGGCATGTGAAACAAAACAGTTTGGTTTGATGCTCCTTCTGTTGTTTTTCTCGATTTCTTCCTGTTGGGGCAGGTGAAATGTACAGAGAGTATCTGTTGGGCCATTTTATGGAGCGGGAGGTGTAGATATGTGGAGAAATGTAATGCACTTGGGGGGCTAAAAACATAAATGCCAACTACTCACTAGGGGGAGAACCTCGGGGGGGAACCAAGGATGGAGAAGGATCTGGAGGTCCTAGTAGATGACAGATTAGGCAACGTCAAGCTGCAGCTACCAAGGCCGGCAAAACATTGGCATAAAAAAAGGGATTTACTCCAGAGATAGAAGGATAGTCCTACCACTTTATAATACTCTGGTCCTGCCGCACCTGGAGTATGCCATTCAGGTCTGGTCACCAGTCCTCAGGAAGGAGGTGCTGGAGCTGGAGAGAGTCCAAAGAAGGGCAACAAAGCTAATAAAGGGACTGGAGGACCTCAGATATGAGGAACGACTACAAGCGCTACATTTATGCTCGCTGGAGATGTATGAT
The DNA here is from genome assembly GCA_028564925.1 of Lithobates sylvaticus. Taxonomy (NCBI): domain Eukaryota; kingdom Metazoa; phylum Chordata; class Amphibia; order Anura; family Ranidae; genus Lithobates; species Lithobates sylvaticus. The sequence continues at coordinate 207,626,866 of CM053035.1, read as the reverse complement.
AGTGATATACAAATATCTCAATGGAGGTCAGTTGTCGCTTGTGGGGGATCTATTGTTGCTGGGGGCCTCTTATGCTACTGGGAGACAATGGTTTTTGGAGGACATCTACTGTTGAGGGAGAGGTCTATTGTTGCTAGCTGTTCAGAGTCTATTGTTGCGGGGGGTGCTCCATTGTTGCTGGCTACAGGGGATCTATTTTACTTCCTATCATTAAACAAATTACATACAAATTACATAGCACCACAAATTGATACTTGGTTCTGTATCCATTACTGAGAGGTGGGTAGGAAGTGGAACCAAGGAACGGTGCTCGGAGGTGGGTAAGGGGTGGAACCAAGGAACGGTGCTCGGAGGTGGGTAGAGAGTGTAACCAAGGAACGGTGCTCGGAGGTGGGTAGGGGGTGGAACCAAGGAATGGTGCTCGGAGGTGGGTAGAAGGTGGAACCAAGGAACGGTGCTCGGATGTGGGTAAGGGGTGGAACCAAGGAATGGTGCTCATAGGTGGGTAGAGAGTGGAACCAAGGAACGGTGCTCGGAGGTGGGTAAGGGGTGGAACCAAGGAACGGTGCTCATAGGTGGGTAGAGAGTGGAACCAAGGAACGGTGCTTGGAGGTGGGTAGGGGGTGAAACCAAGGAATGGTGCTCGGAGGTGGGTAGGGTGTGGAACCAAGGAACGGTGCTCGGAGGTGGGTAGAGGGTGGAACCAAGGAACGGTGCTCGGAGGTGGGTAGAGGGTGGAACCAAGGAACGGTGCTCATAGGTGGGTAGGGAGTGGAACCAAGGAACGGTGCTTGGAGGTGGGTAGGGGGTGAACCAAGGAATGGTGCTCGGAGGTGGGTAGGGGGTGGAACCAAGGAATGGTGCTCATAGGTGGGTAGGGAGTGGAACCAAGGAACGGTGCTTGGAGGTGGGTAGGGGGTGAAACCAAGGAACGGTGCTTGGAGGTGGGTAGGGGGTGAAACCAAGGAATCGTGCTCAGAGGTGTGTAGGGGGTGGAACCAAGGAACGGTGCTTGGAGGTGGGTAGGGGGTGAAACCAAGGAATGGTGCTCGGAGGTGGGTAGGGGGTGGAACCAAGGAACGGTGCTCATAGGTGGGTAGAGAGTGGAACCAAGGAACGGTGCTTGGAGGTGGGTAGGGGGTGAAACCAAGGAATGGTGCTCGGAGGTGGGTAGGGGTGGAACCAAGGAACGGTGCTCATAGGTGGGTAGAGAGTGGAACCAAGTAACGGTGCTTGGAGGTGGGTAGGGGTGAAACCAAGGAATGGTGCTCAGAGGTGTGTAGGGGGTGGAACCAAGGAACGGTGCTTGGAGGTGGGTAGGGGGTGAAACCAAGGAACGGTGCTCATAGGTGGGTAGAGAGTGGAACCAAGGAACAGTGCTCAGAGGTGGGTAGGGGGTGGAACCAAGGAACGGTGCTCGGAGGTGGGTAGAGGGTGGAACCAAGGAACGGTGCTCAGAGGTGGGTAGGGAGTGGAACCAAGGAACGGTGCTCGGAGGTGGGTGGGGGTGGAACCAAGGAACAGTGCTCGGAGGTGGGTAGGGGTGGAACCAAGGAACGGTGCTCGGAGGTGGGTAGAGAGTGGAACCAAGGAACGGTGCTTGGAGGTGGTAGGGGGTGGAACCAAGGAACGGTGCTCGGAGGTGGGTAGGGGGTGGAACCAAGGAACGGTGCTCAGAGGTGGGTAGAGAGTGGAACCAAGGAACGGTGCTTGGAGGTGGGGAGAACGTGTGCTCGGTAATGGGGACATGGAAACCTTGATGATTGTTTTGTGATGGTGTTTGGTAGATTGATTGGTGATTGTGGTGGTTGATGATGAAGTGGTGGTTGAATGGGAGTGATTGCTTTGACGGGAGAGTGAAGGTGGGTGATTGGTGGTGTGAAATTGAGGTGTGGTATGAACCAAGGAACGTGGTGTTGTGATGATGATGATGAGTTAGTGTTGATGATTGTGAGTAATGATGGTGTGGTTTGTGATGTGATGTGATTTGATGATTTTGATGATGATGTGAGTGTGGGATTGTGATGATGAATTGTGGGGGGGGTGGTACTGGATGAATAGTTGTGAAGGTGAAAAGTGTTGGGATATTGTTTGAGTGATCGGGGTGTTGATGAAGTTGTTGATTTGTGTTGAATTTTTGAGTTGTTTGTTATAATTGTGTTGATGGATTTGTGAGTGGGTTGATGATGATTGTGGTGTTGATGCTGTGAGTTGAAATGATGAAGTGAATGAATTGAATGATGTTTTGATGATGAGTGGGTGGTGAGTTGGATTGATGATGTGTGAGTGATTGATTGATTTTGAGTTGAGGTGATGATGAAATGGGTGGTGATTTTGTGTGATGATGATGATTTGGAGTATGGTGAGATGTTGAGTTTGTTGATGAATGTGTGTTATGATTGGTGACGGATGAGTGAAGTTGTTGATGTTGTTTGATTGATTGAGTGATTTTGGTGTTTGAAGTGTGATTGATAGTGTGTGGTGTGTGATGAAGGTGATGGTGATGTTAGTGTTTGATGGGGTCGGTTTGTTTGAATGAAGGTGATGAATGTTGATTGGAATGATGTTGATGGTGTTTGACATGAAGACATGGGTTGATGTTATGGGAATGTGCTGATGATGATGAAGTTGGTGAGTGATGAGGATGTTGACCTGGTGATTGATGGTGTGATTGAGTGTTGTGAGATGGATTGTTGAGATTGGGGGTTGAGGTGACTAGGAATGTTTGGTGCGCTGGAGTGTGAGGTGATTGAAATTTTGTGATGGGAAGAACCTGACCAAGACAGTGCTTTGGAAGGTGAGGGGGTGATGAGTGGGTGGGTATGGGTGGGTGAAACCAAGGGACGTTGTGATTGTGTGGGGTTGAATGAGTGAGTGTGATTGTGTGATGATGTGAGTGTTTGAAGTGATTGAGTGATGAGTGAGTGTGTTGAGGGGTGGATGTGGATTGTTGTGGTGAATGTGATGATGTGTGTTGAAGAGATGATGAGTGTGTGTGTGATGAAAGTTGTTGAAGTTGAAATTTGAGTTTGTGAATTGAATTTTTGTTTGAATTTGATTTGAGTTGTGAAGTTGTGAAAGTGTTTGAGTGAAGTTGATGTTGTGGTGTGCGGGGTGATTGATTGATGATGATGATGATGAGGTTGATGATGATGAGTGTTGATGATGAATGTTGATTGATGTTTGATTTTTGTGTGTGATTGATTGAGTGAATTTGATGTTGGAGTGTGATGAAGAGGTGATTGGTGGAATGAAGGAACGGTGCTCAGAGGTGGGTAGAGGAAGTGGAACCAAGGAACGGTGCTCAGAGGTGGGTAGAGAGTGGAACCAAGGAACGGTGCTCGGAGGTGGGTAGGGGGTGGAAGCAAGGAACAGTGCTCGGAGGTGGTAGGGGGTGGAACCAAGGAACGGTGCTCGGAGGTGGGTAGGGGGTGGAACCAAGGAACGGTGCTCGGAGGTGGGTAGGGGGTGGAACCAAGGAACGGTGCTCGGAGGTGGGTAGGGGGTGGAACCAAGGAATGGTGCTCGGAGGTGGCTAGAGGGTGGAACAAAGGAACGGTGCTCGGAGGTGGATAGAGGGTGGAACCAAGGAACGGTGCTCGGAGGTGGGTAGGGGGTGGAACCAAGGAACGGTGCTTGGAGGTGGGTAGGGGGTGGAACCAAGGAACGGTGCTCAGAGGTGGGTAGGGGGTGGAACCAAGGAACGGTGCTTGGAGGTGGGTAGGGGGTGGAACCAAGGAACGGTGCTTGGAGGTGGGTAGGGGTGGAACCAAGGAACGGTGCTCGGAGGTGGGTAGGGGGTGGAACCAAGGAACAGTGCTCAGAGGTGGGTAGAGAGTGGAACCAAGGAACGGTGCTCGGAGGTGGGTAGGGGGTGGAACCAAGGAACGGTGCTCGGTGGCGGACACAAGAGGTGACTCGGAAGGAGGGAGTTCCTGCACCTATTGTCTGAGAAAAAAAAGCCCCGCCTACTACTAGATATTAGCTTAGAACAGAATACAAGTAGGCCTTAGGAACGGGGAGATGAGAAGGATCCTTAGATCTTGTGACCTCCCAGTCCCGGCACAGAGCTGCACATCCCCCGTATTATGTATTATGAGGCCCAGGAGGGCTGGCCGTCCTCTTCACCATGGAAAAGCCAACTTGCCCCGATGCTCTCACATCCTACTTCATTAATAATTCACGCCTCTCGCTTCCCGCCAGCGATGAGCTATTCCCGCAGCACAATGACAACGTTCCTCTAATCTCCTCCATTCCTGATATCTGACTTGTGTCCCTAGACTAAAATAATCTCATGTTTGCTTTTATGGTTCATAGAATTTCATGGCCGTGCCGGTGTTATGGATCATCGGCATTAAGAAATTGTATGAATAGACATGATGGTGGTGGTAGTTCCTCTAGTAGCAGCTTTGCTTGATTTTTAAAGTAAACCTAAACACAGGAACAAAAATGTCATGTGTTCCAGTTTACCCGTCCTCAGATGTGGTGGCTGCAATAGTTTTCTTTTTCCTGAATGTTTTCCTTTATTTTCACCTGCCAGTAACACACTTCCTGTCCATTTCTGGCTACGTTCACCTCCGCACCGTATCTATAGAGGGAGTCATGGTTGTCACACAGGTGGATTGATGGGACTAGTACTTTACATAATATAGATAATATTGTGTATGTTGTCTTTTATCTTATAGGAAGTCAGAAGGACACTGTATTTCTGGCAGGGTCAAGGAGCATAATGGGCAGAAATAGGTAAAGGGTCAAAGTAGACAGCAGAAATCCAAGTCATGGGGCAGAACCATCGGGCAGAAGCTCAATCTTTAGACAAGAAGATCCGTGCAGGCAGAACTGATATCTCAGGGCAGGCAGCAAATGAATCAGAAACCAGGGCAGGTTGAGTACCGGGATGGTGGAAGAGGTCAGGTCTAGATATAAGGTGGTGGAAGAGGTCAGGTCTAGATATATGATGGTGGAAGAGGTCAGGTCTAGATATATGATGGTGGAAGAGGTCAGGTCTGGATATATGATGGTGGAAGAGGACAGGTCTAGATATATGATGGTGGAAGAGGTCAGGTCTAGATATAAGGTGGTGGAAGAGGTCAGGTCTAGATATATGATGGTGGAAGAGGTCAGGTCTAGATATATGATGGTGGAAGAGGTCAGGTCTAGATATAAGGTGGTGGAAGAGGTCAGGTCTAGATATATGAAGGTGGAAGAGGTCAGGTCTGGATATATGATTGTGGAAGAGGTCAGGTCTGGATCTGTGATGGTGGAAGAGTTCAGGTCTGGATATATGATGGTGGAAGAGTTCAGGTCTGGATCTGTGATGGTGGAAGAGGTCAGGTCTGGATATATGATGGTGGAGGAAGGTCAGGTCTGGATCTGTGATGGTGGAAGAGGTCAGGTCTGGATATATGATGGTGGAAGAGGTCAGGTCTGGATCTGTGATGGTGGAAGAGGTCAGGTCTGGATATATGATGGTGGAAGAGGTCAGGTCTGGATCTGTGATGGTGGAAGAGGTCAGGTCTAGATATATGATGGTGGAAGAGGTCAGGTCTGGATATATGATGGTGGAAGAGGACAGGTCTAGATATATGATGGTGGAAGAGGTCAGGTCTAGATATAAGGTGGTGGAAGAGGTCAGGTCTAGATATATGATGGTGGAAGAGGTCAGGTCTAGATATATGATGGTGGAAGAGGTCAGGTCTGGATATATGATGGTGGAAGAGGACAGGTCTAGATATATGATGGTGGAAGAGGTCAGGTCTAGATATAAGGTGGTGGAAGAGGTCAGGTCTAGATATATGAAGGTGGAAGAGGTCAGGTCTGGATATATGATTGTAGAAGAGGTCAGGTCTGGATCTGTGATGGTGGAAGAGTTCAGGTCTGGATATATGATGGTGGAAGAGTTCAGGTCTGGATCTGTGATAGTGGAAGAGGTCAGGTCTGGATATATGATGGTAGAAGAGGTCAGGCCTGGATCTGTGATGGTGGAAGAGGTCAGGTCTGGATATATGATGGTGGAAGAGTTCAGGTCTGGATATATGATGATGGAAGAGGTCAGGTCTAGATATATGATTGTGGAAGAGTTCAGGTCTCTATATATGATGGTGGAAGAGGTCAGGTCTGGATCTGTGATGGTGGAAGAGGTCAGGTCTGGATATATGATGGTGGAAGAGGTCAGGTCTGGATATATGATGGTGGAAGAGGTCAGGTATGGATATATGATGGTGGAATGGGTCGGGTCTGGATATATGATGGTGGAAGAGGTCAGGTCTGGATATATGATGGTGGAAGAGTTCAGGTCTGGATATATGATGGTGGAAGAGGTCAGGTCTAGATATAAGATGGTGGAAGAGGTCAGGTCTGGATCTGTGATGGTGGAAGAGGTCAGGTCTGGATATATGATGGTGGAAGAGGACAGGTCTAGATATATGATGGTGGAAGAGGTCAGGTCTAGATATAAGGTGGTGGAAGAGGTCAGGTCTAGATATATGATGGTGGAAGAGGTCAGGTCTAGATATATGATGGTGGAAGAGGTCAGGTCTGGATATATGATGGTGGTAGAGGACAGGTCTAGATATATGATGGTGGAAGAGGTCAGGTCTAGATATAAGGTGGTGGAAGAGGTCAGGTCTAGATATATGAAGGTGGAAGAGGTCAGGTCTGGATATATGATTGTGGAAGAGGTCAGGTCTGGATCTGTGATGGTGGAAGAGTTCAGGTCTGGATATATGATGGTGGAAGAGTTCAGGTCTGGATCTGTGATGGTGGAAGAGGTCAGGTCTGGATATATGATGGTGGAAGAGGTCAGGCCTGGATCTGTGATGGTGGAAGAGGTCAGGTCTGGATATATGATGGTGGAAGAGTTCAGGTCTGGATATATGATGATGGAAGAGGTCAGGTCTAGATATATGATTGTGGAAGAGTTCAGGTCTCTATATATGATGGTGGAAGAGGTCAGGTCTGGATCTGTGATGGTGGAAGAGGTCAGGTCTGGATCTGTGATGGTGGAAGAGGTCAGGTCTGGATATATGATGGTGGAAGAGGTCAGGTCTGGATATATGATGGTGGAAGAGGTCAGATCTAGATATATGATGGTGGAAGAGGTCAGGTCTGGATATAAGATGGTGGAAGAGGTCAGGTCTGGATATATGATGGTTGAAGAGGTCAGGTCTAGATATATGATGGTGGAAGAGGTCAGGTCTGGATATAAGATGGTGGAAGAGGTCAGGTCTGGATATATGATGGTGGAAGAGGTCAGGTCTAGATATATGATGGTGGAAGAGGTCAGGTCTGGATATAAGATGGTGGAAGAGGTCAGGTCTGGATATATGATGGTGGAAGAGGTCAGGTCTGGATATATGATGGTGGAAGAGGTCAGGTCTGGATCTGTGATGGTGGAAGAGGTCAGGTCTGGATCTGTGATGGTGGAAGAGGTCAGGTCTAGATATATGATGGTGGAAGAGGTCAGGTCTGGATATATGATGGTGGAAGAGGTCAGGTCTGGATATATGATGGTGGAAGAGGTCAGGTCTGGATCTGTGATGGTGGAAGAGGTCAGGTCTGGATCTGTGATGGTGGAAGAGGTCAGGTCTGGATCTGTGATGGTGGAAGAGGTCAGGTCTGGATCTGTGATGGTGGAAGAGGTCAGGTCTGGATCTGTGATGGTGGAAGAGGTCAGGTCTGGATATATGATGGTGGAAGAGGTCAGGTCTGGATCTGTGATGGTGGAAGAGGTCGGGTCTGGATCTGTGATGGTGGAAGAGGTCAGGTTTGGATCTGTGATGGTGGAAGAGATCAGGTCTGGATCTGTGATGGTGGAAGAGGTCAGGTCTGGATCTGTGATGGTGGAAGAGGTCAGGTCTGGATATAAGATGGTGGAAGAGGTCAGGTCTGGATATATGATGGTGGAAGAGGTCAGGTCTGGATATATGATGGTGGAAGAGGTCAGGTCTGGATCTGTGATGGTGGAAGAGGTCAGGTCTGGATCTGTGATGGTGGAAGAGGTCAGGTCTAGATATATGATGGTGGAAGAGGTCAGGTCTGGATATATGATGGTGGAAGAGGTCAGGTCTGGATATAAGATGGTGGAAGAGGTCAGGTCTGGATATATGATGGTGGAAGAGGTCAGGTCTAGATATATGATGGTGGAAGAGGTCAGGTCTGGATATAAGATGGTGGAAGAGGTCAGGTCTGGATATATGATGGTGGAAGAGGTCAGGTCTGGATATATGATGGTGGAAGAGGTCAGGTCTGGATCTGTGATGGTGGAAGAGGTCAGGTCTGGATCTGTGATGGTGGAAGAGGTCAGGTCTAGATATATGATGGTGGAAGAGGTCAGGTCTGGATATCTGATGGTGGAAGAGGTCAGGTCTGGATATATGATGGTGGAAGAGGTCAGGTCTGGATCTGTGATGGTGGAAGAGGTCAGGTCTGGATCTGTGATGGTGGAAGAGGTCAGGTCTGGATCTGTGATGGTGGAAGAGGTCAGGTCTGGATCTGTGATGGTGGAAGAGGTCGGGTCTGGATCTGTGATGGTGGAAGAGGTCAGGTCTGGATATATGATGGTGGAAGAGGTCAGGTCTGGATCTGTGATGGTGGAAGAGGTCAGGTCTGGATCTGTGATGGTGGAAGAGGTCAGGTCTGGATATATGATGGTGGAAGAGGTCAGGTCTAGATATATGATGGTGGAAGAGGTCAGGTCTGGATATATGATGGTGGAAGAGGTCAGGTCTGGATATATGATGGTGGAAGAGGTCAGGTCTGGATATATGATGGTGGAAGAGGTCAGGTCTGGATCTGTGATGGTGGAAGAGGTCGGGTCTGGATCTGTGATGGTGGAAGAGGTCAGGTTTGGATCTGTGATGGTGGAAGAGATCAGGTCTGGATCTGTGATGGTGGAAGAGGTCAGGTCTGGATCTGTGATGGTGGAAGAGGTCAGGTCTGGATATAAGATGGTGGAAGAGGTCAGGTCTGGATATATGATGGTGGAAGAGGTCAGGTCTGGATATATGATGGTGGAAGAGGTCAGGTCTGGATCTGTGATGGTGGAAGAGGTCAGGTCTGGATCTGTGATGGTGGAAGAGGTCAGGTCTAGATATATGATGGTGGAAGAGGTCAGGTCTGGATATATGATGGTGGAAGAGGTCAGGTCTGGATATATGATGGTGGAAGAGGTCAGGTCTGGATCTGTGATGGTGGAAGAGGTCAGGTCTGGATCTGTGATGGTGGAAGAGGTCAGGTCTGGATCTGTGATGGTGGAAGAGGTCGGGTCTGGATCTGTGATGGTGGAAGAGGTCAGGTCTGGATATATGATGGTGGAAGAGGTCAGGTCTGGATCTGTGATGGTGGAAGAGGTCGGGTCTGGATCTGTGATGGTGGAAGAGGTCAGGTTTGGATCTGTGATGGTGGAAGAGGTCAGGTCTGGATCTGTGATGGTGGAAGAGGTCAGGTCTGGATCTGTGATGGTGGAAGAGGTCAGGTCTGGATATATGATGGTGGAAGAGGTCAGGTCTGGATATATGATGGTGGAAGAGGTCAGATCTAGATATATGATGGTGGAAGAGGTCAGGTCTGGATATAAGATGGTGGAAGAGGTCAGGTCTGGATATATGATGGTTGAAGAGGTCAGGTCTAGATATATGATGGTGGAAGAGGTCAGGTCTGGATATAAGATGGTGGAAGAGGTCAGGTCTGGATATATGATGGTGGAAGAGGTCAGGTCTAGATATATGATGGTGGAAGAGGTCAGGTCTGGATATAAGATGGTGGAAGAGGTCAGGTCTGGATATATGATGGTGGAAGAGGTCAGGTCTGGATATATGATGGTGGAAGAGGTCAGGTCTGGATCTGTGATGGTGGAAGAGGTCAGGTCTGGATCTGTGATGGTGGAAGAGGTCAGGTCTAGATATATGATGGTGGAAGAGGTCAGGTCTGGATATATGATGGTGGAAGAGGTCAGGTCTAGATATATGATGGTGGAAGAGGTCAGGTCTGGATCTGTGATGGTGGAAGAGGTCAGGTCTGGATCTGTGATGGTGGAAGAGGTCAGGTCTGGATCTGTGATGGTGGAAGAGGTCAGGTCTGGATCTGTGATGGTGGAAGAGGTCGGGTCTGGATCTGTGATGGTGGAAGAGGTCAGGTCTGGATATATGATGGTGGAAGAGGTCAGGTCTGGATCTGTGATGGTGGAAGAGGTCGGGTCTGGATCTGTGATGGTGGAAGAGGTCAGGTTTGGATCTGTGATGGTGGAAGAGATCAGGTCTGGATCTGTGATGGTGGAAGAGGTCAGGTCTGGATCTGTGATGGTGGAAGAGGTCAGGTCTGGATATAAGATGGTGGAAGAGGTCAGGTCTGGATATATGATGGTGGAAGAGGTCAGGTCTGGATATATGATGGTGGAAGAGGTCAGGTCTGGATCTGTGATGGTGGAAGAGGTCAGGTCTGGATCTGTGATGGTGGAAGAGGTCAGGTCTAGATATATGATGGTGGAAGAGGTCAGGTCTGGATATATGATGGTGGAAGAGGTCAGGTCTGGATATAAGATGGTGGAAGAGGTCAGGTCTGGATATATGATGGTGGAAGAGGTCAGGTCTAGATATATGATGGTGGAAGAGGTCAGGTCTGGATATAAGATGGTGGAAGAGGTCAGGTCTGGATATATGATGGTGGAAGAGGTCAGGTCTGGATATATGATGGTGGAAGAGGTCAGGTCTGGATCTGTGATGGTGGAAGAGGTCAGGTCTGGATCTGTGATGGTGGAAGAGGTCAGGTCTAGATATATGATGGTGGAAGAGGTCAGGTCTGGATATATGATGGTGGAAGAGGTCAGGTCTGGATATATGATGGTGGAAGAGGTCAGGTCTGGATCTGTGATGGTGGAAGAGGTCAGGTCTGGATCTGTGATGGTGGAAGAGGTCAGGTCTGGATCTGTGATGGTGGAAGAGGTCAGGTCTGGATCTGTGATGGTGGAAGAGGTCGGGTCTGGATCTGTGATGGTGGAAGAGGTCAGGTCTGGATATATGATGGTGGAAGAGGTCAGGTCTGGATCTGTGATGGTGGAAGAGGTCGGGTCTGGATCTGTGATGGTGGAAGAGGTCAGGTTTGGATCTGTGATGGTGGAAGAGATCAGGTCTGGATCTGTGATGGTGGAAGAGGTCAGGTCTGGATCTGTGATGGTGGAAGAGGTCAGGTCTGGATATAAGATGGTGGAAGAGGTCAGGTCTGGATATATGATGGTGGAAGAGGTCAGGTCTGGATATATGATGGTGGAAGAGGTCAGGTCTGGATCTGTGATGGTGGAAGAGGTCAGGTCTGGATCTGTGATGGTGGAAGAGGTCAGGTCTAGATATATGATGGTGGAAGAGGTCAGGTCTGGATATATGATGGTGGAAGAGGTCAGGTCTGGATATGTGATGGTGGAAGAGGTCAGGTCTGGATCTGTGATGGTGGAAGAGGTCAGGTCTGGATCTGTGATGGTGGAAGAGGTCAGGTCTGGATCTGTGATGGTGGAAGAGGTCAGGTCTGGATCTGTGATGGTGGAAGAGGTCGGGTCTGGATCTGTGATGGTGGAAGAGGTCAGGTCTGGATATATGATGGTGGAAGAGGTCAGGTCTGGATCTGTGATGGTGGAAGAGGTCGGGTCTGGATCTGTGATGGTGGAAGAGGTCAGGTTTGGATCTGTGATGGTGGAAGAGGTCAGGTCTGGATCTGTGATGGTGGAAGAGGTCAGGTCTAGATATATGATGGTGGAAGAGGTCAGGTTGGACAATTGTATTCAGCCAGTGGAGGATTCTCACCTCCTGATTCGGTGTCAATTGTTTCATTTTGGGCTTGACGTTACATTGATAATGGTCACCTGGACCAGAACAATGGGGTGATTCTCCTCAGTGGTGCCACCAACAGAAGACATTCTGAAAATTCCACATTTAACAATAAAAAGTAAAGTTGAAGTACAATTTTCTTATATTTTCCTTCTCCCCTCCCCCATCATCAGCCAATAAAATGTTTAAATAAATCCTTTCCCTGCGTCCTTCAGAGCCGGCGATGTCCACACTGGATCTCTGCGCTTCTCTATGAAGTGGTTTCTTCACAGATGGGGGGGAGGGGAGGTGCAGATTTATATCATGCGGTCGGTTTTGGAGGGAATATCACCCAATCAGCGATCACTCTGGGCTTTTATTTGTTGGAGCCGCAATTATAAACGTCGAGTCGCCTCATTTATGGGAAATGTTGATTCCGGAAGGCTCATTAGGAGGCTGGGTGAGGGGATCTAACCCCCCGCCACCTAAATCATTGACATGTGTTGGGCTGAGCAGAAAGTAAATGTTCGGGCTCCACGATCCGTCCTGTGCGGGGGGGGGGGAGAATAAAAAAATCGATACTTAATGTATCCGCAGCAGGAAATGTCCCTCTTCTGATTGGTTACATTGTCAGGAAATGTGAAGTCTGGTGTATCGGCGCACACCATCACCGGGACCCCAACCCCCCCTTTTATTGTACGGATTGTATTGATCCACCCAGATTTGTGGAAGGTTTAAAGCCGCCGTCATTTTCAGACTGAGAATATCACACAGATCTACAGGGAGGGGCAAAGAGAACCCGTCACCAGTCATGTGACTTCTTCTGGAATCTTGGTGGACTTTCCAGATCTGTGCCGTCATCCCGTGTGAGACTTCCTGTGATAAAGACCCATCACTGCTGATATCTCTCCTTGTGCAGAGGGACTGGTCTTGTCTCCACCCCTCCTGTAGAGGGTGGAGCCTGCTGGTCCCTCCCACAGCTCTGCTCTTTCCCTGTGCAGAGGGACTGGTCTTGTCTCCACCCCCTTCTTTAGTTTTCTGTAGTGGGTGGAGCCTGTTGGACCCCTACCACAGCCCTGCTCTCTCTCCTTGTGCAGGGGGACTGGTCTAGTCTCCTCCCCTTATAGTTTTATTTAGTGGGGGGAGCCTGTTGGGCCCCTCCCACAGCTCTGCTCTCTCTCCTTGTGCAGGGGGACTGGTCTAGTCTCTTCGCCTCCTGTGGTTTTATTTAGTGGGCCCCGCTGGGACCTTTTTTGTCTGACCCTCCATGTCTTATATTTATAGCCCCCCCAATTCCAGAGCACAGAGCAGTCAACCGATGCAGTGCATGCTGGGAGGGGCGCTCTCTGTATCATAGAGACTTCAGAGGACGACATGGACGGGTTCTAGAACATCTCTGGATGTAGGAATAAGAATGTGGGAGGAGATTAGAGAATCCCTCCTCCCCATTTACATTTAGTTTTCTCTGTGATTATAGATTTGTTTTCAATATTTATTTCTAATCTCAATTTTGCAAATAAATATTGGAAGCGAGGAGCGCCCGTCACACAGAGCCTCATAGGATACTTACTTCTGTCCCCCAAAGGGTTAAGGGGCGTCCTGCACCCCCTGTATGGAGATGCGGATGTATATTTGCAGAAGAGGATCTACATGTTATATACTGTGTGGGAGCGTAGAAGTATTTTTGGTTATAATTTTTATTCCAATGTTTTTCAAAAAGTGATTTTAGATGAGTCTTTTGCATCGTGATGTTTGCTGTTCCCTATTTCTCTTTTAGTACTGAATATGCACATTTGAAGATTCTCCCTCTAGTGGCGATCTGGTGATAAAGCACCTCACCCACCAACTACTGAGATACAATTTTAGGCACAAAGAAAGCGCTCATTGTTCTCATCCATAGCGGGCTGCTAGTTTTCTATTGAGACTCTTTTCAGGACGGCAGCTGAGAAATGCTGAATTAAAGATGTAGATTTACAGAATCGAAGAAATCCCCCCATTAATAACATAGAAAATGTGTGTTCCTTCAATCTTTTCAACTGAAGGCTGCAGAGCATCGCACCTGAGATCACGGGGAGCATTGAGTACCCCCATCCCGGGTATATGTAGAGCAACAATTCTTATCTTCAGATCCTCAGAGAGTTCTTTGCCATGAGGTGCCATGTTGTACTTCCAGTGACCAGTATGAGAGAGTGAGAGCGATAACACCAAATTTATCACACCTGCTCCCCATTCACACCTGAGACCTTGTAACACTAACGAGTCACATGACACCGGGGAGGGAAAATGGCTAATTGGGCCCAATTTGGAGATTTTCACTTAGGGGTGTACTGACTTTTGTTGGCAGCGGTTTAGACATTAATGGCTGTGTGTTGAGTTATTTTGAGGGGACGGCAAATTTACACTGTTATACAAGCTGTACACTCACTACTTTACATTGTAGACAAGTGTCATTTCTTCAGTGTTGTCACATGAATGTCACTGAGGGGTGTACTTACTTTTGTCAGATACTGTGTATAGATTTATATTAAGTATTATGTAATGAGGAATAAGTCCCCCCCCCCCCCCCCATGGATATAGATATATATCTAATAATGAGGAATATGTCCCCCCTATATATGAATAGGTCTACACCTCCCGGTCACACCGGTGTTGCCCCCATCATACAACTAGAATGGCCCCCAATGAAGGCAATATAATGGATTGTCTATGGAGCCGGTGCACCCCCCCCCCCCCCCCCCCCCCCCTCCATGTGACGTGTGTGGTTCTGGCCCCCACACACCCCAACAGGAGCCCATGGAAGATGCTTAGAAACTGAACATACTAATACACACGTGTATGAGACCCGCCACTCAGCGAAGTGTGACATGTACGGTATGACACCAGGCTGGCTCTGCAATCCCGTGTTATGAGTGACAGACGACCGGCGGGTCCCCCCCGGGGGGTTTCCATGGCACTCTAATTAAAAAAAAAAAACCTCCTTTGTAGAATTAAATCTCCGGATCTCCTAGGAAACGCAGAGCACCGCGTGCAACGCCGTACAATAGACAGTGTCGTATTTCACCTCCGCGACTCCGTCCAATCAGACGTCACAAACCGACCGTCCCCAACCTGGGAATGAGGGAGCTCCTAAATCTGTATAAGGAAGGTGTGTGTATATATATATGTATATACTGTGTGTGTATACTGTGTATATATATATATATATATTGTACAGGACGCAGTGGCTGGGTCCTGGAAGGACGCTATGTTTCCCCTCTGTTTGGTCTGTGATCCCTTTAAGGGAACAAAAAGGGTTAACTCACCTGTCAGAGGAGGTGGGTTTAAAAACAAGACAGGAAGTTGCAGATGGGTGGAGGAGTGCAGAGGAGATAGTGGTTTGTGTTTGGCTTGATTTGCAGCAACCAAAGTCAACAGCAGCGTTCGGCCTGGAAGCCTCCTAGCAGATGAAGTCACCTGCGACAGCACCCCAGGACTGTGTTTGATTGCGATAGCAATTCGGGACTTTGATAGTCGGTGAGACTGAAACCTTTTTCTTTTGTTTTGCTGCTGTGAAGCTGTTTAAGTTTAATAAAACCTCCTTTTGAACTAAAAGCCTGTGTCCTGCGGTCTAGCTGGTCCCCCGAACTTTACAAGTGGTGCTCGGATGCGGGCAGGACAGAGTAACAGGCGTGTTTTTTTTTTTTTGCTGGCTTTTGCATTTGAATTTAAAACTGACATTTAAAGGGACAGTACAGTGAATTTATGTCCTGGGTTAAAGCTGCCCAAACCCTGAAAGCTGAAGCAATGGAGGAACTAATTAAACAACTGTCCCTGGCTAATATACAAGCGCAGACCCGCCATGAGGAAGCTAATCAGCGCTTAGCAACCCAGCTGGAGGTACAGCAAGAAAATACTCGCCTGTTGGTGGCTCAGTTGGCAGCACAGCAAGCAACCCAGCAAGGGGTTATGCAGGCTCAGGTGACTGCCTTAAAAGAAGTAGTACAGCAGTTGTCTCAGGGTCGTGAGCAAGCGGCTGTTGCCCCTGGCAACCAGGTGACCGTGAGGGCAAGCCATTTTTTGCAGAAATTGTCCCTGAGTGATGATGTAGAGGCATTTCTTGCTACATTTGAGAGGACGGCAGAGAGAGAAGGGTGGCCCCAGGACCAGTGGGCCGGCCTAATTGCCCCTTTTCTCACCGGAGATCCTCAAAAAGCCTACTTCGACCTGCCACCAGAGGACGCTAAAGACTATCAAAAACTAAAGGCAGAAATACTGGCTCGTTTGGGGGTGACTACGGCCGTTCGGGCCCAACGAGTGCACCAATGGAAGTATTGTCCAGATCGTCCACCACGGTCTCAAATGCATGACCTGGTGCAACTGGTAAAAAAATGGCTGCAGCCCGAAGTGTTGTCGGGCCCCCAAATCGTGGAGCGGGTCGTCCTGGACCGATACCGACGGTCACTGCCAGACGACCTTCAACGGTGGGTCAGCCATGGAGACCCCAAAACAGTGAACCTCCTTGTCGAGATGGTAGAGCGATATACAGTGGTGGAGGATCTGCTTGGCCCTACCAAGCGCCAAGGGCCCAGTCTGCCACGGCCTATTCGATCGACTGCCGCCCTTCGAAAGGATGTCCCCCGGAGCCCTGGAATCAACACCCCGGAAGGTCAAGAGTCACTCCCAGTACCTCCTCAGCGATCTGTTCCTGTTCGGAGAGGAGGGGATGTACAATGTTGGCGGTGTCATTCCTGGGGCCATACCCGGGCCCACTGCCCACTGCAAGAGGAGCCCATGGAATGCGGGGTTCTTCGGAGGGGGTCTTTTTATGCTCATAGAGCATGTACCACACACCTTGACCGCGGAGAAGAGAAATTTGAGTGTGTAGTCCAAGTGAACCACCTCCCTGCCTGGGCTTTGCTGGACTCCGGAAGCATGGTAACCCTTGTTCATCCTAGAGTACTTGGGAAGATCGGTCCGGTAAGCAAAACTTTACGGGTTGTATGCATTCACGGGGACACTAGAGAGTACCCTCTCATCTCGGTGTCCATCTCCACAGCATATGGCACTGGTACTCAAGAGGTGGGGGTGGTAAAGAACTTGATACATGATGTTATCATAGGACGAGACTGTCCATTTTTTGAAAAACTGTGGGGACAAGGAGAACTATCTGAACGATCCCAAGACTGGGGAGAAACTAGTTCCTCTGTTCCTATGGTTGAGGGTAATAACCCTGAGATGCCAAATGAACCTAATGTGGATCCAGTTGATACAAATGCTAATGATTGGGTTAATGGTGATGAAAGTAGTGCTGATACTGTGAAGGGTGTCAAAATGTGTGGTTCGCAGACCTACCTGAACACTGAGGAGGGGGAACCTTCCCCACTTCAGGTAATGCTGGGTGAAGAGGATGAGGAAGTGGCCTCTACCCCTGCCCTGCCGGATTTGGGTGTTCCCCAGGGGACATTTGGTACTGCCCAGATGCAGGACCCCACTTTGGCCCGTGCACGGGAACAAGTTGTAGTATTAAATGGGGTACCCCAAGAGCCAGGTGCGAATGAGCGGTGGCCCCACTTTGCCATATATAATGAATTGCTTTATCGGGTTACCAAAGTGAGAGAAAATGTGGTAGAACAATTATTGGTGCCCCAACAGTATAGACGCAAGGTCCTGGACCTGGCCCATGATGATGTTTTAGGGGGACACCTGGGAGTTGAAAAGACGGAGGCACGGATCACCGACCGGTTTTACTGGCCAGGTCTGAAAGCAGAGGTAAGAAGATACTGTGCCTCTTGTCCCACCTGTCAGTTGACCGCGCCGGTGACCCACTTCCGGAGCCCTTTGGTCCCTCTGCCCATAATTGAGGTCCCATTCGAGAGAATAGCCATGGATATAGTGGGTCCTTTGGTAAAGTCAGCTCGAGGTCACTCTTACATACTGGTGATCCTTGACTATGCCACCCGGTATCCTGAAGCGCTACCTCTGCGGAATACCTCCTCTAAGGCTATTGCTCGGGAATTATTCCAGTTGTTTACACGGACTGGTTTTCCCAAGGAAATACTCACGGACCAGGGCACCCCGTTTATGTCGAGGGTTATGGCTGATGTGTGCAAGCTGTTCCGGATTAAACAGCTGCGCACATCGGTCTACCATCCACAAACGGATGGGTTGGTAGAGCGCTTTAATAAGACCCTTAAGTCTATGCTCAAGCGGGTTGTACAAAGGGATGGGAAAGACTGGGACTGCCTGTTACCCGCTCTCCTATTTGCTATCCGGGAAGTGCCCCAGGCCTCCACTGGGTTTTCGCCCTTTGAGTTGGTATATGGGCGGAGACCTCGCGGACTACTGGATTTTGTTAAAGAGGAATGGGAAAGTGAACCTATTCAGCATAAGAGTGTTCTTGAATATGTTTCCCAAATGCAGGAGAGGATCCGAACTGTGATGCCTCTAGTCAAAGAACATTTGCAAAAAGCCCAGGAGGCTCAACGACGGGTCTATAATAGGGCTGCTAGAATAAGGAACTTCCAAGTGGGGGATCGAGTAGCGGTGTTGATCCCCACTGTGGAAAGTAAATTCTTGGCCAGGTGGCAAGGCCCCTTTGAAGTTGTAGAAAAAGTGGGAGAGGTAAATTATAGAGTCCACCAACCAGGTAAGAGGAAACCCTATCAGATATATCATGTAAACTTGTTAAAGCCCTGGACAGACAGGGAACCGGTGACCTCCCTGGCTGGTGCAAGACTTGAGCCTCGGGTTGGGGTGGAGAGTGTCCAAGTAGCAAATACCCTGTCTAGAGTCCAAAGTCAGCAGGCAAAGGAGTTCTTGCAGAGAAATAAAGAGAAATTTTCAGACTTGCCAGGGCTCACTAGTGTCATAGAGCATGATATTGTCACGGAACCAGGAGTCAAAGTTTTTGTCCGGCCTTACCGCATTCCAGAGGCCCAAAGGAAGGCTGTTTCAGAGGAAGTGAAGAAGATGTTGGACCTGGAGATTATTGAGGAATCACAGAGTGAGTGGTCAAGCCCGATTTGTGTTGGTACCGAAGCCCAACGGGACTCTGCGATTCTGCAATGATTTCCGGAAACTAAATGAAGTTTCACGGTTTGATGCCTACCCCATGCCCCGGGTAGATGAGCTTATTGAGAGACTAGGTCCAGCCAGGTATATCACTACATTAGACCTTACCAAGGGGTATTGGCAAATCCCGTTGACTAAGGCTGCTAGAGAGAAAACTGCTTTTTCTACCCCAGAGGGAAGTTTTCAGTACAAGAGAATGCCTTTTGGATTGCAAACTGCTCCAGCCACATTTCAGAGGGCAATGGATAGGATTTTACGTCCTCATCGGGAGTATGCCTCAGTATACTTGGATGACATAGTCATTTTTAGCAGAGACTGGGAGTCACACTTGCCCAAAGTCCAGGCAGTACTGGACTCTCTTTGGAAGGAGGGGTTTACAATAAACCCGGAAAAGTGTGCTTTGGGAATGGAGGAGGTGAAATACCTGGGCTATGTTGTGGGTAGAGGGGTAGTAAAACCTCAGGTCAACAAGGTAGAGGCTGTACAGAATTGGCCCCGCCCCCTCACAAAAAAACAGGTACGTGCATTCCTGGGTATGGTGGGATACTACAGGAGGTTTGTACCCAACTTTGCCACGTTGGCAGCTCCATTGACCGCACTGACTAAGGGTCGGAAACCGGTCATGGTGGAGTGGAATGCAGACGTTGAGAAGGCTTTTTTGGAGCTCAAGTCGGCACTGTGCCAACACCCTGTCCTAGTAGCACCCAATTTTTCAAAAGAGTTTGTTGTACAGACTGATGCTTCCGATGTAGGATTGGGAGCAGTTTTGTCACAGGTTATTCATGGCGAGGAGCACCCAGTAGTCTTCCTCAGTAGGAAGTTAACACCAGCGGAGAAAAACTACGCTATAATTGAACGAGAGTGTCTGGCCATTAAGTGGGCTCTGGAATCCCTCAGATATTACCTCTTGGGGAGGAAGTTTAGGCTGATTTCTGACCATGCCCCTTTAACATGGCTGAGACAAGGTAAAGGGACTAATGCCATGGTTACCCGGTGGTTCCTGGCACTCCAGGAATTTAAATTTGTAGTGGAGCATAGGCCCGGGAGACTGCATCAAAATGCAGATGCCCTCTCCCGAGTCCATTGTTTGAGCTCCACGGTTGCCTCCACCTCCTTGGCGTTGGGGCACAGGGGGGGGATATGTACAGGACGCAGTGGCTGGGTCCTGGAAGGACGCTATGTTTCCCCTCTGTTTGGTCTGTGATCCCTTTTAAGGGAACAAAAAGGGTTAACTCACCTGTCAGAGGAGGTGGGTTTAAAACAAGACAGGAAGTTGCAGATGGGTGGAGGAGTGCAGAGGAGATAGTGGTTTGTGTTTGGCTTGATTTGCAGCAACCAAAGTCAACAGCAGCGTTCGGCCTGGAAGCCTCCTAGCAGATGAAGTCACCTGCGACAGCACCCCAGGACTGTGTTTGATTGCGATAGCAATTCGGGACTTTGATAGTCGGTGAGACTGAAACCTTTTTCTTTTGTTTTGCTGCTGTGAAGCTGTTTAAGTTTAATAAAACCTCCTTTTGAACTAAAAGCCTGTGTCCTGCGGTCTAGCTGGTCCCCCGAACTTTACAATATATATATATATATGTGTGTGTGTATACTATGTATGCGTATATATACTGTATATACTGTGTGTGTGTGTGTATACTGTATATACTGTGTGTGTTTACTGTGTGTATATATATATATATATATGTATATACTGTGTGTGTATATATATATATGTATATACTGTGTGTGTGTATATATATATGTATATACTGTGTGTGTATACTGTGTGTGTATATATATATGTATATACTGTGTGTGTGTGTGTATACTGTATATACTGTGTGTGTATATATATGTATATACTGTGTGTGTTTACTGTGTGTATATATATATGTATATACTGTGTGTGTATATATATATATGTATATACTGTGTGTATATATATATGTATATACTGTGTGTGTATATATATGTATATACTGTGTGTGTGTATATATATGTATATACTGTGTGTGTATACTGTGTGTGTGTGTGTATATATATATATATGTATATACTGTGTGTGTATATATATACGTGTGTGTGTGTATACTATGTATGCGTATATATACTGTATATGTATATATATATATATGTGTGTGAGAGAGGAATGTCATCCCAAGCCTGGACATTCAGGAAAGGCACAATCAGAGGTAACCCCACGTGGACAAGTTGGCACTCGCACCACGCTGGGTGTTTAGCCCACCACGCTGGGTGTTCACCACGAGGGATGAGGATTGTTGGAGGGAAGCTTACTTGGCTTAACATCATATTTTATATTTTACAAAGCGTTGGGCTATATATTGTGTTTTTTTGCATTAAAATTCATTAAAGTGTATTACTTCCAAAAAAATTGCGTTTGAAAAACAGCTGCGCAAATACTGTGCGACATAAAAAATCAATCGGCATTTTATTCTCCAGGGTCTGCTAAAAAATATATATATATATAAAATGTTTGGGGGTTCTAAGTAATTTTCTTTAAAAAAAAAACTGATTTGTTACTTGTAAACAAGGAGTGTCAGAAAAGGCGGGTCCTTAAGTGCCTATAGAGGGGCGGAGCTGGGAACACCAGTACACACTTGCCATTGGAATCCCCAAAAAATAAAAGGAGACCCCCAAACTCCGCCCGATGGTGTCCACCAATATCTGAACCTCTCCCTAACGATATAAATAGGCGGCGGCTGCCATAAGGTCCTCATTAGTTAACAATACGGAGCGCCATTATCTCTGCGCCAACATATGGCTCATTAGCAGCAGCCTGGGGTCAGGAGGGGTCGTGCTGCCTCTGGCGGGGGATGGGTATATACATTAATGGATTTTCCATGAAGCCACATCCTGTTCTAGGACCCCGGTAAGGTATTGTCTGCGGGATGGTCAGGAAATCTGCCCCCCCCCCCCCCCGGAGAGACTTCATAGAAGATCGAATGTCGGAGTGAGATCAGACCACTGAACGGATCATCTGATCCCGGGGACACCGGGTTACCTGTAAGATGAGTTTCGGACGTCCAATGCGGTGGGATTTGCCAGGATTGGATGGTGGAAGGTAATAGTAAATCGGGTCTATATGGAGCCCATCAGTGACGTATATTGCATGATGTGGACTTCATTCAGTAATGAGTTCTCCAGGAGAGAGCGTGGACTGAGCGGTACACGGGCTGTACAACCACTTTTATATCTATTGTATGTATGAAAACTTCCTGACGGCAAGTGCTGAATACCGGGGTCATGGCGGCAGATCAGATCCTGGTACTGTTTATTTTCAGCCAAGCAGTCAGAATGACTTCCCACAGAGGAGATGGAGGAACATCAGTTCCCTGATCTCCTCTGTGATGAATGATCCTGGAAGAGACAAAGATTCATCACTTCCAGCTTCAGAGCCATCATTCCCGGTTCATTCCCAGTTCATTCCCTGTTTTTTACAGCCAAGGAAGCAGCTAAGCAAGCTGTACTTGGAGGGCAGAAGACACATCAGGGGTCTAATAGATCCCTGATGTCTCCATATAGAAGATCTATCGCTGACAAAAGCCACCACAAGTAAAAAAAAATGTAATTTTTTATTTTTAATAAATAAAATAAAAAATTGAAAGCCAGTGGAGGGATTGGTAGAGAGGGGTGGAGGACACTGAATGGAGATCAGTGGAGGGATTGGCAGAGAGAGGTGGAGGACACTGAATGGAGATCAGTGGAGGGATTGGTAGAGAGGGGTGGAGGACACTGAATGGAGGTCAGTGGAGGGATTGGCAGAGAGGGGTGGAGGACACTGAATGGAGACCAGTGGAGGGATTGGCAGAGAGAGGTGGAGGACACTGAATGGAGACCAGTGGAGGGATTGGTAGAGAGGGGTGGAGGACACTGAATGGAGACCAGTGGAGGGATTGGTAGAGAGGGGTGGAGGACACTGAATGGAGATCAGTGGAGGGATTGGTAGAGAGGGGTGGAGGACACTGAATGGAGATCAGTGGAGGGATTGGTAGAGAGGGGTGGAGGACACTAAATGAAGGTCAGTGGAGGGATTGGCAGAGAGGGGTGGAGGACACTGAATGGAGGTCAGTGGAGGGATTGGTAGAGAGGGGTGGAGGACACTGAATGGAGATCAGTGGAGGGATTGGTAGAGAGGGGTGGAGGACACTGAATGGAGATCAGTGGAGGATTGGTAGAGAGGGGTGGAGGACACTAAATGAAGGTCAGTGGAGGGATTGGCAGAGAGGGGTGGAGGACACTGAATGGAGGTCAGTGGAGGGATTGGTAGAGAGGGGTGGAGGACACTGAATGGAGACCAGTGGAGGGATTGGTAGAGAGGGGTGGAGGACACTAAATAAAGGTCAGTGGAGGGATTGGCAGAAGAGGGGTGGAGGACACTGAATGGATATCAGTGGAGGGATTGGCAGAGAGGGGTAGAGGACACTGAATGGAGGTCAGTGGAGGGATTGGTAGAGAGGGGTGGAGGACACTAAATTAAGGTCAGTGGAGGGATTGGCAGAGAGGGGTGGAGGACACTGAATGGAGGTCAGTGGAGGGATTGGTAGAGAGGGTGGAGGACACTGAATGAAGGTCAGTGGAGGGATTGGCAGAGAGGGGTGAAGGACACTGAATGGAGGTCAGTGGAGGGATTGGTAGAGATGGGGTGGAGGACACTGAATGGAGACCAGTGGAGGGATTGGTAGAGAGAGGTGGGGGACACTGAATGGAGGTCAGTGGAGGAATTGGTAGAGAGGGGTGGAGGACACTGAATGGAGACCAGTGGAGGGATTGGTAGAGAGGGGTGGAGGACACTGAATGGAGGTCAGTGGATAGATTGGTAGAGCGGGGTGGAGGACACTGAATGGAGGTCAGTGGATAGATTGGTAGAACGGGTTGGAGGACACTGAATGGAGACCAGTGAAGGGATTGGTAGAGAGGGGTGGAGGACACTGAATGGAGACAGTGGAGGGATTGGTAGAGAGGGGTGGAGGACACTGAATGGAGATCAATGGAGGGATTGGTAGAGAGGAGTGGAGGACACTGAATGGAGATCAGTGGAGGGATTGGCAGAGAGGGATGAGGACACTGAATGGAGGCCAGTGGAGGGATTGGCAGAGAGGGGTGGAGGACACTGAATGGAGACCAGTGGAGGGATTGGTAGAGAGGGGCGGAGGACACTGAATGGAGATCAGTGGAGGGATTGGTAGAGAGGGGTGGAGGACACTGAATGGAGACCAGTGGAGGGATTGGCAGAGAGGGGGGAGGACACTGAATGGAGATCAGTGGAGGGAATGGCAGAGAGGGGTGGAGGACACTGAATGGAGGTCAGTGGAGGGATTGGTAGAGAGGGGTGGAGGACACTGAATGGAGACCAGTGGAGGGATTGGTAGAGAGGGGTGGAGGACACTGAATGGAGGTCAGTGGATAGATTGGTAGAGCGGGGTGGAGGACACTGAATGGAGGTCAGTGGATAGATTGGTAGAGCGGGATGGAGGACACTGAATGGAGGTCAGTGGATAGATTGGTAGAATGGGGTGGAGGACACTGAATGGAGATCAGTGGAGTAATTGGTAGAGAGGGGTGGAGGACACTGAATGGAGGTCAGTGGATAGATTGGTAGAGCGGGGTGGAGGACACTGAATGGAGGTCAGTGGATAGATTGGTAGAATGGGGTGGAGGACACTGAATGGAGATCAGTGGAGTAATTGGTAGAGAGGGGTGGAGGACACTGAATGGAGATCAGTGGAGGGATTGGCAGAGAGGGATGGAGGACACTGAATGGAGTCCAGTGGAGGGATTGGCAGAGAGGGGTGGAGGACACTGAATGGAGGCCAGTGAGGGATTGGCAGAGAGGGGTGGAGGACACTGAATGGAGACCAGTGGAGGGATTGGCAGAGAGGGGTGGAGGACACTGAATGGAGGTCAGTGGAGGGATTGGTAGAGAGGGGTGGAGGACACTGAATGGAGATCAGTGGAGGGATTGGTAGAGAGGGGTGGAGGACACTGAATGGAGGTCAGTGGAGGGATTGGTAGAGGGGGGTGGAGGACACTGAATGGAGATCAGTGGAGGGAATGGCAGAGAGGGGTGGAGGACACTGAATGGAGACCAGTGGAGGGATTGGTAGAGAGGGGTGAAGGACACTGAATGGAGGCCAGTGGAGGGGTTGGCAGAGAGGGGTGGAGGACACTGAATGGAGACCAGTGGAGGGATTGGTAGAGAGGGGAGGAGGACACTGAATGGAGACCAGTGGAGGGATTGGCAGAGAGGGGTGGAAGACACTGAATGGAGGCCAGTGGAGGGGTTGGCAGAGCGGATGGAGGACACTAAATGGAGGCCAGTGGAGGGATTGGCAGAGAGGGGTGGAGGACACTGAATGGAAACCAGTGGAGGGATTGGCAGAGAGGGTGGAGGACACTGAATGGAGGCCAGTGGAGGGGTTGGCAGAGCGGATGGAGGACACTAAATGGAGGCCAGTGGAGGGATTGGCAGAGAGGGGTGGAGGACACTAAATGGAGGTCAGTGGATGGATTAGTAGAGAGGGGTGGAGGACACTGAATGGAGACCAGTGGAGGGATTGGTAGAGAGGGTGGAGGACACTGAATGGAGACCAGTGGAGGGATTAGTAGAGAAGGGTGGAGGACACTGAATGGATGCCAGTGAAAGAATTGGAAGAGAGGGGTGGAGGACACTGAATCGAGACCAGTGGACGGATTGGCAGAGAGGGTGGAGGACACTGAATGGAGGCCAATGGAAGGATTGGCAGAGAGGGGTGGAGGACACTGAATGGAGACCAGTGGATGGATTGGTAGAGAGGGGTGGAGGACACTGAATTGAGATCAGTGGAGGGATTGGTAGAGAGGGGTGGATGACACTGAATGGAGACCAGTGGAGGGATTGGCAGAGAGGGTGGAGGACACTGAATGGAGGTCAGTGGAGGGATTGGTAGAGAGGGGTGGAGGACACTGAATGGAGGTCAGTGGAAGGATTGGCAGAGAGGGGTGGAGGACACTGAATGGAGGTCAGTGGAGGGATTGGTAGAGAGGGGTGGAGGACCCTGAATGGAGACCAGAGGGGAGATTGTCAGAAAGGGGTGGAGGACACTGAATAGAGGCCAATGGACGGATTGGCAGAGAGGAGTGGAGGACACTGAATGGAGTCCAGTGGAGGGATTGGTAGAGAGAGGTGGCACACACGAAGCAGTTGGGAAGGTGGATAAATCTGGCAGCAGCATTCATGATGGACTAAAGAGGGGAGAGCCAATCTAAAAGTAAGCAAATGAGGAGGGAGTTGGAGTAGTTTAGGTGAGAGATAACCAGGGGGTTGGGGAAGGATTGGGTCGTGGAAAACCGGGAGCGAGGCGGGAAAGTATTGGAGCAGGGTCAGGGAAGGAGTGAAGTGGGGTTGGGGGAAGGACGGGAGTAAGGTCAGGGAAGTATTGGAGCGGGGGCAGGGATCAGGGAAGGGCATAAGCGGCATCGGGGAAGGAAGGGAGCGGGGTCAGGGAAGGGGGGTCGGGGAATGACAGGAGCGAGGTCGGGGAAGGACTGGAGGGGTCAGGGAAGCATTGGAGCGGAGTCAGGGAAAGACACGGGGGGGGTCGGGGAAAGGACGGGAGCGCGGTCGGGGAATCGGGGAAGCATTGGGGGGTCGGGGAAGGAAGGGAACAGGGTCAGAGAAGGACAGGGTCGGGGAAGGGCATAAGCGGGGTCGGGGAAAGACTGGAGTGGGGTCGGGGGAAGGACGGGAGTGAGGTCGGGGAAGGAAGGGAGCTGGGTCAGGGATCAGGGAAGGGCATAAGCGGCATCGGGGAAGGAAGGGAGCGGGGTCAGGGAAGGGGGGGTCGGGGAATGACAGGAGCGAGGTCAGGGAAGGACTGGAGGGGTCAGGGAAGCATTGGAGCGGAGTCAGGGAAAGACACGGGGGGGTTGGGGAAAGGACGGGAGCGGGGTCGGGGAAGGAACAGAACGGGGTCAGGGAAAGACGACGTCGGGGAAGGGCATAAGCGGCGTCAGGGAAAGACTGGAGTGGGGTCGGGGGAAGGACGGGAGCGAGGTAGAGGAAGGACTGGGGGGGGGTTGGCGACGGGGAAGGACTGGGGGGGTCGGGAAGGGCGTAGGTGGCGGGGAAGGAAGGGAACAGGGTCAGGGAAGGGCGGTGTCGGGGAAGTATTGGAGTGGGGTCAGGGAAAGACGTGGGGGGTCGGGGAAGGAGGGGAGCATGGTCAGTGAAGGACTGGGGGGGTCGGGGAAGGGCGTAAGCGGCGTCGGGGAAGAAAGGGAACGGGGTCAGGGAAGGGGGGGTCGGGGAAGGACTGGACTGGAGTGGGGTTGGGGGAAGGACGGGAGCCACGTCGGGAAAGTACAGGGGTCGGGTTGAGGAAAGGGTGAAGCGGGGTCGGGGAAGGACTGGAGCGGGGTCAGGGAAGGACTGGGGGAGTGGGGTTGGAGAAGGACTGGGGGGGGTCGGGAAGGACTGGGGGTAGCGGGGTTGGGGAAGGACGGGGTCAGGGAAGTATTGGAGTGCGGTCTGGGAAGGACGGGGTAAGGGAAGTATTGGAGCGGGGTCGGGGAAGGACGGGGTTGGGGAAGGATGGGGGTAGCGGGGTTGGGGAAGGACGGGGTCAGGGAAGTATTGGAGTGCGGTCTGTGAAGGACGGGGTCAGGGAAGTATTGGAGCGGGGTCGGGGAAGGATGGGGTTGGGAAAGTACGGGAGCGGGGTCAGGGAAGGACTGGGGGGAGTGGGGTTGGGGAAGGACTGGGGGGGTCGGGAAGGACTGGGGGAAGAGGGGTTGGGGAAGGACGGGGTCAGGGAAGTATTGGAGCGCGGTCTGGGAAGGACGGGGTCAGGGAAGTATTGGAGCGGGGTCGGGGAAGGACGGGGTTGGGGAAGGACTGGGGGTAGCGGGGTTGGGGAAGGACGGGGTCAGGGAAGTATTGGAGTGTGGCCTGGGAAGGACGGGTCAGGGAAGTATTGGAGCGGGGTCGGGGAAGGACTGGGGGTAGCGGGGTTGGGAAAGGACGGGGTCAGGGAAGTATTGGAGCGCGGTCTGGGAAGGACGGGGTCAGGGAAGTATTGGAGCGGGGTCGGGGAAGGACTGGGGGTAGCGGGGTTGGGAAAGGACGGGGTCAGGGAAGTATTGGAGCGCGGTCTGCGAAGGACGGGGTCAGGGAAGTATTGGAGCGGGGTTGGGAAATTACGGGAGCGGGGTCAGGGAAGGACTGGGGGGTCGGGAAGGACTGGGGGAGAGGGGTTGGGGAAGGACGGGGTCAGGGAAGTATTGGAGCGGGGTCGGGGAAGGACGGGGTTGGGAAAGTACGGGAGCGGGGTCAGGGAAGGACTGGGGGTAGCGGGGTTGGGGAAGGACGGGGTCAGGGAAGTATTGGAGTGCGGTCTGGGAAGGACGGGGTAAGGGAAGTATTGGAGCGGGGTCAGGGAAGGACGGGGTTGGGGAAGGATGGGGGTAGCGGGGTTGGGGAAGGACGGGGTCAGGGAAGTATTGGAGTGCGGTCTGTGAAGGACGGGGTCAGGGAAGTATTGGAGCGGGGTCGGGGAAGGATGGGGTTGGGAAAGTACGGGAGCGGGGTCAGGGAAGGACTGGGGGGAGTGGGGTTGGGGAAGGACTGGGGGGTCGGGAAGGACTGGGGGAAGAGGGGTTGGGGAAGGACGGGGTCAGGGAAGTATTGGAGCGCGGTCTGGGAAGGACGGGGTCAGGGAAGTATTGGAGCGGGGTCGGGGAAGGACGGGGTTGGGGAAGGACTGGGGGTAGCGGGGTTGGGGAAGGACGGGGTCAGGGAAGTATTGGAGTGTGGCCTGGGAAGGACGGGTCAGGGAAGTATTGGAGCGGGGTCGGGGAAGGACTGGGGGTAGCGGGGTTGGGAAAGGACGGGGTCAGGGAAGTATTGGAGCGCGGTCTGGGAAGGACGGGGTCAGGGAAGTATTGGAGCGGGGTCGGGGAAGGACTGGGGGTAGCGGGGTTGGGAAAGGACGGGGTCAGGGAAGTATTGGAGCGCGGTCTGGGAAGGACGGGGTCAGGGAAGTATTGGAGCGGGGTTGGGAAATTACGGGAGCGGGGTCAGGGAAGGACTGGGGGGTCGGGAAGGACTGGGGGAGAGGGGTTGGGGAAGGACGGGGTCAGGGAAGTATTGGAGCGGGGTCGGGAAAGGACGGGGTTGGGAAAGTACGGGAGCGGGGTCAGGGAAGGACTGAGGGGAGCGGGGTCGGGGAAGGACGCGGTTGGGGAAGGACTGCGGGGAGCGGGGTCGGTGAAGGAAGGGGTTGGGGAAGGACTGAGGGGAGTGGGGTCGGGGAAGGACTGGGGGGGTCGGGAAGGACTGAGGAGACGCGGGTGGGGGGAGCGGGGTCGGTGAAGGAAGGGGTGGGGGGAAGGACGCGGTTGGGGAAGGACTGCGGGGAGCGGGGTCGGTGAAGGAAGGGGTTGGGGAAGGACTGAGGGGAGTGGGGTCGGGGAAGGACTGGGGGGGTCGGGAAGGACTGAGGGGAGCGGGGTCGGTGAAGGAAGGGGTTGGGGAAGGACTGAGGGGAGTGGGGTCGGGGAAGGACTGGGGGGGTCGGGAAGGACTGAGGGGAGCGGGGTCGGTGAAGGAAGGGGTTGGGGAAGGACGCGGTTGGGGAAGGACTGCGGGGAGCGGGGTCGGTGAAGGAAGGGGGTTTTGGGGAACGGGTCGTGGGAGGGGAGGGGGGTCGGGGAAGGACTGGGGGGGTCGGGAAGGACTGAGGGGAGCGGGGGGGGGGGTGCGGGGAAGGACTGGGGGGGGTCGGGAAGGACTGAGGGGAGCGGGGTCGGTGAAGGAAGGGGTCGGGGAAGGACTGACGGGGAGTGGGGTCGTCGGGAAGGACTGAGGGGAGCGGGGTCGGTGAAGGAAGGGGTCGGGGAAGGACTGGGGGGTGGCGGGGGAGTGGGGTCGGTGAAGGAAGGGGTTGGGGAAGGACTGAGGGGAGCGGGGTCGGTGAAGGAAGGGGTCGGGGAAGGACTGGGGGGGGTCGGGAAGGACTGAGGGGAGCGGGGTCGGTGAAGGAAGGGGTCGGGGAAGGACGCGGGTGTTGGGGAAGGACTGCGGGGAGTGGGGTCGGTGAAGGAAGGGGTCGGGGAAGGACGCGGTCGGGGAAGGACTGCGGGGAGTGGGGTCGGTGAAGGAAGGGGTTGGGGAAGGACTGAGGGGAGCGGGGTCGGTGAAGGAAGGGGTCGGGGAAGGACTGGGGGGGTCGGGAAGGACTGAGGGGAGCGGGGTCGGTGAAGGAAGGGGTCGGGGAAGGACGCGGTTGGGGAAGGACTGCGGGGAGTGGGGTCGGTGAAGGAAGGGGTCGGGGAAGGACGCGGTCGGTGAAGGAAGGGGTCGGTGAAGGAAGGGGTTGGGGAAGGACGCGGTTGGGGAAGGACTCGGTCGGGGAAGGACATCCTGCTTGTACAATCCATTTAAAGGAACAAATGTAAAAATGTGAGCCTTGAATGTTTTGCATTTGAACCTTCGGAGAGAAGAGCCGAGGCGCTGAGCGCACCTCATTTCCCTCCACATTCATCGTATGCAATGAGCCCCCCGCCCCCCCCTGGACCCCCCCGGGGTCACCATTATCCTCTGAGAAGCTGCAGGCCGCTGTATTGCCTGTATAGAGAATGAAGGGGAATGTTGCTGTTCTAATGCTAATGGTCCCTGAATTGATTCATGACCCCCCCTCCCCCGAAGTGTTCTGAGCACATAGAATGTTGGGGTCGGGGGATGAATGGGGGTTGGGAAGTGGAGTGTGATCTCTCCCTGGACTCTTTGTGTGGTTCCCATGGAGTCTCCTGTACACAGCGGAGGGGGGGTCCGTGTCTATTCAACTCTATAATCCACTTCAATACGAAATAGAAACACGCCGTGTATGGCACAATGGTGGCACGGGGGACACGTCCCGACCTCCTGGTCTCACCCCCTCCCCCCTCCTTCCCCAGCGGCAGGACTGTGGGGTCTATTTCTGCTGTTGGGTTTGATCTCCCCATTACTATTTGTAGCTTCTAAATATACAGTATATAGGTGGTATATACTGTATATACAGTGGATAGAAAAAGTCTACACCCCCGGGGGGGGGGGGTAAAATGTCCGGTTTCTGGGATGTACAAAAATGAAACAAACATAAATAATTTTAGAAATTTTTCCACCTTTAATGTGACCGATAAACTGTATATATAGATATATATGTTTCTATATATACCACCTATAAACTGTACAACTCAGCGGAACAACAAACTGAAATCTTTTGGGGGGGGTAAAAATAAAAAATTAAATAATGAGGTGACATAAGTATACACACTCTCTTATATCTGGGGATGGCGCTGTGTTCAGAATTAACCAATCACATTCAAACTCATGTTAAATAGGAGTCAGTACACACCGGACATCATGTGAAGTGCCTCTGATTAACCCCAAATAAAGCTCCGCTGTTCTAGTAGGTCTTTCCTGACATTTTCTTAGTCACATCCTTCAGGAAAAGTCATGGTCCTCAGAGAGCTTCCAAATCATCAGAGGATCTCATTGTTGGAAGGTATCAGTCAGGAGAAGGTCCAAGACATTATACATACCATGGAACACAGTAAAGACCGTCAAGTGGAGAAAATATGGCACAACAGTGACATCACAATAGTGACATCACAACAGTGACATCACAACAGTGACATCACCAAGAACTGGACGTCCCTCCAAAACTGATGAGAAGATGAGAAGAAAACTGGTCAGAGAGGCGGCCAAGAGCCCTACAGCAACATTAAAGGATCTGCAGGAATATCTGGCTGTGTGGTGACAACAATCTCCCGTATTCTTCATATGTCTGGGCTATAGGGGGGGAGGGACAAGACAGAAGACTTTTCTTACCAAGAACAACATCCAAGTCCGCAAAAACACATCTGAATTCTCCCAAAGCATGTGGGGAAACGTGTTCTGGTCTGATGAAACCAAGGCTGGACTTTTTGGCCATCATTCCAAAAGATAGACAACACCGGACATCACCAGCAGAACACCATACCCACTGTGAAGCATGGTGGTGGCGGCATCATGCTTTGGGGCTGTTTTTCTTCAGCTGGAACAGAGGGGCCTTAGTCAAGGTGGAGGGACTTATGAACAGTTCTAAATACCCGTCAACATTGGCACAAAACCTTCAGGCTTCTGCTAGAAAGCTGAACATAAAGAGGAACTTCATCCTTCCAGCATGACAACGACTCGAAGCTTCCATCCAAATCACCAAAGGAATGTCTTCACCAGAAGAAGATTCCCAGCCAGAGCCCCGACCTGAATCCCATTGAAGACCTGTGGGGTGATGTGAAGAGGGCTGTGCACAGGAGATGTCCTCACAGATGACAGATTTGGAGTGTTTTTGGGCAAATATTGCCAAGTCAGGATGTGCCATGTTGATAGACTCCTCCAGAAAAACAAGGGGTGAGGGTGTGTATATATATATATATACAGTGGCTTGCGAAAGTATTCGGCCCCCTTTAACTTTTCAACCTTTTGCCACATTTCAGGCTTCAAACATAAAGATATAAAATTTAATTTTTTGTGAAGAATCACCAACAAGTGGGACACAATTGTGAAGTGGAACGAAATCTTTTGGATTTTTGAAACTTTTTTAACTAATAAAAAATGAAAAGTGGGGCGTGCAAAATTATTCGGCCCCCTTGCGTTAATACTTTGTAGAGACACCTTTTGCTGCGATTACAGCTGCAAGTCGCTTGGGGTATGTCTCTATCAGTCGCTTGGGGTATGTCTCTATCAGTCGCTTGGGGTATGTCTCTATCAGTCGCTTGGGGTATGTCTCTATCAGTCGCTTGGGGTATGTCTCTATCAGTCGCTTGGGGTAGGTCTCTATCAGTCGCTTGGGTTATGTCTCTATCAGTCGCTTGGGGTATGTCTCTATCAGTCGCTTGGGGTATGTCTCTATCAGTCGCTTGGGGTATGTCTCTATCAGTCGCTTGGGGTATGTCTCTATCAGTCGCTTGGAGTATGTCTCTATCAGTCGCTTGGGGTATGTCTCTATCAGTCGCTTGGGGTATGTCTCTATCAGTCGCTTGGGGTATGTCTCTATCAGTCGCTTGGGGTATGTCTCTATCAGTCGCTTGGGGTATGTCTCTATCAGTCGCTTGGGGTATGTCTCTGTCAGTCGCTTGGGGTATGTCTCTATCAGTCGCTTGGGGTATGTCTCTATCAGTCGCTTGGGGTATGTCTCTATCAGTCGCTTGGAGTATGTCTCTATCAGTCGCTTGGAGTATGTCTCTGTCAGTCGCTTGGGGTATGTCTCTATCAGTCGCTTGGGGTATGTCTCTATCAGTCGCTTGGAGTATGTCTCTATCAGTCGCTTGGAGTATGTCTCTATCAGTCGCTTGGAGTATGTCTCTGTCAGTCGCTTGGGGTATGTCTCTATCAGTCGCTTGGGGTATGTCTCTATCAGTTTTGCACATCGAGAGACGGAAATTCTTGCCCATTCTTCCTCGAGCTCAGTGAGGTTGGATGGAGAGCGTTTGTGAACAGCAGTTTTCAGCTCTTTCCACAGATTCTCGATTGGATTCAGGTCTGGACTTTGACTGGCCATTCTAACACCTGGATACGTTTATTTGTGAACCGTTCCTTTGTAGATTTTGCTGTATGTTTGGGATCATTGTCTTGTTGGAAGATAAATCTCCGTCCCAGTCTCAGGTCTTTTGCAGACTCCAACAGGTTTTTCATCCAGAATGGTCCTGTATTTGGCTGCATCCATCTTCCCCTCAATGTTAACCATCTTCCCTGTCCCTGCTGAAGAAAAGCAGCCCAAACCATGATTCTGCCACCACCATGTTTCACAGTGGGGGATGGTGTGTTGAGGGTGATGAGCTGTGTTGCTTTTACGCCAAACTTATCGTTTTGCATTGTGGCCAAAAAGTTGGATTTTGGTTTCATCGGACCAGAGCACCTTCTTCCACATGTTTGGTGTGTCTCCCAGGTGGCTTGTGGCAAACTTTAGACGAGACTTTTTATGGATATCTTTGAGAAATGGCTTTCTTCTTGCCACTCTTCCATAAAGGCCAGATTTGTGCAGTGTACGACTGATTGTTGTCCTATGGACAGACTCTCCCACCTCAGCTGTAGTTCTCTGCAGTTCATCCAGAGTGATCATGGGCCTCTTGGCTGCATCTCTGACCAGTCTTCTCCTTGTCTGAGGGACAGCCAGGTCTTGGTAGATTTGCAGAGGTCTGATACTCCTTCCATTGATCGCTTGCACAGTGCTCCTTGGGATCGCTTGCACAGTGCTCCTTGGGATCGCTTGCACAGTGCTCCTTGGGATCGCTTGCACAGTGCTCCTTGGGATCGCTCGCACGCACAGTGCTCCTTGGGATCGCTCGCACAGTGCTCCTTGGGGTCGCTTGCACAGTGCTCCTTGGGATCGCTTGCACAGTGCTCCTTGGGATCGCTCGCACGCACAGTGCTCCTTGGGATCGCTCGCACAGTGCTCCTTGGGATCGCTTGCACAGTGCTCCTTGGGATCGCTTGCACAGTGCTCCTTGGGATCGCTCGCACGCACAGTGCTCCTTGGGATCGCTCGCACAGTGCTCCTGGGGATCGCTTGCACAGTGCTCCTTGGGATCGCTCGCACGCACAGTGCTCCTTGGGATCGCTCGCACAGTGCACCTTGGGATCGCTCGCACAGTGCTCCTTGGGATCGCTTGCACAGTGCTCCTTGGGATCGCGTGCACAGTGCTCCTTGGGATCGCTTGCACAGTGCTCCTTGGGATCGCTTGCACAGTGCTCCTTGGGATCGCTTGCACAGTGCTCCTTGGGATCGCTCGCACAGTGCACCTTGGGAATCGCTCGCACAGTGCACCTTGGGATCGCTCGCACAGTGCTCCTTGGGATCGCTTGCACAGTGCTCCTTGGGATCGCTTGCACAGTGCTCCTTGGGATCGCTTGCACAGTGCTCCTTGGGATCGCTTGCACAGTGCACCTTGGGATCGCTTGCACAGTGCTCCTTAGGATCGCTCGCACAGTGCTCCTTGGGATCGCTCGCACAGTGCACCTTGGGAATCGCTCGCACAGTGCACCTTGGGATGTTTAAAGCTTGGGAAATCTTTTTGTATCCAAATCCATCAGTCATTTAGGACAACATTGGATCATTCAGAGATCCTCGCTGAACTTCTGGAGTCAGTTTGCTGCACTGAAAGTAAAGGGGCCGAATAATTTTGCACGCACCACTTTTCAGTTTTTTATTTGCTAAAAAAGTTTAAAATATCCAATAGATTTTCGTTCCACTTCACAATTGTGTCCCACTTGTTGGTGATTCTTCACAAAAAATTAAAATTTTATATCTTTATGTTTGAAGCCCGAAATGTGGCAAAAGGTTGAAAAGTTCAAGGGGGCCAAATACTTTGGGTGCTGTATATAGTATACAGGGGGGGGTGTGTATATATAGTATACAGGGGGGTGTATATATATATAGTATACAGGGGGTGTATATATATAGTATACAGGGGGGGTGTATATATATATAGTATACAGGGGGGTGTATATATATAGTATACAGGGGGGTGTGTATATATATATATATATATATATATATATATATATTAGTATACAGGGGTGTGTATATATATAGTATACAGGGGGGTGTATATATATAGTATACAGGGGGGTGTAGACTTATGTCGCCGGATTATTTTGTTTTTACTTCTCTCCACCTAAAAGATTTCGGTTTGTTGTACAATTTTTCGGTCACATTAAAAGGTAGAAAAAGTTCTGAAATTATTTATCTTTGTCTCATCTTTTTACATCACAGAAGCCGGACATTTTACCCCCCCGGGGTGTGTAGACTTTTTATATCCACTGTATTTGTAATGGGGGAAATCATGGGGCCCCATACAGCCTACCTGATAGGGCCCCCCCACCACCAGGGTTAATCATTAAGCAGGGGGTGGGGCACTCTATGTCACCAGCACTGGTTGTGGCGCTGGGCATACAGCTGAGATCCTCCATGCTTGTGGCCAAGGGGGGCATGAAGTGGGAATAAAGGATGATGCCAGAGGGGGCAGCGCAGAGCAGGGGGACAGCTGGGCCCAGCCCCACCCCCCCCCCGCAACCTCACCCAATGGGGCCCGGGCTCATTGGTGGGCAGAACAGACCTGTCATAGCGGCCCTATGACTTGGGGGGTGATATGTTACATTGCTGACATTGTAAATATCTATTGGAAGCCCAATCATTACATCTTGTAGTTTTCCGTTTTCAATCTATTAAAATAAAACTCGCTGATCCCGCCATAAAAGTCATTGTTCGAGCACTTCCTGTTATATGGTGACAGAGCTCCGCCCCTACCCCCCCCCCCCCCTGTACTGCTGGGTTGTCACCCAGATTGGATGTCTCCTTTTCACATCACAGACACGGCCCGACATCACCACCATCAGGAATCCTTCCAGTGTAGCCATCGCTGGAGGGTATGGAGACAGGAAGTGGCTGCAAAGAGGCCGCGGGAGATCAGCAGCACTGAGATTCAAAAAAATTGTTTTTTAAATGTTTGATACACAATGCATTAAAGGAGATCTCCGGTTCTCCATTTCCAAGGACTACATATCCCATGGTACCTTGCTGGTACCTGTACTGACTTCTGAAGCTCCTCCCCTCAGAAGGCGGGCTCTGTGAAATGTGGGCGGGCGTAGGCACAGTGGTGTCACTAGGGGGTGGCTATTGGGGCTACAGCCCCAAAATTGAGGCCCATAGCCCCGAGTCTCTGCAGGTGTCCCCAAGGGGAGGGGAGGCCCTCTGGGGACCCTGATGCAAGGAGGAGGCTCTCTGGGGACACACATCTTCCTCTGATTGATAGGAGGAGGCTGGAGATGATTGGAGGACGATGGGGGGGGGGGGGGATTATAGAACTATAACAAGCTAAATGTCTTCAAGTTACTATAAAGGGAACCTGTAATGATATGAATGGGGGGGGGGGGGGGGTTTATAAGTGCAGGTTCTGGGGTTCCAATATTTGTTGAAAAGTGATCCCCCCCCCCCCCCCCCATAATGATGTCTTTTGTTTTTAAACAATGTTTAATCAGTTTTTGTTTTGCTACTTTTATGGTATTTATTATGTTACATTGTCTGCCAGTATTCTTGTTGTGCACCGTTAGTGACATCTGGTGTTCAAATGTGGAACTGCAGGCTAAGGAAGCGTGAGCTCTGATTTCATATCTATGAAAATACAAACCATTCCAGGGGCCGGTGTGCTGTATACAGTGTGTGTATATATATATATACAGTGCCAGGAAAAAGTATTCATACCCCTTGAAATTCCCCACATTTTGTTACAACCAAAAACATAAATGTATTTTATTGGGATTTTATGTGATGGACCAACACAAAGTGTCACATAATTGTGAAGTGGAAGAAAATGATAAATGATACAAATAAATATGTGAAAAGTGTGGGGGGGGGGCATTTGTATGGCGCCCCCCGGAGTCAATACTTTGTAGAGCCCCCTTTCTCTACAATTACAGCTACAAGTCTTTTTGGGGGTGTCTCTACCAGCTTTGCCCATCTAGAGAGGACATTCCTGCCCATTTATGTGAATCTGTTGTTTTATTACACATTAGGCAAAGCACAGGTACACTTTAATGCCCAACTCAAGTCTCACCCCTCCCCCTTGCGCCCCAGTTCCCTCGCCCTCCAGTTCCCACCCCCTCGCCCCCCAGTTCCCTCCCCTTCACCTATAGTTCCCTCCCCCTCATCCCCCCAGTTCCCTCACCCCCACTTCCCTCCCCCTTGCCCCTCCCCAGTTCCCTTCCCCCTCACCCCCAGTTCCCTCCCCCTCACCCCCCAGTTCCCGTCCCCTCGCCACCCAGTTCCCTCCCCAGTTCCCTTCCCCCTCACCCCCCAGTTCCTGTCCCCTTGCCACCCAGGTCGCCGATCCCCCTTCACCTCCCAGTTCCTCCCCTCGCACCCCAGTTCCCTCACACCCCCCAGTTCCCTCCCCTTCACCTCCCAGTTCCTCTCCTCAGTTCTCCCCGCCCCTCCCCTCGCCCCCTTCCCCTCGCCCCCCAATTCCCTCCCTCGCTGCCCAGTTCCCCTCCCTTCACTCCCCCCCAGTTCCCTCTCCAGTTCCCTTCCCCTCTCACCACCCAGTTCCTGTCCCCTCGCCCCCCAGTTCCCTCCCCTTCACCTCCCTCAGTTCCCTCCCCCAGCCCCCTGCCCCCCTCCCCCTCGCCCCCCAGTTCCCTCCCCAGTTCCCTCCCCCTGACCCCCCAGTTTCCCCCCTCGCCCCCCAGTTCCCTCCACTCCTGGAGACTTCCTCTGGATTTTTTCCTTTTTATACTTGAAGTCTTCAGGCCAGTCATGTAAGGATGTAGGATGACATGTAGAGATCTGCCTGGAAGGTAGTGCCGGGGGGTAGGTGCTCCTCAGTGATGCAGTCAGCGCCCCTCTCTATATCATTATACTGTGACATCACCTCAGGAGGCGGGTCCATGACACCCTGCACTCACTGTGTATCCTCAGTCCTCTGGTTGTCATTCAATGTGGAATGCAGAGGACATCTAGTGGCAGAATGGAATTACTGCAGGGGGACAGCATCATGGAGGAGGTAAGTATTGCAGTCCTATTAATAGGGGGGTATTAAAGGAAATGTCGGGAGTTGGGCTTTGAATGTTATTGAGGTTGGGGAAG
Source organism: Lithobates sylvaticus (assembly GCA_028564925.1). Lineage (NCBI taxonomy): Eukaryota > Metazoa > Chordata > Amphibia > Anura > Ranidae > Lithobates > Lithobates sylvaticus. Next base: position 207,588,375 of record CM053035.1, on the reverse strand, counting down.
AGGTGAATAAATCCAGCGCACAGTGCAGCACGCGGCCTCCTCATTGAGGACATTCATTAATCATTTTTATCTTCTGTCATTGAAGGGTGAGCTGCACCATCGGGGGAGGGGCCCCATCACGCTCTACAAGTTCCTGACCAATGAGGAGGTCACACTTCCAGCCAGGAGTAATGCGTTTGTCCCGCCATATCTGGGGGGTCACGATGGAGCCGATTACAATCTCATCGAAGCCTTCATCTCTGCTGTTGCTGTAAGTATGAAAAAGAGACTCGATCACAGAACCCCGAGACTGCGGCTGGGTGCCGCCATCTTGGATGTGATGTCATCAGACTTACCCATGCATCGTTCTATAGCGTTCAATGTTCCCCCAGCAGCCACATAAAAAGGAACTAAGGGGAGGGGTGGAGGAGCTGGGCCAGCACAGACAATAATTATACACTTGCAGAAGGTGGGGGGGGCGGGGGCTGTGACATTTAAGGAGGGAGGGGCTATTCTAGGAAGGAGTATCACATTCTGTAGCGGGGGAAGGGCAACACTGCAAGTGATACAAAATAATTTATAGGAAGAGAAACACAGCAGAATTTTTTTTAGCTGAGGAGGGCCATGTATGCCATCCTTGGGACGGGGGGGGGGGGGCTGACTGGCATCACAAATTATTGGGTGGAGTAAATCTGCCCGTCATTCACCCTGGAAAGGTCTCTGGATGGAGGAAGAAGCTGGGGACAGCGCCGCAGTGTGGAGAGAGTAAGTACTGCGGGGAGGGCTCTGCAATAAGAGCCGGAGTTGCACTTTAGTAATATATTGGAGTGGAAATCATATAACACGAGGCTTATGAAAGTCACCGGACATTCCCTCCACCTCTCTAATGATAGTCTGTACCTCGGTGTGACACAGATCTGGAGGAATAGTCTGCAGGAGCCGACACCAAACCCCCATCCACTTCCAATGCTCTGCAGGAAAAACAAAAGGTGGAATTATCCTGTAAAGATGGCGCTGAGCTGATCATCAGACACATAATATTCATCTAGATGATGATCTGACTTCTCTCTACAGAATGACGACCCGTCTCGTATTGTCACCGGCCCCGAGGACACTCTGCGCAGTCACCTGCTGGTGTTTCACGCTGAGAGATCGCGGAGAGAGAACTGTGTGGTGAACATAGACAGCGAGGAGGCGGAACTACCGGAACCATGACCGCCGCCTGTGCCCCGTTCATCACCGGTGCAGACTGTACTGCCCAGTCCAGGGTGCCTCCTAATGTAATGATTGCACTATATTGGTGTTCAGGGTGGAGCACAGAATACTTCACACTGAATACTACAATGAACTGATTTATCATTAAACTCTCCACTTCAAAAGAATCCACTATAGTAGAAATAAGGGGCGCTCATCAATGACTAGTTTATGGAGGTGTAACTTCCGGGGTCACCGTCCTTCCCACTCCTCCCCTCCCTTACCCTCTCCTCCCCCCTCCTTCCCACTTCTCCCTTCCCTTACCCTCTCCTCCCCTCCCTTCCTCTCCTCCCATCCTTCCCTCTCCTCCCCCTCTCCTTCCCACTCCTCCCCCCTCCTTCCCCTCCCCTCCCTTACCCTCTCCTCCCCCCTCCTTCCACTCCTCCCCTCCCTTACCCTCTCCTCTCCCCTCCTTCCCACTCCTCCCCTCCCTTCCCCTCCCTCCCCCCCTCCTTCCCACTCCCCCTTCCCTTCCCCTCTCCTCCCCCCTCCTTCCCACTCCTCCCCTCCCTTACCCTCCTCCCCCCTCCTTCCACTCCTCCCCTCCCTTACCCTCTCCTCCCCCCTCCTTCCACTCCTCCCCTCCCTTACCCTCTCCTCTCCCCTCCTTCCCACTCCTCCCCTCCCTCACCCTCTCCTCCCCTCCCCTCCTTCCCACTCCTCCCCTCCCTTACCCTCTCCTCCCCCCTCCTTCCACTCCTCCCCTCCCTTACCCTCTCCTCCCCCTCCTTCCACTCCTCCCCTCCCTTACCCTCTCCTCCCCCTCCTTCCCACTCCTCCCCTCCCTTACCCTCTCCTCCCCCTCCTTCCCACTCCTCCCCTCCCTTACCCTCTCCTCCCCCCTCCTTCCACTCCTCCCCTCCCTTACCCTCTCCTCCCCCCTCCTTCCACCCTCCCCTCCCTCCCCCTCCCCTCCACCCCCTCCTTCCCCTCCTCCCCTCCCTTACCCCCTCCTTCCCACTCCTCCCCCCTTCCCTTCCCCTCCCTCCCCTCCCCCCTCCCTTACCCCTCCTCCCCCCTCCTTCCCACCCTCCCCTCCCTTACCCCCCTCCCCTCCTCCACTCCTCCCCTCTCCTCTCCCTCCCCTCCTTCCCACTCCTCCCCTCCCCTACCCTCTCCTCCCCCCTCCTTCCACTCCTCCCCTCCCTTACCCTCTCCTCCCCCCCCTTCTTCCACTCCTCCCCCCCTCTCTCCTCCTCCTTCCACTCCTCCCCTCCCTTACCCTCTCCTCTCCCCTCCTCCCACCTCCCCCCCTACCCTCCCCCTCTCCCTTCCCTCTTCCCCCCCCTCCTTACCCCACTCCTCCCCTCCCTTCCCCCCTCCTCCCCTCCCTTACCCTCTCCTCCCCCTCCCTTACCCACTCCTCCCCTCCCTTACCCTCTCTCTCCCCCCTCCTTCCCACTCCTCCCCTCCCTTACCCTCTCCTCCCCTCCCTTATCCTACCCGCCCCCTCCTTCCCACTCCTCCCCTCCCTTCCCTCTCATCCCCCTCCTTCCCCTCCTCCCCTCCCTTCTCCCCTCTCCTTACCCTTTCCTCCCCTCCCTAAAAATAGCGCCTGTTCCCCGCCTGAAAAAATCCTGCCCCCTCTCTTACCCTCTCATCCCCCCAAAAAAAGTCCTGCTAGCAGCATCTTTGGAGCGGTATAGGAGCCGTATATTCACCGCTCCTATACCGCTCCTTCCCATTGATTTGAATGGGAAACCTTGGTAAAACCGATACGGCGGCGCTCTGCGGGAGTCTTTAACCCTTTTTCGGCCGCTCGCGGGGGGTAAAAAACCGCACCGCGAGCGGCCGAATACCGTGGTTAAAAACGACGGTAAAGCAGCGCTAATATAGCGCTGCTTTACCGTCACCGCGGCTCCCCGCCCCCGTGTGAAAGGGGCCTTACCCTCTCATCTTCCCTCCCTTACCCTCTCATCCCCCCTCCTTCCCACTCCCCCCCCCTCCTTCCCACTCCTCCCCTCCCTTACCCTCTCCTCCCCCCTCCTACTGTCTTCTCTCCGCTCCTCCCTCCTACCGTCTATTCCCCTCCCCTCCCTTACCCTCTCCTCCCCCTCCTTCCCACTCCTCCCCCCCTTTCCCACTCCTCCTCTCCTCCCCCTCCTTCCCACTCCTCCCCCCCTTTCCCACTCCTCCTCTCCTTCCCACTCCTCCCCTCCCTTACCCTCTCCCCCCTTCTTCTGTCTGCTCTCCACTCCTTCCCTCTCCTCCCCCCTCCTACCTTCTCTTCCCCTCCCCACTTCTCCCCTTCCCTTTCCTTCCTGCGCCACCCCTACAATTGTTGTATAATTGTTCACATAAAATAAAAATCAGAAGTACTTCATATAACACGAGACTTCCTCTGTATATCTTATCTTCTTCTGGACAGAAGTGTGTTTATGTATGTGTGTGTGTATATATAGTGTGTATATATGAATGTGTGTGTATATATATATATATAGTGTGTATATATGAATGTGTGTGTGTATATATATATATATATAGATATAGTGTGTATATATAAATATGTGTGTGTATATATATATATTAAATATATATATAATATATATAATATATATATATATATATATATATATATAATATATAAATATATATAGTGTGTATATATGAATGTGTGTGTGTATATATATATATATATATAGTGTGTATATATAAATATGTGTGTATATATATATATATATATTATATATATATATATTTATATATATATATATATATATAGTGTGTATATATGAATGTGTGTGTGTGTTTGTATTGTATATGTGTATGTGTGCACTGTATGTATGTGTGTGTGTATGTTTGTATGTCTGTATATATGTGGGTGTGTATATGTATGTTTGTGTCTGTGTGTCTATATGTGAGTGTGTATGTATGTCAGTCTCTGTGTGTCTATTTATGTGTATGTATGTCTGTGTGTCTATGTGTATGTATATATATAGTGTGTATGTATTATTATTATTATACAGGATTTATATAGTGCCGACAGTTTTACGCAGCGCTTTACAACATTGGGGCAGACATTACAATTCAATACAGTTCAATACGGGGGGAATCAGAGAGCCCTGCCCTTTAGAACTTACAATCTAGTCCAAGTAATACAAAAGGGTAATAGCCGTGGTGGATGAGCTAATGGAGAAAATAGTGCAGTTGTTAGATGGAGGGTAGGATAGGCTTCTCTGCAGAGGAAAGTTTTCAGGGATCGCCTAAAAGTAGATACATTTGGAGACAGTCTGACAGATTGGGGTAGGGGATTCCAGAGGATGGGAGAGGCTCGGGAGAAGTCCTGGAGGCGGATATGGGAGGAGGTGACGAGGGAGCTAGAGAGCAGGAGGTCTTGGGAGGAACGAAGAGGGCGATTAGGTTGGTATTTGGAGACTAGACTAGTGATGTAGCTGGGGGCGGAGTTGTGGACGGCTTTGTAAGTTATTGTTAGTATTATGAATTTCATTTGTTGGGCGAGTGGCAGCCAATGGAGGGGTTGGCAGAGAGGAGTAGCAGACGCTGAGCGGTTTGTAAGATGGATGAGTCTGGCAGCAGTATTCATGATGGACTGAAGGGGGGAGGAGTCTATTTAAAGGTAAGCCAATGAGGAGGGAGTTGCAGTAGTCAAGGCGAGAGATGACCAGGGAGTAAATCGGGAGCTTTGTGGTTTCATTGGTTAGGAAGGGACGTAGTTTGGAGATGTTGCGGAGGTTGAGGCGACAAGCTTTGGAAAGTGATTGGATGTGGGGCTGAAAGGAGAGTTCGGAGTCCAGGATAACACCTAGCACCCTGGCATGGGGGGATGGGTGGATGGTTATCCTATTGCTGTTGACAGAGAAGTCGGGGGAAGGGGCACGCGGGGGAGGAAATATTATGAGCTCAGTTGAGTTTGGGTCATCAGTGTAGAAATGATATTGGAAGCCATGGGAGGCCATCACCTGTCCCAGGGAAGAGGCGTAGGTTGAGAATAAAAGAGGTCCAAGAACAGAACCTTGGGGGGGGGGACCCCGACGGAGAAGAGGAGAGGAGGAAGTAGAATTGTAAGTGACACTGAAGGTGCGTTGGGATAAGTAGGATGAGAGCCACTAAAGAGCGCAGTCACGGAGACCGAAGGAGTAAAGTTTTTTGAGGAGGAGGTCAACCGTGTCAAAGGGGCAGCTGAAAGGTCCAGAATTAGGAGTACAGAATGGAGTCCGTTGGTTTTTGCAGTTAGAAGGTGATTTGTGAGTTTTAAAAAAGCAGTTTCTGTGGAGTGTTGGAGGGCGAAATCCAGATTGAAGGGGATCGAGGAGATTATTGTTAATGAGATGGTCACTCAGTTGGTTGTGAACCAGGCGTTCGAGGAGTTTAGAGGAAAAGGGGAGCAAGGAGATGGGGCGTAGACAGGGCCGATCCGCCCCGGGGTGCACGGGGTGCAGTGCACCCAGGCGCCACAGAGGTGGGGGCGCTGGAGCGCCAGAGTGCTCCGCTCCCTCCTCCTCTCCTTGTCCGTAGGCGGCGCGGCTCTCTCCGCCTGTCACAGCCGTGGCCGCGCAGTGACGTCACGGGGGGGGCGCTCGCTCCGTGGCCGAGGCCACGGCCGCGGCTGTGACAGGCGGAGAGAGCCGCGCCGCCTATGGACAAGGAGAGGAGGAGGGAGCGGAGCACTGTGTTTAACTTCCGCCTTCTGCCCACCAGCACAAGCATCACACACGCTCTGTTCTCCACCGGGCGGCGCGGCTGCACACTATCCTATCCAGCTGCCGCCCGGGTGGTTTTAATTAGCCTAGTGGTGGGGGGTGGTTTGTCTAGGGGGGGGTCTATACCAATGTGGGGGGGGTGTTTGTCCTGGGGGGGGGGTCTATACTAATGTGGGGGGGGGGGGTGGTTTGTCTAGGGGGGTCTATACTAATGTGGGGGGGGGTTTGTCCTGGGGGGTCTATACTAATGTGGGGGGGGGGGTTGTCCTGGGGGGTCTATACTAATGGGGGGGGGGGGGGTTTGTCCTAGGGGGTCTACTGATGTGGGGGGGGTTTGTCCTGGGGGGGGGGTCTATATCAATGTGGGGTGGGGGGGGTTTGTCCTGGGGGGGTCTATACTAATGTGGGGGGGGGTGGTTTGTCCTGGGGGGGTCTATACTAATGTGGGGGGGGTTTGTCCTGGGGGGTCTATACTAATGTGGGGGGGAGTTGTCCTGGGGGTCTATACTAATGTGGGGGGGTGGTTTGTCCTGGGGGGGGTCTATACCAATGTGGGGGGTGGGGGGGTTTGTCCTGGGGGGGTCTATACCAATGTGGGGGGGGGTGGTTTGTCCTGGGGGGTCTATACTAATGTGGGGGGGGTTGTCCTGGGGGTCTATACTAATGTGGGGGGGTTATCCTGGGGGGTCTATACTAATGTGGGGGGGGGGTGTTGTCCTGGGGGGTCTATATACTAATGTGGGGGGTGGTTTGTCCTGGGGGGGTCTATACTAATGTGGGGGGGGGTTCGTCCTAGGGGGTCTACTAATGTGGGGGGTTTGTCCTGGGGGGGTCTATACTAATGTGGGGGGGTTTGTCCTGGGGGGTCTATACTAATGTGGGGGGGTGGTTTGTCCTGGGGGGTCTATACCAATGTGGGGGGTGGTTTTGTCCTGGGGGGTCTATATTAATGTAGGGGTGGTTGTCCTGGGGGGTCTACACTAATGTATGGGGGCTGGTTTGTCCTGGGGGGTCTATACTAATGTGGGGAGTGGTTCGTCCTGGGGGGTCTATACTAATGTGGGGGGGGTGGTTTGTCCTGGGGGGTCTATACTAATGTGGGGGGTGGTTCGGCCTGGGGGGTCTATACTAATGTAGGGGGGGGTGGTTTGTCCTGGGGGGTCTATACTAATGTGGGGGTTTGTCCTGGGGGGGTCTATACTAATGTGGGGGGGGTGTTTGTCCTGAGGGGGTCTATACTAATGTGGGGGTGGTTTGTCCTGGGGGTCTATACTAATGTGGGTGGCGGGCTGGTTTGTCCTGGGGGGGTTTATACTAATGTGGAGGTGGGTCTGTACTAATGTGGGGGGGGTTGTCCTGGGGGTCTATACTAATGTAGGGGGGTTTGTCCTGGGGGGTCTATACTAATGTGGAGGGGGGGTCTGTACTAATGTGGGGGGGGTTGTCCTGGGGGTCTATACTAATGGAGGGTGGTGGTTTGTTCTGGGGGGTCTCTGACTGTCTCTAGTACCATGTCTACAGTCTCTGACCATCTCCTGTACTATGTCTGGGGGCTGATTCTGCGTGTAGTGAGGGGAGCGAGCTCGTCCAGGATTGTAGGGGGTCGAGGCCTGATTCTGTGTGTAGTGAGGGGAGCGAGCTCGTCCAGGGTTGTAGGGGGTCGAGGTCTGATTCTGCGTGTAGTGAGGGGGGGGAGCGAGCTCGTCCAGGGTTGTAGGGGTCGAGGCCTGATTCTACGTGTAGTGAGGGGAGCGAGCTCGTCCAGGGTTGTAGGGGTCGAGGCCTGATTCTGCGTGTAGTGAGGGGAGCGAGCTCGTCCAGGGTTGTAGGGGTTGAGGCCTGATTCTGCGTGTAGTGAGGGGAGTGAGCTCGTCCGGGGTTGTAGGGGGTCGAGGCCTGATTCTGCGTGTAGTGAGGGGAGCGAGCTCGTCCAGGGTTGTAGGGGTCGAGGCCTGATTCTGCGTGTAGTGAGGGGAGCGAGCTCGTCCAGGGTTGTAGGGGGTCGAGGCCTGATTCTGCGTGTAGTGAGGGGAGCGAGCTCGTCCAGGGTTGTTGGGGGTCGAGGTCTGATTCTGCGTGTAGTGAGGGGAGCGAGCTCGTCCTGGGTTGTAGGGGTCGAGGCCTGATTCTGCGTGTAGTGAGGGGAGCGAGCTCGTCCAGGGTTGTAGGGGTCGAGGCCTGATTCTGCGTGTAGTGAGGGGAGAGAGCTCGTCCAGGGTTGTAGGGGTCGAGGCCTGATTCTGCGTGTAGTGAGGGGAGCGAGCTCGTCCAGGGTTGTAGGGGTCGAGGCCTGATTCTGTGTGTAGTGAGGGGAGCGAGCTCGTCCAGGGTTGTAGGGTGTCGAGGCCTGATTCTGCGTGTAGTGAGGGGAGCGAGCTCGTCCAGGGTTGTAGGGGTCGAGGCCTGATTCTGTGTGTAGTGAGGGGAGCGAGCTCGTCCGGGGTTGTAGGGGTCGAGGCCTGATTCTGCGTGTAGTGAGGGGAGCGAGCTCGTCCAGGGTTGTAGGGGTCGAGGCCTGATTCTGCGTGTAGTGAGGGGAGCGAGCTCGTCCAGGGTTGTAGGGGGTCGAGGCCTGATTCTGCGTGTAGTGAGGGGAACGAGCTCGTCCAGGGTTGTAGGGGTCGAGGCCTGATTCTGCGTGTAGTGAGGGGAGCAAGCTCGTCCAGGGTTGTAGGGGTCGAGGCCTGATTCTGCGTGTAGTGAGGGGAGCGAGCTCGCCCAGGATTGTAGGGGTCGAGGCCTGATTCTGCGTGTAGTGAGGGGAGCGAGCTCGTCCAGGGTTGTAGGGGTCGAGGTCTGATTCTGCGTGTAGTGCGGGGATCGAGCTCGTCCAGGGTTGTAGGGGGTCGAGGCCTGATTCTGCGTGTAGTGAGGGGAGCGAGCTCGTCCAGGGTTGTAGGGGTCGAAGCCTGATTCTGCGTGTAGTGAGGGGAGCGAGCTCGTCCAGGGTTGTAGGGGTCGAGGCCTGATTCTGTGTGTAGTGAGGGGAGCGAGCTCGTCCAGGGTTGTAGGGGTCGAGGCCTGATTCTGTGTGTAGTGAGGGGAGCGTGCTCGTCCAGGGTTGTAGGGGTCGAGGCCTGATTCTGCGTGTAGTGAGGGGAGCGAGCTCGTCCAGGGTTGTAGGGGTCGAGGTCTGATTCTGCGTGTAGTGAGGGGAGCGAGCTCGTCCAGGGTTGTAGGGGTCGAGGCCTGATTCTGCGTGTAGTGAGGGGAGCGAGGTCGTCCAGGGTTGTAGGGGGTCGAGGCCTGATTCTGCGTGTAGTGAGGGGAGCGAGCTCGTCCAGGGTTGTAGGGGTCGAGGCCTGATTCTGTGTGTAGTGAGGGGAACGAGCTCGTCCAGGGTTGTAGGGGTCGAGACCTGATTCTGCGTGTAGTGAGGGGAGCGAGCTCGTCCAGGGTTGTAGGGGTCGAGGCCTGATTTTGCGTGTAGTGAGGGGAGCGAGCTCGTCCAGGGTTGTAGGGGTCGAGGCCTGATTCTGCGTGTAGTGAGGGGAGCGAGCTCGTCCGGGGTTGTAGGGGTCGAGGCCTGATTATGCGTGTAGTGAGGGGAGCGAGCTCGTCCAGGGTTGTAGGGGTCGAGGCCTGATTCTGTGGGTAGTGAGGGGAGCGAGCTTGTCCAGGGTTGTAGGGGTGGAGGCCTGATTCTGCGTGTAGTGAGGGGAGCGAGCTCGCCCAGGGTTGTAGGGGTCGAGGCCTGATTCTGCGTGTAGTGAGGGGAGCGAGCTCGTCCAGGGTTGTAGGGGGTCGAGGCCTGATTCTGCGTGTAGTGAGGGGAGCGAGCTCGTCCAGGGTTGTAGGGGTCGAGGCCTGATTCTGTGTGTAGTGAGGGGAGCGAGCTCGTCCAGGGTTGTAGGGGTCGAGGCCTGATTCTGTGTGTAGTGAGGGGAGCGAGCTTGTCCAGGGTTGTAGGGGTCGAGGCCTGATTCTGTGTGTAGTGAGGGGAGCGAGCTCGTCCAGGGTTGTAGGGGGTCGAGGCCTGATTCTGCGTGTAGTGAATGGAGCGAGCTCGTCCAGGGTTGTAGGGGTCGAGGCCTGATTCTGTGTGTAGTGAGGGGAGCGAGCTCGTCCAGGGTTGTAGGGGGTCGAGGCCTGATTCTGTGTTTAGTGAGGGGAGCGAGCTTGTCCAGGGTTGTAGGGGGTCGAGGTCTGATTATGCGTGTAGTGAGGGGAGCGAGCTCGTCCAGGGTTGTAGGGGTCGAGGCCTGATTCTGCATGTAGTGAGGGGAGCGAGCTCGTCCAGGGTTGTAGGGGGACGAGGCCTGATTCTGCATGTAGTGAGGGGAGCGAGCTCGTCCAGGGTTGTAGGGGGTCGAGGCATGATTCTGCGTGTAGTGAGGGGAGCGAGCTCGTCCAGGGTTGTAGGGGTGGAGGCCTGATTCTGTGGGTAGTGAGGGGAGCGAGCTCGTCCAGGGTTGTAGGGGTGGAGGCCTGATTCTGCGTGTAGTGAGGGGAGCGAGCTCGGCCAGGGTTGTAGGGGTCGAGGCCTGATTCTGCGTGTAGTGAGGGGAGTGAGCTCGTCCAGGGTTGTAGGGGGTCGAGGCCTGATTCTGCATGTAGTGAGGGGAGCGAGCTCGTCCAGGGTTGCAGGGGTCGAGGCCTGATTCTGCGTGTAGTGAGGGGAGCGAGCTCGTCCAGGGGTGCAGGGGTCGAGGCCTGATTCTGTGTGGAGTGAGGGGAGCGAGCTCGTCCAGGGTTGTAGGGGTCGAGGCCTGATTCTGCGTGTAGTGAGGGGAGCGAGCTCGTCCAGGGTTGTAGGGGGTCGAGGCCTGATTCTGCGTGTAGTGAGGGGAGCGAGCTCGTCCAGGGTTGCAGGGGTCGAGGCCTGATTCTGCGTGTAGTGAGGGGAGCGAGCTCGTCCAGGGTTGTAGGGGTCGAGGCCTGATTCTGCGTGTAGTGAGGGGAGCGAGCTCGTCCAGGGTTGTAGGGGGTCGAGGCCTGATTCTGCGTGTAGTGAGGGGAGCGAGCTCGTCCAGGGTTGTAGGGGGTCGAGGCCTGATTCTGTGTGTAGTGAGGGGAGCGAGCTCGTCCAGGGTTGTAGGGGTCGAGGCCTGATTCTGCGTGTAGTGAGGGGAGCGAGCTCGTCCAGGGTTGTAGGGGGTCGAGGCCTGATTCTGCGTGTAGTGAGGGGAGCGAGCTCGTCCAGGGTTGTAGGGGTCGAGGCCTGATTCTGCGTGTAGTGAGGGGAGCGAGCTCGTCCAGGGTTGTAGGGGTCGAGGCCAGATTCTGCGTGTAGTGAGGGGAGCGAGCTCGTCCAGGGTTGTAGGGGGTCGAGGCCTGATTCTGCGTGTAGTGAGGGGAGCGAGCTCGTCCAGGGTTGTAGGGGGTCGAGGCCTGATTCTGTGTGTAGTGAGGGGAGGGAGCTCGTCCAGGGTTGTAGGGGTCGAGGCCTGATTCTGCGTGTAGTGAGGGGAGCGAGCTCGTCCAGGGTTGTAGGGGGTCGAGGCCTGATTCTGCGTGTAGTGAGGGGAGCGAGCTCGTCCAGGGTTGTAGGGGTCGAGGCCTGATTCTGCGTGTAGTGAGGGGAGCGAGCTCGTCCAGCGTTGTAGGGGGTCGAGGCCTGATTCTGCGTGTAGTGAGGGGAGCGAGCTCGTCCAGGGTTGTAGGGGTCGAGGCCTGATTCTGCGTGTAGTGAGGGGAGCGAGCTCGTCCGGGGTTGTAGGGGTCGAGGCCTGATTATGCGTGTAGTGAGGGGAGCGAGCTCGTCCAGGGTTGTAGGGGTCGAGGCCTGATTCTGTGTGTAGTGAGGGGAGCGAGCTCGTCCAGGGTTGTAGGGGTGGAGGCCTGATTCTGCGTGTAGTGAGGGGAGCGAGCTCGCCCAGGGTTGTAGGGGGTCGAGGCCTGATTCTGCGTGTAGTGAGGGGAGCGAGCTCGTCCAGGGTTGTAGGGGGTCGAGGCCTGATTCTGCGTGTAGTGAGGGGGGAACGAGCTCGTCCAGGGTTGTAGGGGTCGAGGCCTGATTCTGCGTGTAGTGAGGGGAGCGAGCTCGTCCAGGGTTGTAGGGGTCGAGGCCTGATTCTGCGTGTAGTGAGGGGAGCGAGCTCGTCCAGGGTTGTAGGGGTCGAGGCCTGATTCTGCGTGTAGTGAGGGGAGCGAGCTCGTCCAGGGTTGTAGGGGTCGAGGCCTGATTCTGCGTGTAGTGAGGGGAGCGAGCTCGTCCAGGGTTGTAGGGGTCGAGGCCTGATTCTGCGTGTAGTGAGGGGAGCGAACTCGTCCAGGGTTGTAGGGGTCGAGGCCTGATTCTGCGTGTAGTGAGGGGAGCGAGCTCGTCCAGGGTTGTAGGGGTCGAGGCCTGATTCTGCGTGTAGTGAGGGGAGCGAGCTCGTCCAGGGTTGTAGGGGTCGAGGCCTGATTCTGCGTGTAGTGAGGGGAGCGAGCTCGTCCAGGGTTGTAGGGGTCGAGGCCTGATTCTGTGTGTAGTGAGGGGAGCGAGCTCGTCCAGGGTTGTAGGGGTCGAGGCCTGATTCTGCGTGTAGTGAGGGGAGCGAGCTCGTCCAGGGTTGTAGGGGTCGAGGCCTGATTCTGCGTGTAGTGAGGGGAGCGAGCTCGTCCAGGGTTGTAGGGGTCGAGGCCTGATTCTGCGTGTAGTGAGGGGAGCGAGCTCGTCCAGGGTTGTAGGGGGTCGAGGCCTGATTCTGCATGTAGTGAGGGGAGCGAGCTCGTCCAGGGTTGTAGGGGTCGAGGCCTGATTCTGTGTGTAGTGAGGGGAGCGAGCTCGTCCAGGGTTGTAGGGGTCGAGGCCTGATTCTGCGTGTAGTGAGGGGAGCGAGCTCGTCCAGGGTTGTAGGGGTCGAGGCCTGATTCTGCGTGTAGTGAGGGGAGCAAGCTCGTCCAGGGTTGTAGGGGTCGAGGCCTCATTCTGCGTGTAGTGAGGGGAGCGAGGTCGTCCAGGGTTGTAGGGGGTCGAGGCCTGATTCTGTGTGTAGTGAGGGGAGCGAGCTCGTCCAGGGTTGTAGGGGGTCGAGGCCTGATCTGTGTGTAGTGAGGGGAGCGAGCTCGTCCAGGTTTGTAGGGGTCGAGGCCTGATTCTGCGTGTAGTGAGGGGAGCGAGCTCGTCCAGGGTTGTAGGGGTCGAGGCCTGATTCTGCGTGTAGTGAGGGGAGCGAGCTCGTCCAGGATTGTAGGGGTCGAGGACTGATTCTGCGTGTAGTGAGGGGAGCGAGCTCGTCCAGGGTTGTAGGGGTCGAGGCCTGATTCTGTGTGTAGTGAGGGGAGCGTGCTCGTCCAGGGTTGTAGGGGTCGAGGCCTGATTCTGCGTGTAGTGAGGGGAGCGAGCTCGTCCAGGGTTGTAGGGGGTCGAGGCCTGATTCTGCGTGTAGTGAGGGGAGCGAGCTCGTCCAGGGTTGTAGGGGGTCGAGGCCTGATTCTGTGTGTAGTGAGGGGAGCGAGCTCGTCCAGGGTTGTAGGGGTCGAGGCCTGATTCTACGTGTAGTGAGGGGAGCGAGCTCGTCCAGGGTTGTAGGGGTCGAGGCCTGATTCTGTGTGTAGTGAGGGGAGCGAGCTCGTCCAGGGTTGTAGGGGTCGAGGCCTGATTCTACGTGTAGTGAGGGGAGCGAGCTCGTCCAGGGTTGTAGGGGTCGAGGCCTGATTCTGTGTGTAGTGAGGGGAGCGAGCTTGTCCAGGGTTGTAGGGGTGGAGGCCTGATTCTGCGTGTAGTGAGGGGAGCGAGCTCGCCCAGGGTTGTAGGGGTCGAGGCCTGATTCTGCGTGTAGTGAGGGGAGCGAGCTCGTCCAGGGTTGTAGGGGGTCGAGGCCTGATTCTGCGTGTAGTGAGGGGAGCGAGCTCGTCCAGGGTTGTAGGGGTCGAGGCCTGATTCTGTGTGTAGTGAGGGGAGCGAGCTCGTCCAGGGTTGTAGGGGGTCGAGGCCTGATTCTGTGTGTAGTGAGGGGAGCGAGCTTGTCCAGGGTTGTAGGGGTCGAGGCCTGATTCTGTGTGTAGTGAGGGGAGCGAGCTCGTCCAGGGTTGTAGGGGGTCGAGGCCTGATTCTGCGTGTAGTGAAGGGAGCGAGCTCGTCCAGGGTTGTAGGGGTCGAGGCCTGATTCTGTGTGTAGTGAGGGGAGCGAGCTCGTCCAGGGTTGTAGGGGGTCGAGGCCTGATTCTGTGTGTAGTGAGGGGAGCGAGCTCGTCCAGGGTTGTAGGGGGTCGAGGTCTGATTATGCGTGTAGTGAGGGGAGCGAGCTCGTCCTGGGTTGTAGGGGTCGAGGCCTGATTCTGCATGTAGTGAGGGGAGCGAGCTCGTCCAGGGTTGTAGGGGACGAGGCCTGATTCTGCATGTAGTGAGGGGAGCGAGCTCGTCCAGGGTTGTAGGGGGTCGAGGCCTGATTCTGTGTGTAGTGAGGGGAGCGAGCTCGTCCAGGGTTGTAGGGGGTGGAGGCCTGATTCTGTGGGTAGTGAGGGGAGCGAGCTCGTCCAGGGTTGTAGGGGTGGAGGCCTGATTCTGCGTGTAGTGAGGGGAGCGAGCTCGACCAGGGTTGTAGGGGTCGAGGCCAGATACTGCGTGTAGTGAGGGGAGTGAGCTCGTCCAGGGTTGTAGGGGTCGAGGCCTGATTCTGCATGTAGTGAGGGGAGCGAGCTCGTCCAGGGTTGTAGGGGTCGAGGCCTGATTCTGCGTGTAGTGAGGGGAGCGAGCTCGTCCAGGGTTGCAGGGGTCGAGGCCTGATTCTGTGTGTAGTGAGGGGAGCGAGCTCGTCCAGGGTTGTAGGGGTCGAGGCCTGATTCTGCGTGTAGTGAGGGGAGCGAGCTCGTCCAGGGTTGTAGGGGGTCGAGGCCTGATTCTGCGTGTAGTGAGGGGAGCGAGCTCGTCCAGGGTTGCAGGGGTCGAGGCCTGATTCTGCGTGTAGTGAGGGGAGCGAGCTCGTCCAGGGTTGTAGGGGTCGAGGCCTGATTCTGCGTGTAGTGAGGGGAGCGAGCTCGTCCAGGGTTGTAGGGGTCGAGGCCTGATTCTGCGTGTAGTGAGGGGGCGAGGGAGGGGAGCGAGCTCGTCCAGGGTTGTAGGGGTCGAGGCCTGATTCTGCGTGTAGTGAGGGGAGCGAGCTCGTCCAGGGTTGTAGGGGTCGAGGCCTGATTCTGCGTGTAGTGAGGGGAGCGAGCTCGTCCAGGGTTGTAGGGGGTCGAGGCCTGATTCTGCGTGTAGTGAGGGGAGCGAGCTCGTCCAGGGTTGTAGGGGTCGAGGCCTGATTCTGCGTGTAGTGAGGGGAGCGAGCTCGTCCAGGGTTGTAGGGGTCGAGGCCTGATTCTGCGTGTAGTGAGGGGAGCGAGCTCGTCCAGGGTTGTAGGGGTCGAGGCCTGATTCTGCGTGTAGTGAGGGGAGCGAGCTCGTCCAGGGTTGTAGGGGTCGAGGCCTGATTCTGTGTGTAGTGAGGGGAGCGAGCTCGTCCAGGGTTGTAGGGGGTCGAGGCCTGATTCTGCGTGTAGTGAGGGGAGCGAGCTCGTCCAGGGTTGTAGGGGGTCGAGGCCTGATTCTGCGTGTAGTGAGGGGAGCGAGCTCGTCCAGGGTTGTAGGGGTCGAGGCCTGATTCTGCGTGTAGTGAGGGGAGCGAGCTCGTCCAGCGTTGTAGGGGTCGAGGCCTGATTCTGCGTGTAGTGAGGGGAGCGAGCTCGTCCAGGGTTGTAGGGGGTCGAGGCCTGATTCTGCGTGTAGTGAGGGGAGCGAGCTCGTCCAGGGTTGTAGGGGTCGAGGCCTGATTATGCGTGTAGTGAGGGGAGCGAGCTCGTCCAGGGTTGTAGGGGTCGAGGCCTGATTCTGTGTGTAGTGAGGGGAGCGAGCTCGTCCAGGGTTGTAGGGGTGGAGGCCTGATTCTGCGTGTAGTGAGGGGAGCGAGCTCGCCCAGGGTTGTAGGGGTCGAGGCCTGATTCTGCGTGTAGTGAGGGGAGCGAGCTCGTCCAGGGTTGTAGGGGTCGAGGCCTGATTCTGTGTGTAGTGAGGGGAGCGAGCTCGTCCAGGGTTGTAGGGGGTCGAGGCCTGATTCTGCGTGTAGTGAGGGGAGCGAGCTCGTCCAGGGTTGTAGGGGGTCGAGGCCTGATTCTGTGTGTAGTGAGGGGAGCGAGCTCGTCCAGGGTTGTAGGGGGTCGAGGCCTGATTCTGCGTGTAGTGAGGGGAGCGAGCTCGTCCAGGGTTGTAGGGGTCGAGGCCTGATTCTGCGTGTAGTGAGGGGAACGAGCTCGTCCAGGGTTGTAGGGGTCGAGGCCTGATTCTGCGTGTAGTGAGGGGAGCGAGCTCGTCCAGGGTTGTAGGGGTCGAGGCCTGATTCTGCGTGTAGTGAGGGGAGCGAGCTCGTCCAGGGTTGTAGGGGTCGAGGCCTGATTCTGCGTGTAGTGAGGGGAGCGAGCTCGTCCAGGGTTGTAGGGGTCGAGGCCTGATTCTGCGTGTAGTGAGGGGAGCGAGCTCGTCCAGGGTTGTAGGGGTCGAGGCCTGATTCTGCGTGTAGTGAGGGGAGCGAACTCGTCCAGGGTTGTAGGGGTCGAGGCCTGATTCTGCGTGTAGTGAGGGGAGCGAGCTCGTCCAGGGTTGTAGGGGTCGAGGCCTGATTCTGCGTGTAGTGAGGGGAGCGAGCTCGTCCAGGGTTGTAGGGGGTCGAGGCCTGATTCTGCGTGTAGTGAGGGGAGCGAGCTCGTCCAGGGTTGTAGGGGTCGAGGCCTGATTCTGTGTGTAGTGAGGGGAGCGAGCTCGTCCAGGGTTGTAGGGGGTCGAGGCCTGATTCTGCGTGTAGTGAGGGGAGCGAGCTCGTCCAGGGTTGTAGGGGTCGAGGTCTGATTCTGCGTGTAGTGAGGGGAGCGAGCTCGTCCAGGGTTGTAGGGGGTCGAGGCCTGATTCTGAGTGTAGTGAGGGGAGCGAGCTCGTCCAGGGTTGTAGGGGGTCGAGGCCTGATTCTGCATGTAGTGAGGGGAGCGAGCTCGTCCAGGGTTGTAGGGGTCGAGGCCTGATTCTGTGTGTAGTGAGGGGAGCGAGCTCGTCCAGGGTTGTAGGGGTCGAGGCCTGATTCTGTGTGTAGTGAGGGGAGCGAGCTCGTCCAGGGTTGTAGGGGTCGAGGCCTGATTCTGCGTGTAGTGAGGGGAGCGAGCTCGTCCAGGGTTGTTGGGGTCGAGGCCTGATTCTGCGTGTAGTGAGGGGAGCGAGGTCGTCCAGGGTTGTAGGGGGTCGAGGCCTGATTCTGTGTGTAGTGAGGGGAGCGAGCTCGTCCAGGGTTGTAGGGGGTCGAGGCCTGATTCTGTGTGTAGTGAGGGGAGCGAGCTCGTCCAGGGTTGTAGGGGTCGAGGCCTGATTCTGCGTGTAGTGAGGGGAGCGAGCTCGTCCAGGGTTGTAGGGGTCGAGGCCTGATTCTGCGTGTAGTGAGGGGAGCGAGCTCGTCCAGGATTGTAGGGGTCGAGGACTGATTCTGCGTGTAGTGAGGGGAGCGAGCTCGTCCAGGGTTGTAGGGGTCGAGGCCTGATTCTGTGTGTAGTGAGGGGAGCGTGCTCGTCCAGGGTTGTAGGGGGTCGAGGCCTGATTCTGCGTGTAGTGAGGGGAGCGAGCTCGTCCAGGGTTGTAGGGGGTCGAGGCCTGATTCTGCGTGTAGTGAGGGGAGCGAGCTCGTCCAGGGTTGTAGGGGGTCGAGGCCTGATTCTGGGTGTAGTGAGGGGAGCGAGCTCGTCCAGGGTTGTAGGGGGTCGAGGCCTGATTCTACGTGTAGTGAGGGGAGCGAGCTCGTCCAGGGTTGTAGGGGTCGAGGCCTGATTCTGTGTGTAGTGAGGGGAGCGAGCTCGTCCAGGGTTGTAGGGGTCGAGGCCTGATTCTACGTGTAGTGAGGGGAGCGAGCTCGTCCAGGGTTGTAGGGGTCGAGGCCTGATTCTGCGTGTAGTGAGGGGAGCGAGCTCGTCCAGGGTTGTAGGGGTCGAGGCCTGATTCTGCGTCTAGTGAGGGGAGCGAGCTCGTCCAGGGTTGTAGGGGTCGAGGCCTGATTCTGCGTGTAGTGAGGGGAGCGAGCTCGTCCAGGGTTGTAGGGGTCGAGGCCTGATTCTGCGTGTAGTGAGGGGAGCGAGCTCGTCCAGGGTTGTAGGGGTCGAGGCCTGATTCTGCGTGTAGTGAGGGGAGCGAGCTCGTCCAGGGTTGTAGGGGTCGAGGTCTGATTCTGCATGTAGTGAGGGGAGCGAGCTCGTCCAGGGTTGTAGGGGTCGAGGCCTGATTCTGTGTGTAGTGAGGGGAGCGAGCTCGTCCAGGGTTGTAGGGGGTCGAGGCCTGATTCTGCGTGTAGTGAGGGGAGCGAGCTCGCCCAGGGTTGTAGGGGGTCGAGGCCTGATTCTGCGTGTAGTGAGGGGAGCGAGCTCGTCCAGGGTTGTAGGGGTCGAGGCCTGATTCTGCGTGTAGTGAGGGGAGCGAGCTCGTCCAGGGTTGTAGGGGGTCGAGGCCTGATTCTACGTGTAGTGAGGGGAGCGAGCTCGTCCAGGGTTGTAGGGGGTCGAGGCCTGATTCTGCGTGTAGTGAGGGGAGCGAGCTCGTCCAGGGTTGTAGGGGTCGAGGTCTGATTCTGCGTGTAGTGAGGGGAGCGAGCTCGTCCAGGGTTGTAGGGGTCGAGGCCTGATTCTGCGTGTAGTGAGGGGAGCGATCTCGTCCAGGGTTGTAGGGGTCGAGGCCTGATTCTGCGTGTAGTGAGGGGAGCGAGCTCGTCCAGGGTTGTAGGGGTCGAGGCCTGATTCTGTGTGTAGTGAGGAGAGCGAGCTCGTCCAGGGTTGTAGGGGGTCGAGGCCTGATTCTGTGTGTAGTGAGGGGAGTTAGCTCGTCCAGGGTTGTAGGGGGTGGAGGCCTGATTCTGTGTGTAGTGAGGGGAGCGAGCTCGTCCAGGGTTGTAGGGGGTCGAGGCCTGATTCTGCGTGTAGTGAGGGGAGCGAGCTCGTCCAGGGTTGTAGGGGTCGAGGCCTGATTATGTGTGTAGTGAGGGGAGCGAGCTCGTCCAGGGTTGTAGGGGGTCGAGGCCTGATTCTGTGTGTAGTGAGGGGAGCGAGCTCGTCCAGGGTTGTAGGGGGTCGAGGTCTGATTATGCGTGTAGTGAGGGGAGCGAGCTCGTCCAGGGTTGTAGGGGTCGAGGCCTGATTCTGCGTGTAGTGAGGGGAGCGAGCTCGTCCAGGGTTGTAGGGGTCGAGGCCTGATTCTGCGTGTAGTGAGGGGAGCGAGCTCGTCCAGGGTTGTAGGGGGTCGAGGCCTGATTCTGCGTGTAGTGAGGGGAGCGAGCTCGTCCAGGGTTGTAGGGGGTCGAGGCCTGATTCTGTGTGTAGTGAGGGGAGGGAGCTCGTCCAGGGTTGTAGGGGTCGAGGCCTGATTCTGCGTGTAGTGAGGGGAGCGAGCTCGTCCAGGGTTGTAGGGGTCGAGGCCTGATTCTGCGTGTAGTGAGGGGAGCGAGCTCGTCCAGGGTTGTAGGGGTCGAGGCCTGATTCTGTGTGTAGTGAGGGGAGCGAGCTCGTCCAGGGTTGTAGGGGGTCGAGGCCTGATTCTGCGTGTAGTGAGGGGAGCGAGCTCGTCCAGGGTTGTAGGGGGTCGAGGCCTGATTCTGTGTGTAGTGAGGGGAGCGAGCTCGTCCAGGGTTGTAGGGGGTCGAGGCCTGATTCTGCGTGTAGTGAGGGGAGCGAGCTCGTCCAGGGTTGTAGGGGTCGAGGCCTGATTCTGTGTGTAGTGAGGGGAGCGAGCTCGTCCAGGGTTGTAGGGGGTCGAGGCCTGATTCTGCGTGTAGTGAATGGAGCGAGCTCGTCCAGGGTTGTAGGGGGTCGAGGCCTGATTCTGTGTGTAGTGAGGGGAGCGAGCTCGTCCAGGGTTGTAGGGGGTCGAGGCCTGATTCTGTGTGTAGTGAGGGGAGCGAGCTCGTCCAGGGTTGTAGGGGTCGAGGCCTGATTCTGTGTGTAGTGAGGGGAGCGAGCTCGTCCAGGGTTGTAGGGGTCGAGGCCTGATTCTGCGTCTAGTGAGGGGAGCGAGCTCGTCCAGGGTTGTAGGGGTCGAGGCCTGATTCTGCGTGTAGTGAGGGGAGCGAGCTCGTCCAGGGTTGTAGGGGTCGAGGCCTGATTCTGCGTGTAGTGAGGGGAGCGAGCTCGTCCAGGGTTGTAGGGGGTCGAGGCCTGATTCTGCGTGTAGTGAGGGGAACGAGCTCGTCCAGGGTTGTAGGGGTCGAGGCCTGATTCTGTGTGTAGTGAGGGGAGCGAGCTTGTCCAGGGTTGTAGGGGTCGAGGCCTGATTCTGCGTGTAGTGAGGGGAGCGAGCTCGTCCAGGGTTGTAGGGGTCGAGGCCTGATTCTGCGGGTAGTGAGGGGAGCGAGCTCGTCCAGGGTTGTAGGGGTCGAGGCCTGATTCGGTGTGTAGTGAGGGGGGCGAGCTCGTCCAGGGTTGTAGGGGGTCGAGGCCTGATTCTGTGTGTAGTGAGGGGAGTTAGCTCGTCCAGGGTTGTAGGGGGTGGAGGCCTGATTCTGTGTGTAGTGAGGGGAGCGAGCTCGTCCAGGGTTGTAGGGGGTCGAGGCCTGATTCTGCGTGTAGTGAGGGGAGCGAGCTCGTCCAGGGTTGTAGGGGTCGAGGCCTGATTCTGTGTGTAGTGAGGGGAGCGAGCTCGTCCAGGGTTGTAGGGGGTCGAGGCCTGATTCTGTGTGTAGTGAGGGGAGCGAGCTCGTCCAGGGTTGTAGGGGGTCGAGGTCTGATTATGCGTGTAGTGAGGGGAGCGAGCTCGTCCAGGGTTGTAGGGGTCGAGGCCTGATTCTGCGTGTAGTGAGGGGAGCGAGCTCGTCCAGGGTTGTAGGGGTCGAGGCCTGATTCTGCGTGGAGTGAGGGGAGCGAGCTCGTCCAGGGTTGTAGGGGGTCGAGGCCTGATTCTGCGTGTAGTGAGGGGAGCGAGCTCGTCCAGGGTTGTAGGGGGTCGAGGCCTGATTCTGTGTGTAGTGAGGGGAGGGAGCTCGTCCAGGGTTGTAGGGGTCGAGGCCTGATTCTGCGTGTAGTGAGGGGAGCGAGCTCGTCCAGGGTTGTAGGGGGTCGAGGCCTGATTCTGCGTGTAGTGAGGGGAGCGAGCTCGTCCAGGGTTGTAGGGGTCGAGGCCTGATTCTGTGTGTAGTGAGGGGAGCGAGCTCTGTCGTGGTTATTTCGCCACACTCTTGCGCTAATAAGCGCCTTTCAATCTTATGATATAATGCACCCTCTGATTGTATGCCTCCCTGGATCCCCAGCTCCCAAAAACAGACATTACCAGCAGCTTCACGTCATCCTCTCATCATCAGCATCCAAACCTCAATCATCCTCTCATCATCAGCATCCAAACCTCACCAGCCAAGCATTCCATCCATCACCACCTCAGTCTGGCTGCTTCCCATCTAAGCCCCTGGCTTCCCATTGCCCAGTAAACAGCCATCAACAGCAAGTATTCTTACATGTTCATCTCAGCCTCGGTCAGCATCATTGCCCTGTCCCAGCTCAGTGAACTCCTTTATTTAGAAAACATTCCAAGCCACACCCTCAGGGGTTTGCCTCCAACAGCTAAACCCCTCCCACAAAGGATGTGGCCTCATCTCATTCACCCAGGATGTGAATGACCATATAAGGAAATACAATACAGGGACTACAATACAGGGACAATTGTTTTCCTTCAAAAGAACCAATCACAGATGTATACATTCAAACAGACTAAACAGTGATGTACAAACCGTCTAAACTGCTTTCAATGACAACGAACAATATAAAACTATGGCTCCGTGGGCCACAATATTTATACCGTTATGCTAAAGTTCCAGTGTACACAGAGATGTTTGCTTGAAGCTATCAATGCCGTCACTGGGAAGTGGCCAGTCTCCCGGTGAGGCACAAATTAACTTCCTTAAACCAGCAAACACGTCTGTAGTGTCCATAGGAAGGTTTACGCAGCCAATGGTCTTCCGCCAACGTCTTTATGTGCGAATACGCTCAGATGAGCGCATTACAGCAAAACAGACACTGGGGGGCATCTGACAACATACATTAATAACATTTTCCATGACAGTCCCTCGTTTTTGTCATATCCTCCCATGTGTCTCTTGATGAATTTCGATCTTCTTACACCTGGCCTTACAGTCCATAAAAAGGAAAACACGGCTTGACATGGAGACTCTGTTCTTCAGTAGAGATGACATGGTGAGCTGTAGTAGTCGCTGGTCGGTCTGGGATCCTCTGTGTCTTGTTTGCAGGTCGGGCATCTTGTTGAGAAAAATGTGGTCATCTGCTCGGGCTCTGGTCACGCGTCCAAATCAGGCAGCAGGAGCACCTCATCACGATATATATAAGGAATAGAAACAAAAACAGCATGAGTAAATATACCCCTACTTCCTTCAACTATGATCCGCTGCAAAAATAAAAATTAAATCACCAAAGATTCCCAGACTTTAGAGAATTCCATTCTTCACTAGCTACAGCACTGGCTTTGCCTCTCAGTGATCCAAGCCCCATCCATATGGGCCTGAACTTTGTCACTAGTGTCCCCGATTCAGGTATAACAATCTTTACTTATGAATTCCCAGGACCCCCCTTTGGATTGTGGGAACTTCCTTGTAGCTTCAACAGTTACATGAAAACATCCCATCCTCAATGGATGATACACTTTTCAATCGTTTCATAAGCTCAAGTCCCCACCGTGTACAAGCAATTCCCTTCTAGGTGTCCCTGTCATTCTTACCTTCCCTCACGCCATCAGATCCTCGCGATCGGCCGCGACATAAGATGCTGGGACGAGATTCACCAGCACACATGAATCTCTTCCATTAGGGGAATTACTTTATAAACCGTAGATCTGAAGCTTTACTTTATAAACTGTGGGCTAGTTATCCCGATACCAAAGCTGGTGAGAACCAGAGCTATTGTCAAAATTATAATTAATTTTACCCTCTAGAAATGTATCGAAAAATTCCATTTAGAAATGTCTGTTTGGAGTCTTTACTAGTTTGTCACAACTCCTCACACCAATATATCTATATATCATACATCGCTGTCATCACTGGGGCACCAGAGCTCCGTGGAGACTCAGAGTAGACCCAACCATGTGTCCTGTTCACTTTCTTAGCTAGTAAAATATATAAATAAAGATACTTCTCATCCTTGTTGTCTTGTTCATCAATCTTCTCTGCAACGACCGAGTCACCTGTCACCTGTCACCTGTCACAAACTTGGCTAGAATTAGAGTGGTTAGTATCATTGGTTTAAAAAAAATTGTCACTCAGCCCATCCTCTTCCCCCCCTTTTCCTCATCTTTACAAAGTGGAGGAAAACATACAGGGTTTAGAATGGTGCAGAGCCTCAGAAACTCCTTGGACCTGAAAAGATACTTATACACACAAGTTATTAATCTGTCAATCATAAACAATACAACATTCGTGTCCATTGGTAAATTGTCAATGGCATTCGTCGAAACCGATAATAGCTAAACCTTCTACAACCCTTACTTTCATGTTTTTACTAAAATACAACACCCACAACACGACTGTCGTGGTAGGTTCAGACTTATTCTTGTTACCACATAGAACATGACACAACTAAAACTTTAGACAAACATTTTGATACAAATGTGGGGGAGATATTTCATAGTTCCTAAATCAAAAATTAAAATTAAAACCAACCAGATGGAATTCTGCCTTCACTCTTAGCAAAAAAAAAAACTACATACAATGGGACAGACATGAGAACATCTCAGAATATTGTATGGACCAGCCACACAAATTTCTGGAATGGGCATCTGGATTTTAAGCACAGTTCCTCCTCTGAGAATCACAAAAGCATGTACTACACATCCATCATCCCACTCATCATTACAGATTTCTGAAGCCACAACTGAACTACTTCCAAAATATTTTTTTTATTCTGGGGTCTCGTACCACCAGACATCAAAAATATCTTCCAAAGGAATACACCTTACTGTACCCTCTGACCATATATGTCACACTTTAAGGGGTCTCATGTCCGGAGCCCCAAACCCAGATCTCATGTGTAAGGCAGCTGTCTGACTGGTGTGGAGCCTTATTTTTTTATCTCCAACGCATGGATGGCCAACATTACCCATGACGATTCGAATCGCTTATGAAGTGTCCCTGCGTCCAGGGCACCTTGCACTAATTTTCGGATCAGTACTGCTTAGCGCCTCATTTTTACAGTACTGGCACCCAGCGTTTTCCGATTATTATACACGGCCTCCTGGTGTGCTAGCGTACTAATCCTCACATTTACATGCTCTACTACCGGTTATCGGCAGCCCCATAAATGTGTTGTCAGACAAACTACAAAACACCATGAAATCCTCCACTATTCAAAACAAATATTATGGCTTCTCTCTGTACCTTGATATTACAATAACTTTAATGCCTCCCCAAAACTGTATTACAATATAAACCTTAATTTACTTTAAAAATCAAAAAGATTTTGTCCTAATTCAAAAGACCCCAGGCCCCTCCCATCAACTTCCTGTTGCACACCTGAACAGGAAGAGGGAGGGGGAGGGGGAGTCTTGAATAGCATCATATTTTGTCTATCAAGACATTAGAAAAATCTATGGCTAGCATCAGCAAATAAAAAAACCTTTTTTCCTGGAGTGGGTGGAATTAACCTCCATGTTAAAATCCCCCTTGACTCATATATCCCCTGGGAAATCAAACCACAAGTTTTGAGACCAGAATACCACACAACAGTGCAATCAAAGCCTTTCCCTTCCATTGCAGGCCACAAACAATCAAAAGCCCCTTCCCTCCTGTGGATACATCAAAACTCATCAAACTGGTTAATTTAAATATCAATGAAGAGGAAAGAGGGAGGGAGGCTAGATTTTCAAGTGCAGGCTTAAACAATACAAGCCTAAAAAGAACAATGAATAACCATTTGAGACACTCCCATACACTTGCAAAGCTAGTTTCACTATACACAAACCCAGTCTAGATTCAAATGGAAATCAAAATTCAATACAGAAAACGCAAAAGCTTTACTTAAAAATATGTAAAAAGTACAAAAAAATAGAATTCACTTAAAAAGGAAAATCTGCACCAAAGGCTGAACACAGCAGATACAACAAGATGGCCGATGAAAAAAAAAAAAAACCATAGCAACAAAGGCCAGACTTCAGCAAGATGGAGTTTTTCCCGCCAAACGAAAACAGCTAGCCTATAATAGTCAAAGGCTAGGCTACAACATGAGGGATTTTTTTCCCGCCGAAACTAGCACATGGTTTCACACACAAAGGAATGATGTTTGCCCCTTCCCCTATAGGAAGGCCCAGCACAACTTAAAACATACACTTTAGGAACAGTTCCACTAAAAAGTATCTCACCGCACAATTGAGAATGCACACTTAGTAACATATGCTATCCAATGAAACAACAACAACAGAAGGAAATGGCAGATGAAAGCCAGGGTACAAAATGGCGTCGTTAACGCATGCAAAGCAGTTGTTCCCGCCAAAACTAGCACAAGCTTCCCTACTAGCCAACCCTTCTCCCCACACAATCGGACACAAATGGGACATCACATTTAACGCATAGACAAACACTTTAGGCTAACTCACATTTAAAAGTGTTAGTTACATGAAAAAGCACAACTTAAAACATACACTTCTTGTTAAACACCTAAAGTTACTCACTGTGGCATCAACTTCCATAACAAGCCAATCCTTCTCCCCACACATACACACGATCACACACGTACACACACACACGATCACACACACACATACATTCACACACATACACACGATCACACACACACACACACACACAGACATACATACATACATACATACATACATACATACATACATACATACACACACAGACATACACACACACACACACACACACATACGATCAAAATTGCGGCATTATACCAAAAGACAAAACATTTGTTCTTTTTGCAAAGCTAAACTTTCCCAACGCATCAGGCAGAGAAAACGCACCCCATTTGTCTCAGGACAACAAACGTGTATTGGACTGGGCTCTGTTCTCTCCCCCTCTCTGCCTGTGTACAGGGAAAGCCCTGTTTGCCCCTTAAACACCTGACCCGCCATCTTAACTGTCGTGGTTATTTCGCCACACTCTTGCGCTAATAAGCGCCTTTCAATCTTATGATATAATGCACCCTCTGATTGTATGCCTCCCTGGATCCCCAGCTCCCAAAAACAGACATTACCAGCAGCTTCACGTCATCCTCTCATCATCAGCATCCAAACCTCAATCATCCTCTCATCATCAGCATCCAAACCTCACCAGCCAAGCATTCCATCCATCACCACCTCAGTCTGGCTGCTTCCCATCTAAGCCCCTGGCTTCCCATTGCCCAGTAAACAGCCATCAACAGCAAGTATTCTTACATGTTCATCTCAGCCTCGGTCAGCATCATTGCCCTGTCCCAGCTCAGTGAACTCCTTTATTTAGAAAACATTCCAAGCCACACCCTCAGGGGTTTGCCTCCAACAGCTAAACCCCTCCCACAAAGGATGTGGCCTCATCTCATTCACCCAGGATGTGAATGACCATATAAGGAAATACAATACAGGGACTACAATACAGGGACAATTGTTTTCCTTCAAAAGAACCAATCACAGATGTATACATTCAAACAGACTAAACAGTGATGTACAAACCGTCTAAACTGCTTTCAATGACAACGAACAATATAAAACTATGGCTCCGTGGGCCACAATATTTATACCGTTATGCTAAAGTTCCAGTGTACACAGAGATGTTTGCTTGAAGCTATCAATGCCGTCACTGGGAAGTGGCCAGTCTCCCGGTGAGGCACAAATTAACTTCCTTAAACCAGCAAACACGTCTGTAGTGTCCATAGGAAGGTTTACGCAGCCAATGGTCTTCCGCCAACGTCTTTATGTGCGAATACGCTCAGATGAGCGCATTACAGCAAAACAGACACTGGGGGGCATCTGACAACATACATTAATAACATTTTCCATGACAGCTCGTCCAGGGTTGTAGGGGGTCGAGGCCTGATTCTGCGTGTAGTGAGGGGAGCGAGCTCGTCCAGGGGTGTAGGGGTCGAGGCCTGATTCTGTGTGTAGTGAGGGGAGCGAGCTCGTCCAGGGTTGTAGGGGGTCGAGGCCTGATTCTGCGTGTAGTGAGGGGAGCGAGCTCGTCCAGGGTTGTAGGGGTCGAGGCCTGATTCTGTGTGTAGTGAGGGGAGCGAGCTCGTCCAGGGTTGTAGGGGGTCGAGGCCTGATTCTGCGTGTAGTGAATGGAGCGAGCTCGTCCAGGGTTGTAGGGGGTCGAGGCCTGATTCTGTGTGTAGTGAGGGGAGCGAGCTCATCCAGGGTTGTAGGGGTCGAGGCCTGATTCTGTGTGTAGTGAGGGGAGCGAGCTCGTCCAGGGTTGTAGGGGTCGAGGCCTGATTCTGTGTGTAGTGAGGGGAGCGAGCTCGTCCAGGGTTGTAGGGGTCGAGGCCTGATTCTGCGTGTAGTGAGGGGAGCGAGCTCATCCAGGGTTGTAGGGGTCGAGGCCTGATTCTGTGTGTAGTGAGGGGAGCGAGCTCGTCCAGGGTTGTAGGGGGTCGAGGCCTGATTCTGCGTGTAGTGAGGGGAGCGAGCTCGTCCAGGATTGTAGGGGTCGAGGCCTGATTCTGCGTGTAGTGAGGGGAGCGAGCTCGTCCAGGGTTGTAGGGGTCGAGGCCTGATTCTGTGTGTAGTGAGGGGAGCGTGCTCGTCCAGGGTTGTAGGGGGTCGAGGCCTGATTCTGCGTGTAGTGAGGGGAGCGAGCTCGTCCAGGGTTGTAGGGGTCGAGGCCTGATTCTGCGTGTAGTGAGGGGAGCGAGCTCGTCCAGGGTTGTAGGGGTCGAGGCCTGATTCTGCGTGTAGTGAGGGGAGCGAGCTCGTCCAGGGTTGTAGGGGGTCGAGGCCTGATTCTGTGTGTAGTGAGGGGAGCGAGCTCGTCCAGGTTTGTAGGGGGTCGAGGCCTGATTCTACGTGTAGTGAGGGGAGCGAGCTCGTCCAGGGTTGTAGGGGTCGAGGCCTGATTCTGCGTGTAGTGAGGGGAGCGAGCTCGTCCAGGGTTGTAGGGGGTCGAGGTCTGATTCTGCGTGTAGTGAGGGGAGCGAGCTCGTCCAGGGTTGTAGGGGGTCGAGGCCTGATTCTGCGTGTAGTGAGGGGAGCGAGCTCGTCCAGGGTTGTAGGGGTCGAGGCCTGATTCTGCGTGTAGTGAGGGGAGCGAGGTCGTCCAGGGTTGTAGGGGGTCGAGGCCTGATTCTGCGTGTAGTGAGGGGAGCGAGCTCGTCCAGGGTTGTAGGGGTCGAGGCCTGATTCTGTGTGTAGTGAGGGGAGCGAGCTCGTCCAGGGTTGTAGGGGTCGAGGCCTGATTCTGTGTGTAGTGAGGGGAGCGAGCTCGTCCAGGGTTGTAGGGGTCGAGGCCTGATTCTGCGTGTAGTGAGGGGAGCGAGCTCATCCAGGGTTGTAGGGGTCGAGGCCTGATTCTGTGTGTAGTGAGGGGAGCGAGCTCGTCCAGGGTTGTAGGGGGTCGAGGCCTGATTCTGCGTGTAGTGAGGGGAGCGAGCTCGTCCAGGATTGTAGGGGTCGAGGCCTGATTCTGCGTGTAGTGAGGGGAGCGAGCTCGTCCAGGGTTGTAGGGGTCGAGGCCTGATTCTGTGTGTAGTGAGGGGAGCGTGCTCGTCCAGGGTTGTAGGGGGTCGAGGCCTGATTCTGCGTGTAGTGAGGGGAGCGAGCTCGTCCAGGGTTGTAGGGGTCGAGGCCTGATTCTGCGTGTAGTGAGGGGAGCGAGCTCGTCCAGGGTTGTAGGGGTCGAGGCCTGATTCTGCGTGTAGTGAGGGGAGCGAGCTCGTCCAGGGTTGTAGGGGGTCGAGGCCTGATTCTGTGTGTAGTGAGGGGAGCGAGCTCGTCCAGGTTTGTAGGGGGTCGAGGCCTGATTCTACGTGTAGTGAGGGGAGCGAGCTCGTCCAGGGTTGTAGGGGTCGAGGCCTGATTCTGCGTGTAGTGAGGGGAGCGAGCTCGTCCAGGGTTGTAGGGGGTCGAGGTCTGATTCTGCGTGTAGTGAGGGGAGCGAGCTCGTCCAGGGTTGTAGGGGGTCGAGGCCTGATTCTGCGTGTAGTGAGGGGAGCGAGCTCGTCCAGGGTTGTAGGGGTCGAGGCCTGATTCTGCGTGTAGTGAGGGGAGCGAGGTCGTCCAGGGTTGTAGGGGGTCGAGGCCTGATTCTGCGTGTAGTGAGGGGAGCGAGCTCGTCCAGGGTTGTAGGGGTCGAGGCCTGATTCTGTGTGTAGTGAGGGGAGCGAGCTCGTCCAGGGTTGTAGGGGTCGAGGCCTGATTCTGTGTGTAGTGAGGGGAGCGAGCTCGTCCAGGGTTGTAGGGGTCGAGGCCTGATTCTGCGTGTAGTGAGGGGAGCGAGCTCGTCCAGGGTTGTAGGGGTCGAGGCCTGATTCTGTGTGTAGTGAGGGGAGCGAGCTCGTCCAGGGTTGTAGGGGTCGAGGCCTGATTCTGCGTGTAGTGAGGGGAGCGAGCTCGTCCAGGGTTGTAGGGGGTCGAGGCCTGATTCTGCGTGTAGTGAGGGGAGCGAGCTCGTCCAGGGTTGTAGGGGGTCGAGGCCTGATTCTGGGTGTAGTGAGGGGAGCGAGCTCGTCCAGGGTTGTAGGGGTCGAGGCCTGATTCTGTGTGTAGTGAGGGGAGCGAGCTCGTCCAGGGTTGTGGGGGTCGAGGCCTGATTCTGCGTGTAGTGAGGGGAGCGAGCTCGTCCAGGGTTGTAGGGGTCGAGGCCTGATTCTGCGTGTAGTGAGGGGAGCGAGCTCGTCCAGGATTGTAGGGGTCGAGGCCTGATTCTGCGTGTAGTGAGGGGAGCGAGCTCGTCCAGGGTTGTAGGGGTCGAGGCCTGATTCTGTGTGTAGTGAGGGGAGCGTGCTCGTCCAGGGTTGTAGGGGGTCGAGGCCTGATTCTGCGTGTAGTGAGGGGAGCGAGCTCGTCCAGGGTTGTAGGGGTCGAGGCCTGATTCTGCGTGTAGTGAGGGGAGCGAGCTCGTCCGGGGTTGTAGGGGGTCGAGGCCTGATTCTGCAGTGTAGTGAGGGGAGCAAGCTCGTCCAGGGTTGTAGGGGTCGAGGCCTGATTCTGCGTGTAGTGAGGGGAGCGAGCTCGTCCAGGGTTGTAGGGGTCGAGGCCTGATTCTGCGTGTAGTGAGGGGAGCGAGCTCGTCCAGGGTTGTAGGGGGTCGAGGCCTGATTCTGCGTGTAGTGAGGGGAGCGAGCTCCTCCAGGGTTGTAGGGGGTCGAGGCCTGATTCTGCGTGTAGTGAGGGGAGCGAGCTCGTCCAGGGTTGTAGGGGTCGAGGCCTGATTCTGCGTGTAGTGAGGGGAGCGAGCTCGTCCAGGGTTGTAGGGGTCGAGGCCTGATTCTGCGTGTAGTGAGGGGAGCGAGCTCGTCCAGGGTTGTAGGGGTCGAGGCCTGATTCTGCGTGTAGTGAGGGGAGCGAGCTCGTCCAGGGTTGTAGGGGTCGAGGCCTGATTCTGCAGTGTAGTGAGGGGAGCAAGCTCGTCCAGGGTTGTAGGGGTCGAGGCCTGATTCTGCGTGTAGTGAGGGGAGCGAGCTCGTCCAGGGTTGTAGGGGTCGAGGCCTGATTCTGCGTGTAGTGAGGGGAGCGAGCTCGTCCAGGGTTGTAGGGGTCGAGGCCTGATTCTGCGTGTAGTGAGGGGAGCGAGCTCGTCCAGGGTTGTAGGGGTCGAGGCCTGATTCTGCGTGTAGGGAGGGGAGCGAGCTCGTCCAGGGTTGTAGGGGTCGAGGCCTGATTCTGCGTGTAGTGAGGGGAGCGAGCTCGTCCAGGGTTGTAGGGGTCGAGGCCTGATTCTGCGTGTAGTGAGGGGAGCGAGCTCGTCCAGGGTTGTAGGGGGTCGAGGCCTGATTCTGCGTGTAGTGAGGGGAGCGAGCTCATCCAGGGTTGTAGGGGTCGAGGCCTGATTCTGCGTGTAGTGAGGGGAGCGAGCTCGTCCAGGGTTGTAGGGGTCGAGGCCTGATTCTGCGTGTAGTGAGGGGAGCGAGCTCGTCTAGGGTTGTAGGGGTCGAGGCCTGATTCTGCGTGTAGTGAGGGGAGCGAGCTCGCCCAGGATTGTAGGGGTCGAGGCCTGATTCTGCGTGTAGTGAGGGGAGCGAGCTCGTCCAGGGTTGTAGGGGTCGAGGCCTGATTCTGTGTGTAGTGAGGGGAGCGAGCTCGTCCAGGGTTGTAGGGGTCGAGGCCTGATTCTGTGTGTAGTGAGGGGAGCGAGCTCGTCCAGGGTTGTAGGGGGTCGAGGCCTGATTCTGCGTGTAGTGAGGGGAGCGAGCTCGTCCAGGGTTGTAGGGGTCGAGGCCTGATTCTGCGTGTAGTGAGGGGAGCGAGCTCGTCCAGGGTTGTAGGGGTCGAGGCCTGATTCTGCGTGTAGTGAGGGGAGCGAGCTCGTCCAGGGTTGTAGGGGTCGAGGCCTGATTCTGAGTGTAGTGAGGGGAGCGAGCTCGTCCAGGGTTGTAGGGGTCGAGGCCTGATTCTGCGTGTAGTGAGGGGAGCGAGCTCGTCCAGGGTTGTAGGGGGTCGAGGCCTGATTCTGCGTGTAGTGAGGGGAGCGAGCTCGTCCAGGGTTGTAGGGGGTCGAGGCCTGATTCTGTGTGTAGTGAGGGGAGCGAGCTCGTCCAGGGTTGTAGGGGGTCGAGGCCTGATTCTGCGTGTAGTGAGGGGAGCGAGCTCGTCCAGGGTTGTAGGGGGTCGAGGCCTGATTCTGCGTGTAGTGAGGGGAGCGAGCTCGTCCAGGGTTGTAGGGGGTCGAGGCCTGATTCTGGTTGTAGTGAGGGGAGCGAGCTCGTCCAGGGTTGTAGGGGGTCGAGGCCTGATTCTGCGTGTAGTGAGGGGAGCGAGCTCGTCCAGGGTTGTAGGGGTCGAGGCCTGATTCTGCGTGTAGTGAGGGGAGCGAGCTCGTCCAGGGTTGTAGGGGGTCGAGGCCTGATTCTGCGTGTAGTGAGGGGAGCGAGCTCATCCAGGGTTGTAGGGGGTCGAGGCCTGATTCTGCGTGTAGTGAGGGGAGCGAGCTCGTCCAGGGTTGTAGGGGGTCGAGGCCTGATTCTGCGTGTAGTGAGGGGAGCGAGCACGTCCAGGGTTGTAGGGGTCGAGGCCTGATTCTGGGTGTAGTGAGGGGAGCGAGCTCGTCCAGGGTTGTAGGGGTCGAGGCCTGATTCTGCGTGTAGTGAGGGGAGCGAGCTCGTCCAGGGTTGTAGGGGTCGAGGCCTGATTCTGCGTGTAGTGAGGGGAGCGAGCTCGTCCAGGGTTGTAGGGGGTCGAGGCCTGATTCTGTGTGTAGTGAGGGGAGGGAGCTCGTCCAGGGTTGTAGGGGGTCGAGGCCTGATTCTGCGTGTAGTGAGGGGAGCGAGCTCGTCCAGGGTTGTAGGGGTCGAGGCCTGATTCTGTGTGTAGTGAGGGGAGCGAGCTTGTCCAGGGTTGTAGGGGTCGAGGCCTGATTCTGCGTGTAGTGAGGGGAGCGAGCTCGTCCAGGGTTGTAGGGGTCGAGGCCTGATTCTGCGTGTAGTGAGGGGAGCGAGCTCGTCCAGGGTTGTAGGGGTCGAGGCCTGATTCTGCGTGTAGTGAGGGGAGCGAGCTCGTCCAGGGTTGTAGGGGTCGAGGCCTGATTCTGCGTGTAGTGAGGGGAGCGAGCTCGTCCAGGGTTGTAGGGGTCGAGGCCTGATTCTGCGTGTAGTGAGGGGAGCGAGCTCGTCTAGGGTTGTAGGGGTCGAGGCCTGATTCTGCGTGTAGTGAGGGGAGCGAACTCGTCCAGGGTTGTAGGGGTCGAGGCCTGATTCTGTGTGTAGTGAGGGGAGCGAGCTCGTCCAGGGTTGTAGGGGTCGAGGCCTGATTCTGCGTGTAGTGAGGGGAGTTAGCTCGTCCAGGGTTGTAGGGGTCGAGGCCTGATTCTGCGTGTAGTGAGGGGAGCGAGCTCGTCCAGGGTTGTAGGGGTCGAGGCCTGATTCTGCGTGTAGTGAGGGGAGCGAGCTCATCCAGGGTTGTAGGGGGTTTAGGCCTGATTCTGCGTGTAGTGAGGGGAGCGAGCTCATCCAGGGTTGTAGGGGGTCGAGGCCTGATTCTGCGTGTAGTGAGGGGAGCGAGCTCGTCCAGGGTTGTAGGGGGTCGAGGCCTGATTCTGCGTGTAGTGAGGGGAGCGAGCTCGTCCAGGGTTGTAGGGGTCGAGGCCTGATTCTGCGTGTTGTGAGGGGAGCGAGCTCATCCAGGGTTGTAGGGGTCGAGGCCTGATTCTGCGTGTAGTGAGGGGAGCGAGCTCGTCCAGGGTTGTAGGGGTCGAGGCCTGATTCTGTGTGTAGTAAGGGGAGCGAGCTCGTCCAGGGTTGTAGGGGTCGAGGCCTGATTCTGCGTGTAGTGAGGGGAGCGAGCTCGTCCAGGGTTGTAGGGGTCGAGGCCTGATTCTGCGTGTAGTGAGGGGAGCGAGCTCGTCCAGGGTTGTAGGGGTCGAGGCCTGATTCTGCGTGTAGTGAGGGGAGCGAGCTCGTCCAGGGTTGTAGGGGTCGAGGCCTGATTCTGGGTGTAGTGAGGGGAGCGAGCTCGTCCAGGGTTGTAGGGGGTCGAGGCCTGATTCTGCGTGTAGTGAGGGGAGCGAGCTCGTCCAGGGTTGTAGGGGTCGAGGCCTGATTCTGCGTGTAGTGAGGGGAGCGAGCTCGTCCAGGGTTGTAGGGGTCGAGGCCTGATTCTGCGTGTAGTGAGGGGAGCGAGCTCGTCCAGGGTTGTAGGGGTCGAGGCCTGATTCTGCGTGTAGTGAGGGGAGCGAGCTCGTCCGGGGTTGTAGGGGTCGAGGCCTGATTCTGTGTGTAGTGAGGGGAGCGAGCTCGTCCGGGGTTGTAGGGGTCGAGGCCTGATTCTGCGTGTAGTGAGGGGAGCGAGCTCGTCCAGGGTTGTAGGGGTCGAGGCCTGATTCTGCGTGTAGTGAGGGGAGCGAGCTCGTCCAGGGTTGTAGGGGTCGAGGCCTGATTCTGCGTGTAGTGAGGGGAGCGAGCTCGTCCAGGGTTGTAGGGGTCGAGGCCTGATTCTGCGTGTAGTGAGGGGAGCGAGCTCGTCCAGGGTTGTAGGGGTCGAGGCCTGATTCTGAGTGTAGTGAGGGGAGCGAGCTCGTCCAGGGTTGTAGGGGGTTGAGGCCTGATTCTGCGTGTAGTGAGGGGGGGGAGCGAGCTCGTCCAGGGTTGTAGGGGTCGAGGCCTGATTCTGTGTGTAGTGAGGGGAGCGAGCTCGTCCAGGGTTGTAGGGGGTCGAGGCCTGATTCTGCGTGTAGTGAGGGGAGCGAGCTCGTCCAGGGTTGTAGGGGTCGAGGCCTGATTCTGTGTGTAGTAAGGGGAGCGAGCTCGTCCAGGGTTGTAGGGGTCGAGGCCTGATTCTGTGTGTAGTGAGGGGAGCGAGCTCGTCCAGGGTTGTAGGGGTCGATGCCTGATTCTGCGTGTAGTGAGGGGAGCGAGCTCGTCCAGGGTTGTAGGGGTCGAGACCTGATTCTGCGTGTAGTGAGGGGAGCGAGCTCGTCCAGGGTTGTAGGGGTCGAGGCCTTATTCTGCGTGTAGTGAGGGGAGCGAGCTCGTCCAGCGTTGTAGGGGTCGAGACCTGATTCTGCGTGTAGTGAGGGGAGCGAGCTCGTCCAGGGTTGTAGGGGGTCGAGGCCTGATTCTGCGTGTAGTGAGGGGAGCGAGCTCGTCCAGGGTTGTAGGGGTCGAGGCCTGATTCTGCGTGTAGTGAGGGGAGCGAGCTCGTCCAGGGTTGTAGGGGTCGAGGCCTGATTCTGAGTGTAGTGAGGGGAGCGAGCTCGTCCAGGGTTGTAGGGGGTTGAGGCCTGATTCTGAGTGTAGTGAGGGGGGGGAGCGAGCTCGTCCAGGGTTGTAGGGGTCGAGGCCTGATTCTGTGTGTAGTGAGGGGAGCGAGCTCGTCCAGGGTTGTAGGGGGTCGAGGCCTGATTCTGCGTGTAGTGAGGGGAGCGAGCTCGTCCAGGGATGTAGGGGACGAGGCCTGATTCTGCGTGTAGTGAGGGGAGCGAGCTCGTCCAGGGTTGTAGGGGTCGAGGCCTGATTCTGCGTGTAGTGAGGGGAGCGAGCTCGTCCAGGGTTGTAGGGGTCGAGGCCTGATTCTGCGTGTAGTGAGGGGAGCGAGCTCGTCCAGGGTTGTAGGGGTCGAGGCCTGATTCTGCGTGTAGTGAGGGGAGCGAGCTCGTCCAGGGTTGTAGGGGTCGAGGTCTGATTCTGCGTGTAGTGAGGGGAGCAAGCTCGTCCAGGGTTGTAGGGGTCGAGGCCTGATTCTGCGTGTAGTGAGGGGAGCGAGCTTGTCCAGGGTTGTAGGGGGTCGAGGCCTGATTCTGCGTGTAGTGAGGGGAGCGAGCTCGTCCAGGGTTGTAGGGGGTCGAGGCCTGATTCTGCGTGTAGTGAGGGGAGCGAGCTCGTCCAGGGTTGTAGGGGTCGAGGCCTGATTCTGCGTGTAGTGAGGGGAGCGAGCTCGTCCAGGGATGTAGGGGACGAGGCCTGATTCTGCATGTAGTGAGGGGAGCGAGCTCGTCCAGGGTTGTAGGGGACGAGGCCTGATTCTGCATGTAGTGAGGGGAGCGAGCTCGTCCAGGGTTGTAGGGGTCGAGGCCTGATTCTGAGTGTAGTGAGAGGAGCGAGCTCGTCCAGGGTTGTAGGGGTCGAGGCCTGATTCTGCGTGTAGTGAGGGGAGCGAGCTTGTCCAGGGTTGTAGGGGTCGAGGCCTGATTCTGTGTGTAGTGAGGGGAGCGAGCTCGTCCAGGGTTGTAGGGGGTCGAGGCCTGATTCTGCGTGTAGTGAGGGGAGCGAGCTCGTCCAGGGTTGTAGGGGTCGAGGCCTGATTCTGTGTGTAGTAAGGGGAGCGAGCTCGTCCAGGGTTGTAGGGGTCGAGGCCTGATTCTGTGTGTAGTGAGGGGAGCGAGCTCGTCCAGGGTTGTAGGGGTCGATGCCTGATTCTGCGTGTAGTGAGGGGAGCGAGCTCGTCCAGGGTTGTAGGGGTCGAGACCTGATTCTGCGTGTAGTGAGGGGAGCGAGCTCGTCCAGGGTTGTAGGGGGTCGAGGCCTTATTCTGCGTGTAGTGAGGGGAGCGAGCTCGTCCAGCGTTGTAGGGGTCGAGACCTGATTCTGCGTGTAGTGAGGGGAGCGAGCTCGTCCAGGGTTGTAGGGGGTCGAGGCCTGATTCTGCGTGTAGTGAGGGGAGCGAGCTCGTCCAGGGTTGCAGGGGTCGAGGCCTGATTCTGCGTGTAGTGAGGGGAGCGAGCTCGTCCAGGGTTGTAGGGGTCGAGGCCTGATTCTGAGTGTAGTGAGGGGAGCGAGCTCGTCCAGGGTTGTAGGGGGTTGAGGCCTGATTCTGAGTGTAGTGAGGGGGGGGAGCGAGCTCGTCCAGGGTTGTAGGGGTCGAGGCCTGATTCTGTGTGTAGTGAGGGGAGCGAGCTCGTCCAGGGTTGTAGGGGGTCGAGGCCTGATTCTGCGTGTAGTGAGGGGAGCGAGCTCGTCCAGGGTTGTAGGGGTCGAGGCCTGATTCTGCGTGTAGTGAGGGGAGCGAGCTCGTCCAGGGTTGTAGGGGTCGAGGCCTGATTCTGCGTGTAGTGAGGGGAGCGAGCTCGTCCAGGGTTGTAGGGGTCGAGGCCTGATTCTGAGGGGAGCGAGCTCGTCCAGGGTTGTAGGGGTCGAGGCCTGATTCTGTGTGTAGTGAGGGGAGCGAGCTCGTCCAGGGTTGTAGGGGTCGAGGCCTGATTCTGTGTGTAGTGAGGGGAGCGAGCTCGTCCAGGGATGTAGGGGTCGAGGCCTGATTCTGCGTGTAGTGAGGGGAGCGAGCTCGTCCAGGGTTGTAGGGGTCGAGGCCTGATTCTGCGTGTAGTGAGGGGAGCGAGCTCGTCCAGGGTTGTAGGGGTCGAGGCCTGATTCTGCGTGTAGTGAGGGGAGCGAGCTCGTCCAGGGTTGTAGGGGGTCGAGGCCTGATTCTGCGTGTAGTGAGGGGAGCGAGCTCGTCCAGGGTTGTAGGGGTCGAGGCCTGATTCTGCGTGTAGTGAGGGGAGCGAGCTCGTCCAGGGTTGTAGGGGGTCGAGGCCTGATTCTGCGTGTAGTGAGGGGAGCGAGCTCGTCCAGGGTTGTAGGGGGTCGAGGCCTGATTCTGCGTGTAGTGAGGGGAGCGAGCTCGTCCAGGGTTGGAGGGGGTCGAGGCCTGATTCTGCGTGTAGTGAGGGGAGCGAGCTCGTCCAGGGTTGTAGGGGGTCGAGGCCTGATTCTGCGTGTAGTGAGGGGAGCGAGCTCGTCCAGGGTTGTAGGGGTCGAGGCCTGATTCTGTGTGTAGTGAGGGGAGCGAGCTCGTCCAGGGTTGTAGGGGTCGAGGCCTGATTCTGCGTGTAGTGAGGGGAGCGAGCTCGTCCAGGGTTGTAGGGGTCGAGGCCTGATTCTGCGTGTAGTGAGGGGAGCGAGCTCGTCCAGGGTTGTAGGGGTCGAGGCCTGATTCTGCGTGTAGTGAGGGGAGCGAGCTCGTCCAGGGTTGTAGGGGTCGAGGCCTGATTCTGCGTGTAGTGAGGGGAGCGAGCTCGTCCAGGGTTGTAGGGGGTCGAGGCCTGATTCTGCGTGTAGTGAGGGGAGCGAGCTCGTCCAGGGTTGTAGGGGTCGAGGCCTGATTCTGCGTGTAGTGAGGGGAGCGAGCTCGTCCAGGGTTGTAGGGGGTCGAGGCCTGATTCTGCGTGTAGTGAGGGGAGCGAGCTCGTCCAGGGTTGGAGGGGGTCGAGGCCTGATTCTGTGTGTAGTGAGGGGAGCGAGCTCGTCCAGGGTTGTAGGGGTCGTGGCCTGATTCTGCGTGTAGTGAGGGGAGCGAGCTCGTCCAGGGTTGTAGGGGGTCGAGGCCTGATTCTGCGTGTAGTGAGGGGAGCGAGCTCGTCCAGGGTTGTAGGGGTCGAGGCCTGATTCTGCGTGTAGTTAGGGGAGCGAGCTCGTCCAGGGTTGTAGGGGGTCGAGGCCTGATTCTGCGTGTAGTGAGGGGAGCGAGCTCGTCCAGGGTTGTAGGGGTCGAGGCCTGATTCTGCATGTAGTGAGGGGAGCGAGCTCGTCCAGGGTTGTAGGGGTCGAGGCCTGATTCTGTGTGTAGTGAGGGGAGCGAGCTCGTCCAGGGTTGTAGGGGTCGAGGCCTGATTCTGCGTGTAGTGAGGGGAGCGAGCTCGTCCAGGGTTGTAGGGGTCGAGGCCTGATTCTGTGTGTAGTGAGGGGAGCGAGCTCGTCCAGGGTTGTAGGGGGTCGAGGCCTGATTCTGCGTGTAGTGAGGGGAGCGAGCTCGTCCAGGGTTGTAGGGGTCGAGGCCTGATTCTGTGTGTAGTGAGGGGAGCGAGCTCGTCCAGGGTTGTAGGGGGTCGAGGCCTGATTCTGCGTGTAGTGAGGGGAGCGAGCTCGTCCAGGGTTGTAGGGGTCGAGGCCTGATTCTGTGTGTAGTGAGGGGAGCGAGCTCGTCCAGGGTTGTAGGGGGTCGAGGCCTGATTCTGCGTGTAGTGAGGGGAGCGAGCTCGTCCAGGGTTGTAGGGGTCGAGGCCTGATTCTGCGTGTAGTGAGGGGAGCGAGCTCGTCCAGGGTTGTAGGGGTCGAGGCCTGATTCTGCGTGTAGTGAGGGGAGCGAGCTCGTCCAGGGTTGTAGGGGTCGAGGCCTGATTCTGTGTGTAGTGAGGGGAGCGAGCTCGTCCAGGGTTGTAGGGGGTCGAGGCCTGATTCTGCGTGTAGTGAGGGGAGCGAGCTCGTCCAGGGTTGTAGGGGGTCGAGGCCTGATTCTGTGTGTAGTGAGGGGAGCGAGCTCGTCCAGGGTTGTAGGGGTCGAGGCCTGATTCTGCGTGTAGTGAGGGGAGCGAGCTCGTCCAGGGTTGTAGGGGTCGAGGCCTGATTCTGCGTGTAGTGAGGGGAGCGAGCTGGTCCAGGGTTGTAGGGGGTCGAGGCCTGATTCTGCGTGTAGTGTGGGGAGCGAGCTCGTCCAGGGTTGTAGGGGTCGAGGCCTGATTCTGTGTGTAGTGAGGGGAGCGAGCTCGTCCAGGGTTGTAGGGGGTCGAGGCCTGATTCTGTGTGTAGTGAGGGGAGCGAGCTCGTCCAGGGTTGTAGGGGGTCGAGGCCTGATTCTGTGTGTAGTGAGGGGAGCGAGCTCGTCCAGGGTGGTAGGGGTCGAGGCCTGATTCTGTGTGTAGTGAGGGGAGCGAGCTCGTCCAGGGTTGTAGGGGTCGAGGCCTGATTCTGCGTGTAGTGAGGGGAGCGAGCTCGTCCAGGGTTGTAGGGGGTCGAGGCCTGATTCTGTGTGTAGTGAGGGGAGCGAGCTCGTCCAGGGTTGTAGGGGTCGAGGCCTGATTCTGCGTGTAGTGAGGGGAGCGAGCTCGTCCAGGGTTGTAGGGGTCGAGGCCTGATTCTGCGTGTAGTGAGGGGAGCGAGCTCGTCCAGGGTTGTAGGGGTCGAGGCCTGATTCTGCGTGTAGTGAGGGGAGCGAGCTCGTCCAGGGTTGTAGGGGTCGAGGCCTGATTCTGCGTGTAGTGAGGGGAGCGAGCTCGTCCAGGGTTGTAGGGGTCGAGGCCTGATTCTGCGTGTAGTGAGGGGAGCGAGCTCGTCCAGGGTTGTAGGGGTCGAGGTCTGATTCTGCGTGTAGTGAGGGGAGCGAGCTCGTCCAGGGTTGTAGGGGTCGAGGCCTGATTCTGCGTGTAGTGAGGGGAGCGAGCTTGTCCAGGGTTGTAGGGGGTCGAGGCCTGATTCTGCGTGTAGTGAGGGGAGCGAGCTCGTCCAGGGTTGTAGGGGGTCGAGGCCTGATTCTGCGTGTAGTGAGGGGAGCGAGCTCGTCCAGGGTTGTAGGGGTCGAGGCCTGATTCTGTGTGTAGTGAGGGGAGCGAGCTCGTCCAGGGTTGTAGGGGTCGAGGCCTGATTCTGCGTGTAGTGAGGGGAGCGAGCTCGTCCAGGGTTGTAGTGGGTCGAGGCCTGATTCTGCGTGTAGTGAGGGGAGCGAGCTCGTCCAGGGTTGTAGGGGTCGAGGCCTGATTCTGCGTGTAGTGAGGGGAGCGAGCTCGTCCAGGGTTGTAGGGGTCGAGGCCTGATTCTGCGTGTAGTGAGGGGAGCGAGCTCGTCCAGGGTTGTAGGGGGTCGAGGCCTGATTCTGCGTGTAGTGAGGGGAGCGAGCTCGTCCAGGGTTGTAGGGGTCGAGGCCTGATTCTGCGTGTAGTGAGGGGAGCGAGCTCGTCCAGGGTTGTAGGGGGTCGAGGCCTGATTCTGCGTGTAGTGAGGGGAGCGAGCTCATCCAGGGTTGTAGGGGGTCGAGGCCTGATTCTGTGTGTAGTGAGGGGAGCGAGCTCGTCCAGGGTTGTAGGGGTCGAGGCCTGATTCTGCGTGTAGTGAGGGGAGCGAGCTCGTCCAGGGTTGTAGGGGGTCGAGGCCTGATTCTGCGTGTAGTGAGGGGAGCGAGCTCGTCCAGGGTTGTAGGGGTCGAGGCCTGATTCTGCGTGTAGTGAGGGGAGCGAGCTCGTCCAGGGTTGTAGGGGGTCGAGGCCTGATTCTGGGTGTAGTGAGGGGAGCGAGCTCGTCCAGGGTTGTAGGGGGTCGAGGCATGATTCTGCGTGTAGTGAGGGGAGCGAGCTCGTCCGGGGTTGTAGGGGTCGAGGCCTGATTCTGCTTGTCCAGGGTTGTAGGGGTCGAGGCCTGATTCTGTGTGTAGTGAGGGGAGCGAGCTCGTCCAGGGTTGTAGGGGGTCGAGGCCTGATTCTGCGTGTAGTGAGGGGAGCGAGCTCGTCCAGGGTTGTAGGGGTCGAGGCCTGATTCTGCGTGTAGTGAGGGGAGCGAGCTCGTCCAGGGTTGTAGGGGGTCGAGGCCTGATTCTGCGTGTAGTGAGGGGAGCGAGCTCGTCCAGGGTTGTAGGGGTCGAGGCCTGATTCGGGGTGGAGTGAGGGGAGCGAGCTCGTCCAGGGTTGTAGGGGGTCGAGGCCTGATTCTGCGTGTAGTGAGGGGAGCGAGCTCGTCCAGGGTTGTAGGGGGTCGAGGCCTGATTCTGTGTGTAGTGAGGGGAGCGAGCTCGTCCAGGGTTGTAGGGGTCGAGGCCTGATTCTGCGTGTAGTGAGGGGAGCGAGCTCGTCCGGGGTTGTAGGGGTCGAGGCCTGATTCTGCTTGTCCAGGGTTGTAGGGGGTCGAGGCCTGATTCTGTGTGTAGTGAGGGGAGCGAGCTCGTCCAGGGTTGTAGGGGGTCGAGGCCTGATTCTGTGTGTAGTGAGGGGAGCGAGCTCGTCCAGGGTTGTAGGGGGTCGAGGCCTGATTCTGTGTGTAGTGAGGGGAGCGAGCTCGTCCAGGGTTGTAGGGGGTCGAGGCCTGATTCTGCGTGTAGTGAGGGGAGCGAGCTCGTCCGGGGTTGTAGGGGGTCGAGGCCTGATTCTGCGTGTAGTGAGGGGAGCGAGCTCGTCCAGGGTGGCGGACAGAGGAGAGAAGAGTTGAAGTTGCGAACGTTGCTGCGGGTGATGGTTTGGTGATTGGAGGGAAAGGTGGTGGAAGACAGGGGGAGAGAGAAACTAATAAGGTGGTCGGAGAGAGGAAAAGGATTGTTGGAGAAGTTGCAGGGAGCGCATAGGTAGGAGAATACAAGGTCAAGGGTGTTGCCATCAGAGTGAGTAGAAGCATGTACCCATTGTGTACCCATTGTGTACCCATTGTGTACCCATTGTGTACCCATTGCTTTAGGTCCAATGAAGAGGTTAGACTAAGAAGTTTAGAAGTAGTAGGAGTGTTTGTATTAGCAGGGATGTTGAAATCACTGAGAAGGATTGTGGGAATTTCTGAAGAGAGAAAGTAGGGTAGCCGGGCAGAAAACTCACGGAGGAAAGTCGATAATGGTCCAGGGGGCCGGTAGATGAAATAAATTCTTAGGGAAGTTGGAGCGAATCGACGTATACAGAGAGCTTCAAATGATGAGAGGGAAAGAGAGGGGGGGGAGTGAATTACCTGGAAGGTGCTCTGGGGGGACAGGAGGAATCGCACTCCACCTCCCTTGCGTCCATTAGACCTAGCGGAGTGAGTCCAGTGAAGGCCACCATGGGAGAGGGAAGCAGGAGAAGGGGTGTCAGATTCGTGGAGCCAGGTTTCGGTGACGGCAAGTAGATTAAAGGAATTAGTGACAAAGAGGACATGAACAGCGGTGAGTATGTAGCAGACAGAGCGGGCGTTCCAGAGGGCGCAGGAGAGGGGGAAGCTGGCATTGGGAAGAAGAGGAACGGAGACTACCGTATATACTTGAGTATAAGCCGACCTGAATATAAGCCGAGGCACCTAATTTTACCACAAACAACTGGGAAAACATATTGACTCGAGTATAAGCCTAGGGTGAGAAATGCGCAGCTACTGTGAGGGGAAAAGAGGGTCAACAATGCCCATTTGCTGCCTCACTGTGCCCATTTGCAGCCATAGGTCCCCCAAACCTCAAACTTGGTAGTTAAAGGTTCCTAAATGCCCCCCTAGCTGCAGCCAAAATTTGTGGTCTCTGGACCCAAAGGGTCCCGAAATGATGGACACAGTTGACCAACTTTGGTGTCCCGTATCTTGGGGTCACTTGGGGCTAGGAACCCCATCTTTGGATATATATATATATATATGCTACAGTTTGGAGACCACCTGGGCTAAAGCTCAACTTCTTTTATCACTAATAATTACATTTTATGCTGACTCTGTAGCTATTCATTTCAGCCCACTTTTTAATATTTGCTGGTTACTATGAGAGAAGTCCAACAGGGTTCATGCCACCTCCCGGACTTACCTCTATAATTTACATCTGATAGTTTCAGAGAGCTCCGGAAGTACAGCTCTCATTATACTCCCAGCACTCTGGCAGCAGAGACCCTGCCTTCTCACACACAGCGGTTCTGCCTGCCTTTCCCTTCCACTGTCCATTCACAGAAGGCTTTGTATTTTCTGAATAGGTCATACAAAGCACTCTGTGATTGGGAGGAGGAGGGGCGGGGCACAGCAGCTCCCAAAGCTGAACCTGGAAGGCTCAGCGTTCGAGTGATGAGAGTACAGTGATAGCTACACTCCCAGCGCTCATTAAAAATGTCAATTAAAGAGATAAGTCCAGCAGGGGGCGAGCATCTCACTGGAATTACCTCTAGTAATCCACAACATTTTTCAAAGTAGTTCAATTCCTGGAGTTCAGTTTTAAATAAGACATTTTTATAGAGATCTATTCATCAGAACAAAAAAAGGGACAACTGAGGAGGAAGGAGGGACATCGGTTCGCACGGATTGATCGCTCCTCCCATGAGCTGGAATTTCATCACATTACCAATGCTATAAGTTATTATGGAGCTCCAGGAGTACAGCTATCACTACACCCCCTGGCAGGAGAGATCCTTCTAATACACAGCATCTCTGTCTTCCCCTCCTCAGTCCATTCACAGAAGGCTTTGTCTTGTGTAAAGGATTTCACATCATACAATGTACAAAGCGCTCTGTGATTGGGCAGGAGGAGAGGCGGGCATCGTGGCTACATGTGACTCTGCTGGGGCTGAGCCTGGAAGGTCCCTCATGGGCGGGGCCTCCAAATAAGGAAGAGTCGCTGTGCCGCCATGAGCTGGAATTTCATCACCTTGCTAGAAGTAAGCACTCCGCACTCTTCTGATATGAGGTATTCGGATTTATTTCAGTTATATAAATAATTTTCATTCAAGCATTTTTATCCAGTGTAAACCTCGATCCACATTACAGTATATAG
The DNA here is from genome assembly GCA_028564925.1 of Lithobates sylvaticus. Lineage (NCBI taxonomy): Eukaryota > Metazoa > Chordata > Amphibia > Anura > Ranidae > Lithobates > Lithobates sylvaticus. Next base: position 207,544,821 of record CM053035.1, on the reverse strand, counting down.
AATATATATGGCAATCATATGACACAAATTCCGTGTGGTTCTCCCGGGAACTACACCTCATGTTTGTTACACAATATAAATTAAAATCTAAGTGCGAATGTTCACCTTCGATCACAGAACAGAGTGCATAGTGAACACGCTTTGTTCGTTATAACAATGTATCACATATAAAAGTATCATCTATTCGTATGAAAAATACATTTCAATAAAAGAATTAGGAGTAAAAAAATGTGCAAATTAGTGCTTTCAATGGAATTTATAATGAAGACGTCCGTCGGGTAAGTGCTTCGTTTATTTTTTTATGGCTTCGATAAAACTCCCAATATTGAAAAGTGCCAGCGATTAATGAGGGACTTTATTTCCTTTTCCTGATTTGTTATATCCGTTTGTAATTTCTTGTTTTAGAGGCTGCTGTATGTCCATTTTTGATGAATGATTTCTGGAAGTGAACCACCTACAGGGTAGGCCCCACCATGTGGGTGACTATGGATGTAGATTTAATGGAGATGAGAGGAGCAGTAAAGTGCAATCACTGTATGGAGCATGGAGTCCAGCGTGTATCCTGGGAGAAGGAAATCTGGCGGCCTCTGCAGATATTTATAGTTCTGTATAACGGTTAGTGCGTTTGACACCCGGACAGGTGGAGATCAGAGGCGTTGGGGGATTGGCTGAGGGCAGTGATACTCTAAACAGGAAGTGTGCAGCGTATAGCAGAATATCTTCAGTTCAGAGACGGTCCTGAGACTCGAAGGAGAACCCCTTCCCCTTTAAGGCGACATTCGTAGAAGTGAGGTACTATGCGACTGGACTTTGCTGCCGAGCCCCACGTGGCGCGGTGACATTCGTAGGACGAATTCCGATCACCTGTCTCCTGTGGGGGGCATCACCACCTCCGGCCTTTTAATATGGAACTGGGAAGGAAAAGAACAAGCTGTTAGATACTTTAGTTTTATATCGTATCTACTTGTTTATTGGAGCTGTAAGGCGGGGCTGGGACAAGGGGTGGGCAGAAGGGGAAGCTGCCCTGGGCACAGTGTGTATTGTAGGGATGAGGGCGCCACAAGGTGCTTCAACTATTTGGCATTGTGATCCGAGCGCACCCGGACCACATCAACGGACTGTGCCTGGACCATGTGATCTGACCACGCCTGGACCACGTGGCAGGACTGCGCCCGGACCATAGTATTGGACTGTGCCCAGTCCATGTCATCGGACTGCGCCTGGACCATGTGATGTGATCACGCCTGGACCATGTTATTGCACTGCGCCCAGACCATGTAATCTCAGTCAAACTGGAACGTGTCATCTGACCGAACCTGGACAATCCGATCCGACTGTGCCCAGACCATGTGATTTGAATGCGCTTGGAACATATAATTGGACGGTGCCCGGACCATGTGATCTGACTGCGATTGGAACATGTGATTGGACTGCGCCTGGACCAGCTCGAAACATGTGATCTGTCTGAACCTGTCCCGGACCATGTGATCTGATTGTGCTTGGACCATGTGATCTGACTGCGCCTGGACCATGTGATCTGACTGCGCCTGGACCATGTGATTGGACTGGGCCCGGACCATGTGATCTGACTGCGCCTGGACCATGTGATCTGACTGCGCCTGGACCATGTGATTGGACTGGGCCCGGACCATGTGATCTGACTGCGCCTGGACCATGTGATTGGACTGGGCCCAGACCATGTGATCTTATGGGGCCCGGACCATGTGATCCGACGGGGCCCGGACCATGTGATCCGACGGGGCCCGGACCATGAGATTAGACTCCACCTGGACCATGTGACTGGTCCACGCCTGGACCATGTGATCTGATGGGGCCCGGACCATGTGATTGGACTGGGCCCGGACCATGTGATCTGACGGGGCCCGGACCATGTGATCCAATAGTGAACCCACCAAAATTGCAACCAAATTATAAAGAGCATTTGGGTGTTGATATTCCACCTGCTGGAGACAAAACACGAGTGATAGCAGTTAATAGGAGATCATATTTACCGGTTGGTTGGTGTCCACTCGATCGAGTTTGGGCAGATACGATCCTGAAGGGGCGGTCACATAGGGGTTCTCCTCTAAGGTATATTTTCCAGTTTTGGGTGAAAATGCCGCCATGCTGGCTCTGGCCAACGCGTCCATATCTGCAATAATCCAACCAGAATCGATGGTTAGTAATGATTGTATGGAGGTGGATGGGGGGATCGTTGGAGAGCCCATAGAGGAGTCAGTAGAAGGAGGATCGGCATCTTCAGTAGTACTCGGTGTAGTCGGTCTAACGTATAGATGTGTAAGCGGGAAGACAGAGATCAGCCATGCAACTCTCAGCCAATCAGAATTAGAGGGGTGAGGTCATTGTATCCAGGCGGACCAGAAATCAGCCTTCTGAAGGGAACATGCGGAATAGGGAGGGGCAATTTTAAATCCTCCCCCTCCCCCTCCCCCTCCCCCCTCTCTTGCACAGGTGTGCTGCCTCCTCTCCTGGACTAAAACGTCTTCCTATGATGTCACCGCACACTGTGAGCTTCTCACCATGTGCATTAGGAGCTGCACCAAGTCACATAGAGCCCCGCCCTCATGTCCTGGCTGGGGGATGTCCAGCATCATCTAGCTCTTTCCTCCTCAGCCTGACTGTCCCTGACCCCGCCCCTTTCCTTCATTGGATTTCAGCTCTTTCAATAATGGAGGTTCAGCATCACATGTGGGTGTTGACTATGCAAATACAGCCTGTCTAGGACCGCCCACCCCTCCAGACTGACACCCACCCACCCATCAAAAGGCATTGTGATATTTGCATAACTCCTCCCACTGCTTCATGACTGAGGGCTCTGAAGAGGAGTACAGAGGCAGGGGGCTGGGATTTCAGGAAGCTATCTACCGCCCCCCTGCCGGCCCCTCCCATCAGCCATTATCTGCTTGCATTGCACAGAGAAGCTCAGGGACCCGGTGATGATGTGACGGTCTAATATAAAGGTATATAATGAAAACACAAAGCATGTATTTAAACATTTCATTATCAAATTGATGATGCATGGGGGGGGGCAAATATAAGCAGATTAACCACTTCCTTACCAGCCTAGAGCCAAAAGATGGCTGCAGTGCCCGTTGTTCTGGGCGGGCATATACTGGCATCGTCCCAGAACCGTGCCCCCTGCGGGCGCCCTGCATTGCCCTTTACTTCCCTTATAAACAGATAACATGAAAGGTTCTGACTGGACAGGAGCGGGTCACATGACTTTTCTTACCGGTGTGCTGGAAGTTCGTTCGTTCTTCATCATACGTGAACCACGTCTTGGAGTCGCGTCTCTCCGTCTTCCAACTGAAGAACAATTCACAAGTAAAAAACGTTTTACTACTAAATCAGCCGATCGTTCCTCCAATCTACAGAAATCTTGTAATGTTAGGAGGATGATAAACTTATATCAACAATAAGGTGGAGAAGAATTCCTGTGGGGGGCGTGGCCAGAATGTCCAGGTAGGTACAACAATGTGATCACATGATGACACTTACCTCTGACTGTGCCCTCCTCCCCTCACCCACTCAATCCCTGCCAGCATGGCATCCTTCCCCTCCTCTCCCAAGTCCGCTGTCTTCCTGCTTCACTCATTGGGCAGACACTGATGATGTCACTCACCCCAGCACTTGGCTCCTGCAGATGCCCGGACTGCACACCGGACTGCACAGCGGACTGCACACCGGACTGCTCATGTGCCGCACTCAGTGTGCAGACGGCAAAAAAAAAAAGTTTTACTACCAAATCTGCCGATCGTTCCTCCAGTCTACAGAACAGGAATCTTGTAATGTTGGGCGGATGCCAAAGATAAATCAGCATTTTTACAGCTGAAAAACTCCTCTTCAGGCCTCATGCACACGGGGCATTCCGAAAAAAAAACTGCGGCAAAGCCAGGAGAAAGCGCCTGTAAAAACGTGCTTTTAGTAGCTTTTTTCATTGGCGTTAATGTGCGTTTAGCCACGTTTCTCTGCCTTATTCAAAATCAATGGTTCTCTATGAGAGCCGTCTATTGATCCGGCTTTCAGCTCGTAGATTCGAATGAAAGTCGCATTCAAATCGGATCATCATGATCTGACTTGTGCTCTGAGGATCTTGAAGGGGAACCCCACGCCAAAAAGGAAATAAAAAACAGCGTCGGGTCCCCTCTCCCCTCCCAAGACCAGCCCGGCAGGTCAGGAAAGTGGGGGCAGAGCATACGCCCCCCCCCCCCCCCGGACCATACCGGAAAAAGGGGGATCTTTAATGATGTCACCACTGCATGTGCCCACACACCGCACAGCCTGCACACCGGACTGCTCATGTGCTGCACTCAGTGTGCAGATTGCAAAAAAAATTGCTAGCAGGAAAGTAAAAGAGTTGTTTGGCAGAAGAGGCTTATAACGACTTCTACCTGAAGACCCGACCCGACCTGAAGATCCAACTCGACCTGACCCGAAGACCTGACCTGAAGACCCAACCCAACCTGAAGATCTGACCTGAAGACCCGACCCGACCTGAAGACCCGACCCGACCTGAAGATCCGACCTGAAGACCTGACCTGAAGACCCGACCCAACCTGAAGACCCAACCTGAAGATCTGACCTGAAGACCCGACCTGAAGACCTGACCTGAAGACCCAACCCAACCTGAAGACCTGACCTGAAGACTCTGCCGCACCTGAAGACCCGATCCAACTCGACCTGACCCGAAGACCTGACCTGAAGACCCGACCCAACCTGAAGATCCGACCTGAAGACCTGACCTGAAGACCCGACCCAACCTGAAGACCCAACCTGAAGATCTGACCTGTAGACCCGACCCGATCTGAAGACCTGACCTGAAGACCCGACCTGAAGACCTGACCTGAAGACCCAACCCAACCTGAAGACCTGACCTGAAGACTCTGCCGCACCTGAAGACCCGACCCTGCCCAAAATCCCTACATGAAGACCCGCCCCGACCTGAAGAGCTGACCAGAAGACCCGACCCGACCTGACCCGACCCGAAGACCTGACCTGAAGACCCAACCTGACCTGAAAACTCTGCCCGAAAACCCTGCCTAAAGACCCGACCCGGCCTGAAGACCTGACCTGCAGACCCAACCCGACCTGAAGACCCAACCCTACCTGAAGACCTGACCAGAAGACCCGACCCGACCTGAAGAGATGACCTGAAGACCCAACCCGACCTGAAGACCCGACCCGACTTGAAGATCTGACCTGAAGACCCGACCTGAAGATCTGACCTGAAGACCCAACCCGACCTGAAGATCCGACCCGACCTGAAGACCTGACCCGACCTGAAGACCTGACCCAACCTGAAGACCTGACCTGAAGACCCTGCCACACCCGAAGACCCGACCTGGCCCAAAATCCCTACCTGAAGACCCGACCCGACCTGAAGACCTGACCTGAAGATCCGACCCGACCTGACCCGAAGACCTGACCAGAAGACCCAACCTGACCTGAAGACTTGACCTGACCCGAAAACCCTGCCTAAAGACCCGACCCGGCCTGAAGACCTGACCTGAAGACCCAACCCGACCTGAAGACCCGAAGACCTGACCAGAAGACCAGACCCGCCTTGAAGAGCTGACCTGAAGACCCAGCCTGAAGACCCAACCCGACCTGAAGACCCGACCCGACCTGAAGATCTGACCTGAAGACCCGACCTGAAGACCCGACCCGGCCCAAAATCCCTACCTGAAGACCCGACACAACCTGAAGACCTGATCTGAAGATCCGACCTGACCTGAAGATCCGACCCTACCTGACCCGAAGACCTGACCTGAAGACCCAACATGACCTGAAGACCCGACCCGGCCCGAAAACCCTGCCTAAAGACCCGACCCAGCCTGAAGACACGACCCGACCTGAAGACCTGACCTAAAGACCCAACCCAACCTGAAGACCTGACCAGAAGACCCGACCGACCTGAAGAGCTGACCTGAAGGCCCGACCGACCTGAAGAGCTGACCTGAAGGCCCGGCCTGAAGATCCAACCCGACCTGAAGATCTGACCTGAAGACCCGACCGAGCTGTTTCTCTGGAGGAGGTTCTGAACACTGTTAGAATTAGCCTGTCCCAAGTCTGTCCTCATTAGCATACAATGCAAGAAGCCCCGCCCCTACACCATTAACCCTTTGTTAGGACAGACAGTGTTCAAATCGTTTATTATTGTGACTTTTATCTGAATATTTCCATTTTCCTCACTTGAATGTTTTAATTTTCGATATAAATAATAAAGGTCGCTCCCCTCCCCCCACCATTGTGTCATCGCTTCATACGTACACGAACATCCTCCTCTTCCTGAGGAATATGACGGTGAAGATCAGAACGATGAGAAGGAGGATCACTCCACCGATGATGCCAAAGATCAGTCCATAGAATCCTGCGCTGTGATTGGAGAATTGGCACTGCTGGCCGCTGTACTGGTAGAAGTTATAATTGTAGCACCTGAAGAAGAGAAGAACGTCATCAGAACGTCAGTCCAGAGACTTCTCCACCATCCACACTCAGCCCCCCCCCCCCCACCCTCCCGCGTCCCGGCTCAATGTATCCCTTTAAGGGCCGGTGTGGACAAACTTTGTGCATCTATGACATCATCGTGAGACACTTCTGACATCATTGAGAATTCATTGGCAGGAGGATTGGACCTGCTGGTCACCTCCACCTGACCTGCTATTGACTTCCTTCTAGTGGGTTCTGCATCCCCATAGACTTGTATGGAAAAGGGAGCAAAAGTCAGTCCACACAAAGCCCACTCAAAGTCTACGCAGAGCCCACTGAGTCCACACAGAGTCCACACAGAGTCTATACAGAGCCCACTCAAAGTCTACGCAGAGCCCACTGAGTCCACACAGAGTCCACAGAGTCTATACAGAGTCTACACACAGTCCACACAGAGCCCACACAGTCTACACAGAACCCACAGAGTCTATACAGAGTCTACACACAGTCCACACAGAGCCCACTCAAAGTCTACACAGAGCCCACACAGTCTATACAGAGCCCACACAGAGTCTACACAGTCCACACTGAGCCCACTCAAAGTCTACACAGAGCCCACACAGTCCACACAAAGCTCACTCAAAGTCTACGCAGAGCCCACAGAGTCTACACAAAGACCACAGAGTGTACACAGAGCCCACAGAGTCTATACAGAGCCCACAGAGTCTACACACAGTCCACTCAAAGTCTACACAGAGCCCACTCAAAGTCTACACAGAGCCCACACAGTCTACACAGAGTCTACACACAGTCCACACAGAGTCTACACAGTCCACACAGAGCCCACTCAAAGTCTACACAGAGCCCACACAATCCATTCAGAGTCCACACAGATCCCACAGAGTCTACACAGAGCCCACTCGGATCCCACACAGTCCACGCAGATTCTACACAGAGCCCAATTAGAGCCCCCACAGAGTCCACGTAGAGTCTACACACAGAGCCCACACACTGTCCATGCAGAGTCTACACACAGAACCCACTCAGATCCCACACAGTCAACACAGAGCCCACACAGAGTCTACAAAGAGTCCATGCAGAGTCTACACAGTGTCCACACAGAACCCGAACATAGTACACTCAGAGCCCAGGCAGAGTCCACATACAGTCATATGGAGCCATAATACTTACTGACATATGGAGCCATAATACTTACTGACATATAGAGTCATAATACTTACTGACAAATGGAGCCATTGGGCGCATTGTGGCAGTCTCCGTGGTGATTGCAGTAGGCGGGGTCATTGAAGCACGGCCCGGTACAGAAGCAGGTCTCGTTGTCACATGTGACTTTGTACCCGGAGTAGCCCAAACTACAATTCACATATTCCTTCAGCTGGTCAACCTCTGAGAAATGGGGGACACATTATTAGGAATACTTCCATGCATTGCACTATAGCATATAATATACTGTATGTATTTACCGATGACACATTGCTCATATATACTGTATATAAAGGAGAGAGAGAGGCCTGATCATCATATAAGGGCCTCTGCACAGCTGGGACTAATAATGAGGTCTGGCTACCAGCTGAGATTTGGACCCAGGAATGGAGGCTTTATCCCACCCAAAGCTCTACAAAGTCTCTGGGCTCCAGGATCCAGACCAGAATGTATAGATATGAAAAAACAAAAAGTTTGCTTCCTCTATAACAAAAAAAAATCAAGACCTACAAGTCAGTGTGAGGGGAACCATTAGTATGGAAATTGTTTATGTCTTTATTATTTCACCCCCCAAGTACTGCAATGGTGAGATCTTCCCAAACAGAGTTCCAGCACCCCCCCCCACCCCCTCAAACTCCTCTGGCTGCACTTTTTAGACTATAATATAATGGAAACTCAACTCCAGAATTGTGTGGGAGACCCCCAACCCAATGGCTGCAGATGGGCGCCGGATCTCACGGGCTTGGAGACCTTCCTCCCGGAGGACTCAAGATATATATCTGAGGAGGCAACATCTGACCCGAAGCTCCGGCTTTACCATAACAAATACAAAATCCACCATTTAGTATTTCCAGTAACAAGGACACTTACGTGTTACAGTTGTTGGAGTAACGGCCACATTGCGCAGGGAGGCACTGGCGTTCACCGCTTGGCTGATGTCTGGCAATGAGCTGATCAGAGAGGAGTTCAGAGCTCCCTCCAGGTCGTTGTTGATGAAGTTAATTCCGGTCTGGTTGATGGGGTACGCATAGACTGCACTGCTATTCACAATCACACTTCCTTCACTGGGAAAACAAATAGTTCAGAGTCATTCACAGATGTGAAAAGAAAACCCAAAATAATACTTTGGGTAAAATAAAAATGGTTGGATCCTTTTTAGCTAAGTCAGTAAACAAGCCAAAGGTGGCTAACAAGTGGTCGCAGATTGGCATCAAGCAGAAGTGTAGTCAAGGAACAAGCCAAGGGTCAGCAACAAATGGCAGAGGCTGGAGATACTGGCTGGAGACGAGCACAATAATCTGGCAAACAGGAAGTGCCAAGGCATGGCTTGTAAAGGGAGTTCATGGGAGGAACAAAGAGTTCCCTAGAAACAACATGGACATGGCAAAGTTGTCTAAGGAATTGTGCAGGGTGCTGTCCAGCAGCTCAGGTGGCACAATGAGAACAGATAAAGCCAGACACTGCTGGGGTTGCAGGTTCAGGAGCATTCTTCCCACTGATCACCAATGTAAGGAACATTCTTCCCACTGATCACCAATGTAAGGAACATTCTTCTCACTGATCACCAATGTAAGGAACATTCTTCCCACTGATCACCAATGTAAGGAACATTCTTCCCACTGATCACCAATGTAAGGAACATTCTTTCCACTGATCACCAATGTAAGGAACATTCTTCCACTGATCACCAATGTAAGGAACATTCTTCTCACTGATCACCAATGTAAGGAACATTCTTCTCACTGATCACCAATGTAAGGAACATTCTTTCCACTGATCACCAATGTAAGGAACATTCTTCTCACTGATCACCAATGTAAGGGACATTCTTCTCACTAATCACCAATGTAAGGAACATTCTTCCCACTGATCACCAATGTAAGGGACATTCTTCTCACTGATCACCAATGTAAGGTACATTCTTCTCACTGATCACCAATGTAAGGGACATTCTTCTCACTAATCACCAATGTAAGGAACATTCTTCTCACTGATCACCAATGTAAAGGAACATTCTTCTCACTGATCACCAATGTAAGGAACATTCTTCTCACTGATCACCAATGTAAGGAACATTCTTCTCACTGATCACCAATGTAAGGAACATTCTTCTCACTGATCACCAATGTAAGGAACATTCTTCTCACTGATCACCAATGTAAGGAACATTCTTCTCACTGATCACCAATGTAAGGAACATTCTTCTCACTGATCACCAATGTAAGGAACATTCTTCTCACTGATCACCAATGTAAGGAACATTCTTCCCACCGATCACCAATGTAAGGAACATTCTTTCTCACTGATCACCAATGTAAGGGAACATTCTTCCCACTGATCACCAATGTAAGGAACATTCTTCTCACTGATCACCAATGTAAGGAACATTCTTCCCACTGATCACCAATGTAAGGAACATTCTTCCCACTGATCACCAATGTAAGGAACATTCTTCTCACTGATCACCAATGTAAGGAACATTCTTCTCACTGATCACCATAGTAAGGAACATTCTTCCCACTGATCACCAATGTAAGGGACATTCTTCCCACTGATCACCAATGTAAGGAACATTCTTCTCACTGATCACCAATGTAAGGAACATTCTTCCCACTGATCACCAATGTAAGGAACATTCTTCTCACTGATCACCAATGTAAGGGACATTCTTCTCACTGATCACCAATGTAAGGAACATTCTTCTCACTGATCACCAATGTAAGGAACATTCTTCCCACTGATCACCAATGTAAGGGACATTCTTCCCACTGATCACCAATGTAAGGAACATTCTTTCCACTGATCACCAATGTAAGGAACATTCTTTCCACTGTCCACCAATGTAAGGAACATTCTTCTCACTGATCACCAATGTAAGGAACATTCTTCTCACTGATCACCAATGTAAGGAACATTCTTCTCACTGATCACCAATGTAAGGGACATTCTTCTCACTAATCACAATGTAAGGAACATTCTTCTCACTGATCACCAATGTAAGGGACATTCTTCCCACTGATCACCAATGTAAGGAACATTCTTCTCACTGATCACCAATGTAAGGAACATTCTTCTCACTGATCACCAATGTAAGGAACATTCTTCCCACTGATCACCAATGTAAGGAACATTCTTCTCACTGATCACCAATGTAAGGAACATTCTTCTCACTGATCACCATGTAAGGAACATTCTTCCCACTGATCACCAATGTAAGGAACATTCTTCTCACTGATCACCAATGTAAGGAACATTCTTCTCACTGATCACCAATGTAAGGAACATTCTTCCCACTGATCACCAATGTAAGGAACATTCTTCTCACTGATCACCAATGTAAGGGACATTCTTCTCACTGATCACCAATGTAAGGAACATTCTTCCCACTGATCACCAATGTAAGGAACATTCTTCCCACTGATCACCAATGTAAGGAACATTCTTCTCACTGATCACCAATGTAAGGGACATTCTTCTCACTGATCACCAATGTAAGGAACATTCTTCTCACTGATCACCATAGTAAGGAACATTCTTCCCACTGATCACCAATGTAAGGGACATTCTTCCCACTGACCACCAATGTAAGGAACATTCTTCTCACTGATCACCAATGTAAGGGACATTCTTCTCACTGATCACCAATGTAAGGAACATTCTTCTCACTGATCACCAATGTAAGGAACATTCTTCCCACTGATCACCAATGTAAGGGACATTCTTCCCACTGATCACCAATGTAAGGAACATTCTTCTCACTGATCACCAATGTAAGGAACATTCTTCCCACTGACCACCAATGTAAGGGACATTCTTCCCACTGATCACCAATGTAAGGGACATTCTTCTCACTGATCACCAATATAAGGAACATTCTTCTCACTGATCACCAATGTAAGGAACATTCTTCTCACTGATCACCAATGTAAGGGACATTCTTCTCACTGATCACCAATGTAAGGAACATTCTTCCCACTGACCACCAATGTAAGGGACATTCTTCCCACTGATCACCAATGTAAGGGACATTCTTCTCACTGATCACCAATGTAAGGAACATTCTTCTCACTGATCACCAATGTAAGGAACATTCTTCTCACTGATCACCAATGTAAGGGACATTCTTCTCACTGATCACCAATGTAAGGAACATTCTTCTCACTGATCACCAATGTAAGGAACATTCTTCTCACTGATCACCAATGTAAGGAACATTCTTCTCACTGATCACCAATGTAAGGAACATTCTTCTCACTGATCACCAATGTAAGGAACATTCTTCTCACTGATCACCAATGTAAGGAACATTCTTCTCACTGATCACCAATGTAAGGAACATTCTTCTCACGATCACCAATGTAAGGAACATTCTTCTCACCGATCACCAATGTAAGGGACATTCTTCTCACTGATCACCAATGTAAGGAACATTCTTCCCACTGATCACCAATGTAAGGAACATTCTTCCCACTGATCACCAATGTAAGGAACATTCTTCTCACTGATCACCAATGTAAGGAACATTCTTCCCACTGATCACCAATGTAAGGAACATTCTTCTCACTGATCACCAATGGAAGGAACATTCTTCCCACTGATCACCAATGTAAGGAACATTCTTCTCACTGATCACCAATGGAAGGAACATTCTTCCCACTAATCACCAATGTAAGGAACATTCTTCTCACTGATCACCAATGTAAGGGACATTCTTCTCACTGATCACCAATGTAAGGAACATTCTTCTCACTGACCACCAATGTAAGGAACATTCTTCTCACTGATCACCAATGGAAGGAACATTCTTCCCACTGATCACCAATGTAAGGAACATTCTTCTCACTGATCACCAATGTAAGGAACATTCTTCTCACTGATCACCATAGTAAGGAACATTCTTCCCACTGATCACAATGTAAGGAACATTCTTCTCACTGATCACCAATGTAAGGAACATTCTTCTCACTGACCACCAATGTAAGGAACATTCTTCCCACTGATCACCAATGTAAGGAACATTCTTCTCACTGATCACCAATGTAAGGGACATTCTTCTCACTGATCACCAATGTAAGGAACATTCTTCCCACTGATCACCAATGTAAGGAACATTCTTCCCACTGATCACCAATGTAAGGAACATTCTTCTCACTGATCACCAATGTAAGGGACATTCTTCTCACTGATCACCAATGTGAGGAACATTCTTCTCACTGATCACCATAGTAAGGAACATTCTTCCCACTGATCACCAATGTAAGGGACATTCTTCCCACTGACCACCAATGTAAGGAACATTCTTCTCACTGATCACCAATGTAAGGGACATTCTTCCCACTGATCACCAATGTAAGGAACATTCTTCTCACTGATCACCAATGTAAGGAACATTCTTCCCACTGACCACCAATGTAAGGGACATTCTTCCCACTGATCACCAATGTAAGGGACATTCTTCTCACTGATCACCAATATAAGTAACATTCTTCTCACTGATCACCAATGTAAGGAACATTCTTCTCACTGATCACCAATGTAAGGGACATTCTTCTCACTGATCACCAATGTAAGGAACATTCTTCCCACTGACCACCAATGTAAGGGACATTCTTCCCACTGATCACCAATGTAAGGGACATTCTTCTCACTGATCACCAATGTAAGGAACATTCTTCTCACTGATCACCAATGTAAGGAACATTCTTCTCACTGATCACCAATGTAAGGAACATTCTTCTCACTGATCACCAATGTAAGGAACATTCTTCTCACTGATCACCAATGTAAGGAACATTCTTCTCACTGATCACCAATGTAGGAACATTCTTCTCACTGATCACCAATGTAAGGAACATTCTTCCCACTGATCACCAATGTAAGGAACATTCTTCCCACTGATCACCAATGTAAGGGACATTCTTCTCACTGATCACCAATGTAAGGAACATTCTTCTCACTGATCACCAATGTAAGGAACATTCTTCCCACTGATCACCAATGTAAGGAACATTCTTCCCACTGATCACCAATGTAAGGAACATTCTTCCCACTGATCACCAATATAAGGAACATTCTTCTCACTGATCACCAATGTAAGGGACATTCTTCTCACTGATCACCAATGTAAGGAACATTCTTCTCACTGATCACCAATGTAAGGAACATTCTTCCCACTGATCACCAATGTAAGGAACGTTCTTCCCACTGATCACCAATGTAAGGAACATTCTTCCCACTGATCACCAATGTAAGGAACATTCTTCCCACTGATCACCAATGTAAGGAACATTCTTCCCACTGATCACCAATGTAAGGAACATTCTTCCCACTGATCACCAATGTAAGGAACATTCTTCTCACTGATCACCAATGTAAGGAACATTCTTCTCACTGATCACCAATGTAAGGGACATTCTTCCCACTGATCACCAATGTAAGGGACATTCTTCTCACTGATCACCAATGTAAGGAACATTCTTCTCACTGATCACCAATGTAAGGAACATTCTTCCCACTGATCACCAATGTAAGGAACATTCTTCCCACTGATCACCAATGTAAGGAACATTCTTCTCACTGATCACCAATGTAAGGAACATTCTTCTCACTGATCATCAATGTAAGGAACATTCTTCTCACTGATCACCAATGTAAGGAACATTCTTCCCACTGATCACCAATGTAAGGAACATTCTTCTCACTGATCACCAATGTAAGGAACATTCTCCTAATGGCCCCCCATGTATTTGTATTAGGGGTTCTCTGAGACCTGAAACGTTTTTAAGGGTTCCTCCAGGGTGAAAAGGCTGAGAAAAGCTGATCTAGTGAAAGTAAATGGTTAACTTTGAAAATGTTGAAGGAAACATTGAAATTATGTAAATTCAAGAAAATGTTTTCTTAGCTGATGATTTTTACCTGAAACCGAAGATGATCGCGTTCACAAAATAATCGGGAGCGACTTTCCGGAAAATGCCGCCGAGCTGTGGAAACAGACAATAGAACGTGTGAGAAGACACTCCAGACACGGCGTTTATTTGCACAGTGCAGTTCTACTCCCAGCTGTCGGTGTGGACAGGCGCCTACAAATGTTATTGTTTAGTTAGTCCTGGACTGCCCAGGTAGAGAGAGGGTTAATATGGGATTTCCATTTTCCTGGGCTTTTTGGGGTTTTGCCCTCTACCCTGTTCTGTAGATAATTTAGGGGAAGGCTGGGCTCAAGAGCAGTGGCAGCTGGTGGTTTTTTTTTTGGGGGGAGGAGTATACAACCCCCCCCCCCCTCCGCAGCACTAGCACACTCCCCCACCACCACTGACTGTCCATACCTTGGATGTGGGCGGTGAGAGAGCGGCGGGCTCAGGGAAAGCTGCTCCGGTGTCCTCTCCTGGAGCCGCTTCCACGGTGTCTCCTCTCCCTTCCTCCTGGCGCTAGGAGTCCAATAGGATCACCAGATATTTTGGCCAATCGGGAAACAAGTTTCATACCTGCTTCTTGATTGGCCAGGAAGAGGATCAGTGTTGAAACAGCGAATTCTAATTCGCTGTGGCAACACACCTGGGTGGGCTCCAGACGCGATGCTCTGCGTCCCATGCCCACCCTATTTTGAAACCTATTAGAGCCTAGGGCTCTAATCAGTGCTTCAAAAAAAAACCTGGAGGCTCTAATTCATATGCCCGGTGACCCGAAAGGGGCCAGACACATGAAAAAGGGGGCAGCCCTATTCATTGTATGCATGAATTTATCCATTGCATATAGGGGGTGGCAAGGAGAGAGGGGGAGCCCCTAATGGATGCCCCCCCCCCCCCTGCTCAAGAGCCTCTGGGACTGCATGGGAAAGCGAGAAGGTCCAGTCCAAGGAGAAGATGTAGCCTGGAGCAACACTCAACTACCACCCTAAGGGAATCCACCTACAAGGACTTTACCAATGATGGATCTCTACCTGCACCTGATTTTTGCACTATGAGAGCTTCAGTAAAGATTTTATACTGTTCTAAGCCTGGTGTGAAGTTATTAAAAGGGGTGACTGGTGGTACATGGTGTATCAGAAGAACAGGGCCCTTTAAAGCACACATGGCATAGTTGCCAACAGTCCCGAATTTCCCGGGACATTCCCGGTATTTAGACCCTTGTCCCGTTCCCAATTTTTCGTCTGAGCTGCCGCTAGAGGTCCGGCACTAGTGAATTGTCTCCACTGCCATTTTGCAGAAGACCAGCTCTCCTGAGGAAGAAACAAGAGGCGGAGCCCAGGTGGATGCTCCATTTCTATTGGAAGACGCTTTCATTGCCACCCAGGCTCCGCCTCTTTTTTCTTCCCTTCGGCCTCCACGAGAGCTGGTCTTCTGTAAATGGCATGGAGACCGAATCACTGATACAGAGCAGCATGTACTAGCTGCATCTGTGGTGACAATGTGCGCCTCTCTTCCTTCTTCCCCCGTCCCTCTTTCATCTCAGACTCTAACCACAACCCACTTTAAGCCACACCCAATATTAAGTTCAGACCACGCTCCTTTTTTACGCCACGCCGCACTACGCGCGATGCATTTTCTACACCACGCCTACAAACGAATACCCCGCCCCCTAATTATAATAAGACTCCCCCCTACAGACAGAAAAGTGTCCCTATAAATTTTTTGCGAATGTTGGCAACTATGACATGGGGTGCAAGAGAAAGGCCACCACAGAAGGGTGAGGAAGTCGGAGGAGGAGGATAGTTGCCACAGGTAACTATAGACTGGTGCAATGTGTAGTAGCTGGTCAACAAGGCGTGGCCTAGGTTATAGGTCCTCAGGTAGAGAAGGGGGCGGTGCTCTGGCTCGCCCCCCCCCCCCCAGTGGTTGGTCCCCTCCCGAAATATTTGGGACTGCACCTGCAGTATGGAGATCCCATATACCTGAGCACATGGTATGGGAGAAAAGAAGGAGTTAACCACATGCCGACCTGGCCATAGCCGAAAGATGGCTACAGCGTGGTCGGCTTATTCTGTGGGACGTCTGTGGGCCTCCAGCTGGATATTAAAGATGAACTGCAGTCTGCGCACATAATTTGTAATAAAAACATCTTTGCCATTCTGAAGCTTCCCCTCCAACCACTTTGCATATTATTTTATATATAATGCGATTCTGTACTTGCCAAATATGCTGCAGAAATCTCCCTCCACTGAATCTGGTTGCAGCCATTGTAACTGTGGGCAGCTGAAGCTGCTGCCTGTTCACTTCCTGGATTTACACAGAGGCACACCTCCAGCTCTGCAGCTCTCATCTGCCCCCTTATGACTCATCCCCCCTCCCTTCCTGGCAAACTCTCAGGAGAGTAAGAGAGAGAGAGAGAGCTGTGCATGATGTCATAAGCCTAGGCTAATGACCAGACAAGAAAACAGGAAGTGGGCTGTAGAAGGCATTTATTGGCAGAAAAACAACAACAACAAGAGCAGAAGATTTAATAGATGGAAAGATGAAAAAACGACTGAAGGTTCCCTTTAAGTTGTTTTGCCTGCAATATAAGATTTGACCACAAGATGGAGCCAGTGGTAAATTTACTGTTTTTGCAGAAGCTAGAAACTGTTCACCTTTAACAAAAGTTCCCACCATTCTTCAGTCTAAGGAAGAGGAACAGGTGCATCCTGGGAGCTCAGATTCCATCTTAGAGACTGAAAGAAGGAACCCGCTATCAGAGCAAACGTTGGACTAAAACTTACTTCTCCTAAATGCGGCATCGCTGGTGAGAATGACTTATCGCCATCTACAGCCTCGCTTATTCATTGTATTTCTGTATACTTCATATACTGATTATATGTATCTGTATTTGTTTTTTTTCTCAATAGTTTCACTCCACTCTATTTTGTGAATAAAGCTTCAAAATGACAGTCTGGCTTATTGCAGGGTAGGAGGGTTTTTCTGCAAGTCGATCTGCACACAGGGAAATGTGTATAGTGGGGACAGAACACCCCCGATCACCAGGCATGGGTGAGAACTACATAGAACTACAAGTACTATAAATGTCTCTTGAATTCTCCTTTAAAGGGACCACAACCCAAATAAGGGTGAAATGTATGTCCCATCCAGGACCCATCCCCCGACATCTTGTACAAGGGACACAGACGGAATTAGAAATCTAACAAGGGTCCTGCATTTCCTCCACTCTACTAAAGAAAAGCATTTTTCTCATTTCTGTCTGGGTCTCAGGGATTTCCCCTCACTTCCTGTCTGGTAAAATGTTGTCAGAAGAACAGGAAGTGAAGGTAAATCTCCTTAAAGTGGAGTTCCACCCACTTTTACAACTGTTCAGCATCCCTCGCTAAACTGTGCACTGTAAACAAATTGGATATTTATTTTTATTTTTTTTTCAGCACAGACTGTATATCTGCTGTATTAATTTTTCACTTCCTCCTCCCTGGCTGCGGCCCATCGCATCATTTCCTGTTTGCAATGCCTCCTGGGAAGGGGCAGCAACTTCCTCTCAAACTGCCGTTGCTATGGAAACCTGACCTGAAACCTATTACACTGCTTATGTTGCACTGAGCATGTACGAGATCTGCAAGGATGAGATCCAGGAAGAAATACAGTCTGGCTTCAGATGCCCACACTTAAGATGGCCACGGCCTGCTGCAAGTTTATAAAATAACAAACTACTGCTAAAAACTAACAAAACAGACCTTAGCTTATAGACTAACTTTACTAGAATACATTAAGCTTGTGTATTATAGGGGTATTTTTATTTAAAAAGTATAATTTCGGCCGGAACACCGCTTTAAGTAAGCCCCTGATAGCAGAAAAAAACAACATACTGTAACTCTTAATTCTTCTGCAGTTTGTTCAAAACTAGAAAAAATACTAGAAAAATACGCTTTCGGGACACCCCATCCTAAAAATAATAAAGCCGTACTTACAACACTCAGCAATTTCTGTTCAAGGTTTATGTATTCTTTGGACGACGGGTCTAATAATTCTTTTTGGAACGGCGTTTGTAAGGCGATGACTATGTAGACGTCTCTTTTTGGTGCACGTGTTTTATCTGGAAAATATGTGAAAGAGAGATAAGGATCGAATTTTATTATACAGAGATACAAAATAATGCAACAATTTGAATGGCTCGCCAAAGTGCTAAAGTGTGGTGATTGGTGCGCTGGGGTGTGATGGTTCTGCCTCAACAAAATGAATGGCCGGCCCCAACACCACACACAGTAACACATAACATAGCATGCATTAACGCACCAAATAGCTTGAACCCGGCTTACCGGGGATCAAACCAGAAATGATAACCTAACAAGGGCTCTAATCCTTCCCAGCTCTATCCAAAGCAAAGCAAAAGGGTTTGGCTAAATCCAGCTTTAATAGTTCTTATTTCTTTAGTACTTATTAGCCAGGGTTCCTCATGCCGCGTACACTAGACATGTGCAATTCGTTTAGTTTTTTTTTCGTTTTTTGTTTTTTTCCGTTATTTTCGTTCGTTCGTTTGCGTATGAATGAACGAATGATTCGCTAAAAATTTTAAGGAATAACGAATCGAACGAATCCGAAAAACAACGAAAATCCGAAAAAAACTAATTAGAAACAACGAATGTACGAATGAAGAAAATCCGAAAAAACGAAAATGAAAATGAACGAAAATTTTTTTTTTTTTTGTTGAATTGGTAATTTTCCGTGTCTCTTACAATGGCGCTGCTTAACGTGCTTCGAATAGATTGAACGAAAAAATTCGTACATTCGTAACTTTTTTTTTTTTTCAATTTGTCATTTTCCGTGTCCCTTACAATGGCGCTGCTTAACGTGCTTCGAATGGATTGAACGGAAAAATTCGTACATTCTTTTTTTTTTTTTTTTTCGATTCGTAATTTTCCGTGTCTCTTACAATGGCGCTGCTTAACGTGCTTCGAATAGATTGAACGAAAAAAATTCGTACATTGGTTTTTTTTTTTTTTTTCGATTCGTAATTTTCCGTGTCTCTTACAATGGCGCTGCTTAACGTGCTTCGAATAGATTGAACGAAAACATTCGTACATTCGTAACTTTTTTTTTTTTTTTTCGATTCGTAATTTTCCGTGTCTCTTACAATGGCGCTGCTTAACGTGCTTCGAATAGATTGAACGAAAAAATTCGTACATTCGTAACTTTTTTTTTTTTTCGATTCGTAATTTTCCGTGTCTCTTACAATGGCGCTGCTTAACGTGCTTCGAATGGATTGAATGAAAAAATTTGTACATTCGTAACTTTTTTTTTCGCTTCGTAATTTGCCGTGTCTCTTAAAATGTAATAATAGCATACACATTACATAAAATTATGAATTATGCTACGATTACGAATGTTACGAATGTACGAATAAATACAAATGCGTCCGAATTTCGAATAAACAAATAAACGAAAATTAAACTAACGAAAAAATGAATCAACGAAAAAATAACTCTAACGAATGTACGAATCGTTACGAATACGAACACCGACGACCTACGAATGTACAAATCGTTACGAATACAAACACCGACGACTTACAAATTTACGAATCAACGGAAACAAAAAATAAAAATAAACAAATTTTTTTCGGAAACGAAAAAAACGAAAATAAACTAATTTTTTTGTTCTGCACATGTCTAGCGTACACACGATCGGACTATCCAGCAGACTTAGTCCGGCAGACAATCCGCGGGACTTTCCAGCGGAGGTCCGCCGGACTTTCCGAACGAGCGGACTTGCCCACACACGCCCACACACGACCGGACGTTTCCGGCGGACTAGGTACGGCGGACAATCCACCGGAATTTTGGCGGAGGTCCGCCGGACTTTTGAAATGAACGGACTTGCCCCCACATGGAGTAAAGTCCGTTCATTTTGAATGTGACTCCAGGTAGACGGGACAAGCGAAGGAAGTCAATGCCGCCGCCTCCATTGGCGAGATTGACACCTTGCTAGCCCCGTCACCTGCTATGGATATAAAGGGGAATCCCTACGCGTGGGGATCCCCCCAAATCCATAGCAGACCCTTATCCGGGCATGCAACCCGGCCGGTCAGGAAAGGGGGTGGGGATGAGGAAGCAGGCCCCCCCTCCTGAGCCGTACCAGGCTGCGTGCGCTCGACATGGGGGGGGGGGCTTTGGGGAAAGGGGGGCCCTGCGGTCTCCCCACCCCAAAGCACCTTGTCCCCATGTTGATGAGGATAAGGGCCTCTTCCCGACAACCCTGGCTGTTGGTTGTCGGGGTCTGTGGGGGGGGCTTATCGGAATCCGGATAGTTCGATCGTGTGTACGCGCCATCACTGTTTTCAGTCCAGCCCTATGTAGGAGGGTTGGAAGAGGACTCCCTAATTCGACACCCCTGTAGAGTATAAAAACTAGAATGATTGGGCATAGAGGAGACATTAGTGAGCAGAAGAAGAAGGAGCCGCTTCTGGCTGTGTTTGCCCCAATGGGACTGTTGAGGGCCTACTTCATTTACTATGTAGCCAGTGAGAGGCTGGGGAATACCTGCTAAAGGGCTGTGGCCCCTGAGGAAAGAATAGGGACAGGACAGGTATGACTCGCAAGTAGAAAAATGCTGAGGAACCGCCATTGGAGCCAAATCATGCCCCCGAAATTTCTTCCTGGAGATTTATAACACTTCTGTATTACCTCCATGAAGTTTGTTAAGTAAAAGATTGGATAACGCATCAGCTGGTTTTTCCTTCCTCTGAGGTCTATCCAACAGTCTGCTTCTGCTAGGAGGATAATGTGCAAGCTTGCTATGTCCAGTGTTGGTCATCTTACTTTAAAAAAGTAATTAGTTAAGTTACAAATTACTTCTCCCAAAAAGTAATTGCGTTAGTAACTCAGTAACTACATTGGAAAAGTAATTAGTTACTCAGCAAAGTAACTGACTTTTTTTTTAAATATTCTATACGTGTAACTAAGGGGCGGGTCTAGTATTACTGTAACCAAGGGGCGCATTTATTATTATTGTTATATATCGTGTAACCACAAGGGGCTGCTCTATTATTACTCTAACCAAGGGGCAGATCTGTTATAGCGTGTAAGGGGCGGGTCTATTACTATTATATCGTGTAAGGGGGCGGATTTCTACAGAAGAGGGCGAATGTTAAATTAATGGGCAGAGCTCGATATATAACAATAATAATAAATGCGCCCCTTGGTTACAGTAATACTAGACCCGCCCCTTAGTTACACGGTAGACGCCCCTTGCAGAGTAGCACGAGCATCAGGAGCGTGCGGCATCGCCTCGTACAATTACATGGTAACTGCGCCTGCGCGGTGTAGAGTTCACTCAGAGCTGTTTAGGTTCGGAAATTTTCGGAAGCTCCGTAGTCCTTACTGCGCAAGCGCTGCGCCTGCGCAGTACAGGGGGTCCTTATCCGGCGGGGGAACTTTTTCGTCAGGACACCGGAATTACACTACTGCCATCTAGTGGCGGTAGATGTAATTGGAGTAACTAAGCCAAAGTAATGGGAACTGCGTTACCATGAGGGGAAAAGTAATCAGTTAGATACTCGTTACCCTCTAATGTAACTGCGTTACGTAACTCAGTTTATTTTAACTCAGTTACTTACATCACTGGCTATATGATGGTAACTGTATGTTAATATGCTTCCTACAGGAAGATTCACCTAGACATGGAAACCGTAGCTTTGGTCGGTCTGTGGTGCCAGTAAGATCACACTGTACCCGTATTGGGTTGCACCCGCTAACACCTACACATGTGCATCTAAATTTCCACTAAGTCAAGCAATGGCGGATAACGAGCCCATACAGCTCTACATTGCACGTAGAATTCAATGTGAACGTAGTTTTAGGTTTTAAGCAAAATACAATGTGTGAATATTATTGAAAAAAATGATTGATTTGCACAACTTACCGATAGCGGCAGCAGTCTCATTCTGTCCGTATTCACAGTTGTTGCCTATGTAATCTTTGTTACAAATACAGGAACACACACCATTGACATAAGAACATTGCTGACTTTCATTACTTATACACGGTGCAGCTGTAGAACCCGTAACATGTGCGGACGTCTTCAGAGTGGTTGTATTTGTTGTGTTTGTAGTCATTGTGGATGTTGTAGTCCTTGTGGTTGAAGGTGTCGTGGTTGTAGTCGTTGGGCTAGTTACTGTAGATGTAGAGGAATTTTGTGGATTTGGGGTTCTGGAGGATTGCGTTGAGGTGGAAGTAGTAACTAATGTTGATGTAGGCCTTGATAACGAAGTCTGGCTTGTTGCTGATGTTGTAGGGCTGGACATTTCCAAGTGAGGGGTCGTAGAAGATGGCCTTGTGATGCTTGAGCTTGTCCTTTGAATGGTATTTGTTTGGAAAGGCGCAGAAGTTTGTAATGTGGCAATTGACCCTTTGGTGGTGCTTTGTGCTTGAGAAGTAGGAAGACTTGTATTAGTAGTCAACATAGTGGAAACTGTCCCTGAAGTTGGTTTTGTTGAGAGCGGTGCATTGGAGGAGGGGGAGGTCACCTCAGATGTAGAGAGTCTTGAAGACAATACGGTTTCCTCATTTGTGATCAATGATGTTGCATGGGTAGAAACCCCTGAGGTAGAAGGACTTTGAGATTCTGGAAGCAAAGATGTTGGCTGCTTTGTAGTTGTTGAGAAGTTTCTTAATGGTGTAGAAGTGACTTCCTGAATGGGTGTTGTTGTCACTGAGACTGTGGACAATGCTGATGTTCTTTCTGTCTCAGGAGTAGTCGCAGTATTCGTGGCCAGTCTTGTAGAAGATAAACTTGTAGGGGAGGAATGTAATTCAGTTGTGGCCGCTGTTGTAGGAATAAAGCCGGTTTCTTTCGTTATGTTAGGAGAAATGTGTGTGGGCAATGTAGACAATGGCTGGGTGGTAGTAGATTGCTGAGCTGCATTTGATAGGCTTGTAGTAACATCATGGGCAGGCAACGTTGATTGACCCGCTGTGCTTTGCATTGTGACTTTTGCTGTCCCGGTAGTTCCTGGGGTCTCATATGTGTTAGCTGAAGAACTGATGAGCTGCTTTGTAGTTTCTATCTCTGAAGTTGGCTGTGTGGATCCTGTTTGTGGCCGAGCCGTACTCTGAGGCTCAGATGGATTTGGTGTAGTAACTGTAACTCTAGCAGATACCGATTCAGAAGACGTCCTTCTAGATTCTGAGACTTTAGGAGAGAAGGAAGTCAGTGTAGATGTTGGGCCTGCGGTAGTGAACTCAGGGGTTGAAACCTGTTCAGACGTTGATGTCGATTTCGGTTGTTGTGTAGTTATTATGGAACTGGTCTCAGCTGGTGTTCTTGGCACTGTTGTTGGCTCAGTAGTAATAAATGTTGTAGACCCTCTGGTTTCAGTATTTGTGATCTCCCTTGTAGCTGGAGCTGTTGTATGCGATTCTGATAGGCTAGGAAAAAAAGATGTGAGCTGAGGTGTGCTTCTTGTGGAAACAATGCTAGTTTCTGGATTTATAGTAGACAAAGTCATCTTTGTAGAAGACACAGGAGTGGAAATCCCTGCAGAGGCGGGGTGTGTGGAAGACTCTTCATGCGTTTGTGTTAATAGGTTTGTTGTTCTAGTACTTGGTAGCTCTGTAGTACCCTTCGTTTCCAGTGAGCTGGATGGAGTAATTGCCAGCTTTGTAGATAACATTTCTGAAGTTGGTCTGATTGGTTCGGAACCGTTTGTTGTTCTAGTACTTGGTAGCTCTGTAGTACCCTTCGTTTCAAGTGAGCTGGATGGAGTAATTGCCAGCTTTGTAGATAACATTTCTGAAGTTGGTCTGATTGGTTCGGAACCAGCAGATGAACCCGTTAGTATATTTGTTGATGTTGCTGTTTTATAAATTGTATTTGTCCCCTCGATTCCAGTGGGAGAGGTCATATGTGTAAACATTGGAGAGGTAGGTACACTCTCAGAAGCTGAATATTGTGTTTGTGATGACTTGGTTGATGGATTCGTCTCGTGGGAAGATGTTTCCTTTGTGACAGTTGAAATCTCTGTAGTTCTTTGTATCACTGATGTTGTCATTCCTGGTGAAAGTGCTTCTGAGATGGGTCCCGTGGAGGTACCGGATGAGAAGGAAATTCGAGATGTAGATGAAGCCGAAGGCTGTGTAACAGGTGAAAGAGTTGTTACCTGAGTAGCAATTGTCTCCAGAGAAGATGTTCTTGTTGTGGCTTCTGGTAATTTTGTAGAGCTCCGAGTCATAAATGTTTCATTGGTTGGCAGTATTGGTTCAGATACATGTGGGAATGAGGAACTCGAATGAGATGTTGATGTGGTTGTAAAATAGACATTCCCGGTGGAGGATATGTGTGTGGAAAACACAGATTCAGAGACACTTTCAGATGTTGGAGGTATGGAAACTGTTGGAGTTTTTGTTTCTGCAGTTCTGGTTTCAAGAGACAGTGAAGTGACTTTTGACATTTCTGTGTTTTTTTGTGGTTCAGAAAAATAAGTTGGTTTAAAAGTAGAAGTCTGTGTAGAAAATGTTTCTAGGGTTGGAATGATTGATACTGATGGACTAGAAGAGATAGGAGTAAGTAGAGAAGTAGAAAGGACAGAACTAGTTCCTATAGTCTTGGTTGTTGAAAATGTAATAGTAGAAGACTCAGAAGTGGGGACTTTGGATTCTGTATATGTAGAGGATGGTGATTGCTGAGAGAAAGATGGCGGGGCTGTTACTGGAGCCATACTGGACCATTCAGAAGGTGTTACACCTCTTGTGCTCGTTGTTAGTTGTGTGGTACTTTGTGTATGAGATTCCGTACTGCTAGTCCGACTTGTAGAAGTGGATTCTGCCAGACTAGGGGAAATGTGTGTTGGGGAAGTAATTGGTGCTGATGTAGATTTCATGCTGGCTTCTTCCTTCATAGTAGTAGATATCCTATGAGTAGTTGAAGAGTTTACAATTTTTTCAGTGCTGGCTCCCTGAGTAGAAGTACTTATAATAGGGACGGTCTCTGGCTGGCTAGTACCATGTGTCACAGATGTGTTGGTTTGTGTGTAGGTGGTAACTCTTGTAGTTATAGGTTGGGAACTTGACATTGACTGTGGCAGAGTGGTGGAAAGACTTTCAGATGCTGGGTGAGAAGATATCTGTGTGACTGATGAGGTTGTAGTTTCGGCAGTACTGATCTTGTGAGATGGTGATATCTCTGTTGTGTGTCTCTCAGAAGTCTCAGTTGGAATACTGGTTGTCCTTCTTGTAGAGAAAGATTCTGGATTTGGTATTAGTGAAACTGATGAACTGCTAGGGACAGCCGTCATCAGAGGTGTGGATGTTGCAGAAGACGGGGGAGTACTGCTGGTTTCTATACTTGTAGATGATGCTACTGTATGAAACTCAGAAGGAGAGACACTTTCAGATGTTGGAGGTATGGAAACTGTTGGAGTTTTTGTTTCTGCAGTTCTGGTTTCAAGAGACGGTGAAGTGACTTTTGACATTTCTGTGTTTTTTTGTGGTTCAGAAGAATAAGTTGGTTTAAAAGTAGAAGTCTGTGTAGAAAATGTTTCAAGGGTTGGAATGATTGATACTGATGGACTAGAAGAGATAGGAGTTAGAAGAGAAGTAGAAAGGACAGAACTAGTTCCTATAGTCTTGGTTGTTGAAAATGTAATAGTAGAAAACTCAGAAGTGGGGACTTTGGATTCTGTATATGTAGAGGATGGTGATTGCTGAGAGAAAGATGGCGGGGCTGTTACTGGAGCCATACTGGACCATTCAGAAGGTGTTACACCTCTTGTGCTCGTTGTTAGTTGTGTGGTACTTTGTGTATGAGATTCCGTACTGCTAGTCCGACTTGTAGAAGTGGATTCTGCCAGACTAGGGGAAATGTGTGTTGGGGAAGTAATTGGTGCCTGCCATAGACTAGGGGAAAGTGTGTGTTGGGGATGTGTTGGTTTGTGTGTAGGTGGTAACTCTTGTAGTTGGTGACCAGATGTAGATTTTCATGCTGGCTTCTTCCTTCATAGTAGTAGATATCCTATGAGTAGTTGAAGAGTTTACAATTTTTTCAGTGCTGGCTCCCTGAGTAGAAGTACTTATAATAGGGACGGTCTCTGGCTGGCTAGTACCATGTGTCACAGATGTGTTGGTTTGTGTGTAGGTGGTAACTCTTGTAGTTATTGGTTGGGAACTTGACATTGACTGTGGCAGAGTGGTGGAAAGACTTTCAGATGCTGGGTGAGAAGATGTCTGTGTGACTGAGGGAGTTGTAGTTTCAGCAGTACTGATCTTGTGAGATGGTGATATCTCTGTTGTGAGTCTCTCGGAAGTCTCAGTTGGAATACTGGTCGTCCTTCTTGTAGAGAAAGATTCTGGGTTTGGTATTAGTGAAACTGATGAACTGCTAGGGACAGCCGTCATCAGAGGTGTGGATGTTGCAGAAGACGGGGGAGTACTGCTGGTTTCTATACTTGTAGATGATGCTACTGTATGAAACTCAGAAGGAATGACACTTTCAGATGTTGGAGTTATTGTTTCTGCAGTTCTGGTTTCAAGAGACGGTGAAGTGACTTTTGACATTTCTGTGTTTTTTTGTGGTTCAGAAGAATAAGTCGGTTTAAAAGTAGAAGTCTGTGTAGAAAATGTTTCTAGGGTTGGAATGATTGATACTGATGGACTAGAAGAGATAGGAGTTAGTAGAGAAGTAGAAAGGACAGAACTAGTTCCTATAGTCTTGGTTGTTGAAAATGTAATAGTAGAAAAATCAGAAGTGGGGACTTTGGATTCTGTATATGTAGAGGATGGTGATTGCTGAGAGAATGATGGCGGGGCTGTTACTGGAGCCATACTGGACCATTCAGAAGGTGTTTCACCTCTTGTGCTCGTTGTTAGTTGTGTGGTACTTTGTGTATGAGATTCCGTACTGCTAGTCCGACTTGTAGAAATTGATTCTGCCAGACTAGGAGAAATGTGAGTTGGGGATGTAATTGGTGCCGATGTAGATTTCATGCTGGCTTCTTCCTTCATAGTAGTAGATATCCTATGAGTAGTTGAAGAGTTTACAATTTGTCCAGTGCTGGCTCCCTGAGTAGAAGTATATATAAAAGGGACTGTTTCTGTTGCTTGTGTAGATATTGGTTGTGTTGCTGAAACGGTACTGGACTCAGCAAGTGTACTTAGTACTCTACTTGTAGCTGGCACAGTAGTACTTCCAGTCCCAGATGTGTTAGTTGCAGTATGAATGACTGTCACCTTCGTAGATAATACTTCTGAAGTTATTGTTGATTCTGGCAGACCAGGAGAATAGGAAGTAAATGGAGGTGATGTTGATGTTGGTATTGTGCTATTTCCTTTACTGGTGGAAGTTGATAATATCTGTGTGGAGAACACAGAGGGAGATACTCTCTCAGATGTTGGTTCTGTAGAAGTGGAATGCTGTGCTGATGTAGAAAGGTTTGTCACTCCAGCAGTGCTGGTCTCATGCTCAGATGTGCTCTGTACGGTGGTTGTGGTTGGCTCAGTTGTACCTTTGGTTTCATATGTACTTATTGCAGTATTAGTGGTGGTCACTCTTGTAGATAATACTTCTGAAGTTGTCATTATGGATTCTGATAGACTAGGAGAGAAGGAGGTGATTGGAGATGGTGTTGATGTTGGAGGAATAGTGCTGGTTTCTGCAGTTTTGGAGGTTGAAAATGTCTGTGTGGAAAATACAGAGGGGGAAACCCTTTCAGTTACTGATTGTGTAGAAGCCGATCCCTCCGTTGATGGTGATACGATTGTTGTTCCAGCAGGGCTGGTCTCATGTAAAGATACACTTTGTGTTGTGACTGATGCTGGCTCAGTGGTACTTTCTGTCTGTAATGCAGTAGGTATAGTATTTGTGGTCTCTCGTGTAGATGATGATGTTTCTGAAGTTGTCAAAGATGATTCTGACAGACTAGGAGAATAGGAAGTCAGTGAAGATGTGGCCACTGTTGGGATGGAGACACCTTCAGACGTTGGCTGTGTGGAAGTGGAGATGCTCTGCATGGTGGATGTGTGTAGTTCTGTAGTACTCTGTGGTTCTGATGGGTTTGGTGTAGATTTTGTAACTGTTGAAGGTGATGTTTCTGAGGTCATCATTATGGATACTCTGTTGGTTTCTCTGGTTATTTCAGGAGATGTTATTAGTGAAGAAACCACAGGAGTGGAAGCTCTCTCAGATGTTGGTTCTGTAGAAGTGGAATGTTGTGCTGATGTAGAAAGGTTTGTCACTCCAGCAGTGCTGGTCTCATGCTCAGATGTGTTCTGTACGGTGGTTGTGGTTGGCTCAGTTGTACCTTTGGTTTCATATGTACTTATTGCAGTTTTAGTGGTGGTCACTCTTGTAGGTAATACTTCTGAAGTTGTCATTATGGATTCTGATAGACTAGGAGAGAAGGAGGTGATTGGAGATGGTGTTGATGTTGGAGGAATAGTGCTGGTTTCTGCAGTTTTGGAGGTTGAAAATGTCTGTGTGGAAAATACAGAGGCGGAAACCCTTTCAGTTACTGATTGTGTAGAAGCCGATCCCTCCGTTGATGGTGATACGATTGTTGTTCCAGTAGTGCTGGTCTCATGTAGAGATACACTTTGGGTTGTAACTGATGCTGGCTCAGTGGTACTCTCTGTCTCTAATGCAGTAGGTATAGTATTTGTGGTCTCTCTTGTAGATGATGATGTTTCTGAAGTTGCCAATGTTGATTCTGACAGACTAGGAGAAAAGGAAGTCAGTGAAGATGTGGCCACTGTTGGGATGGAGACACCTTCAGACGTTGGCTGTGTGGAAGTGGAGATGCTCTGCATGGTGGATGTGTGTAGTTCTGTAGTACTCTGTTGTTCAGATGGGTTTGGTGTAGATTTTGTAACTGTTGAAGATGATGCTTCTGAGGTTGTAATTCTGGATACTTTGCTGGTTTCTCCAGTTACTTCAGGAGATGTCACTAGTGAAGAAACCACAGGAGTGGAAGCTCTCTCAGATGTTGGTTCTGTAGAAGTGGAATGTTGTGCTGATGTAGAAAGGTTTGTCACTCCAGCAGTGCTGGTCTCATGCTCAGATGTGTTCTGTACGGTGGTTGTGGTTGGCTCAGTTGTACCTTTGGTTTCATATGTACTTATTGCAGTTTTAGTGGTGGTCACTCTTGTAGATAATACTTCTGAAGTTGTCATTATGGATTCTGGAAGACTAGGAGAGAAGGAGGTGAATGGAGATGGTGTTGATGTTGGAGGAATAGTGCTGGTTTCTGCAGTTTTGGAGGTTGAAAATGTCTGTGTGGAAAATACAGAGGGGGAAACCCTTTCAGTTACTGATTGTGTAGAAGCCGATCCCTCCGTTGATGGTGATACAATTGTTGTTCCAGCAGTGCTGGTCTCATGTAGAGATACACTTTGGGTTGTGACTGATGCTGGCTCAGTGGTACTTTCTGTCTCTAATGCAGTAGGTATAGTATTTGTGGTCTCTCGTGTAGATGATGATGTTTCTGAAGTTGTCAAAGATGATTCTGACAGACTAGGAGAATAGGAAGTCAGTGAAGATGTGGCCACTGTTGGGATGGAGACACCTTCAGACGTTGGCTGTGTGGAAGTGGAGATGCTCTGCATGGTGGATGTGTGTAGTTCTGTAGTACTCTGTTGTTCAGATGGGTTTGGTGTAGATTTTGTAACTGTTGAAGATGATGCTTCTGAGGTTGTAATTCTGGTTACTCTGCTGGTTTCTCCAGTTATTTCAGGAGATGTCATTAGTGAAGAAACCACAGGAGTGGAAGCTCTCTCAGATGTTGGTTCTGTAGAAGTGGAATGTTGTGCTGATGTAGAAAGGTTTGTCACTCCAGCAGTGCTGGTCTCATGCTCAGATGTGCTCTGTACGGTGGTTGTGGTTGGCTCAGTTGTACCTTTGGTTTCATATGTACTTATTGCAGTTTTAGTGGTGGTCACTCTTGTAGATAATACTTCTGAAGTTGTCATTATGGATTCTGGAAGACTAGGAGAGAAGGAGGTGAATGGAGATGGTGTTGATGTTGGAGGAATAGTGCTGGTTTCTGCAGTTTTGGAGGTTGAAAATGTCTGTGTGGAAAATACAGAGGGGGAAACCCTTTCAGTTACTGATTGTGTAGAAGCCGATCCCTCCGTTGATGGTGATACGATTGTTGTCCCAGCAGTGCTGGTCTCATGTAGAGATACACTTTGGGTTGTGACTGATGCTGGCTCAGTGGTACTCTCTGTCTCTAATGCAGTAGGTATAGTATTTGTGGTCTCTCGTGTAGATGATGATGTTTCTGAAGTTGTCAAAGATGATTCTGACAGACTAGGAGAATAGGAAGTCAGTGAAGATGTGGCCACTGTTGGGGTGGAGACACCTTCAGACGTTGGCTGTGTGGAAGTGGAGATGCTCTGCATGGTGGATGTGTGTAGTTCTGTAGTATTCTGTGGTTCTGATGGGTTTGGTGTAGATTTTGTAACTGTTGAAGGTGATGTTTCTGAGGTCATCATTATGGATACTCTGCTGGTTTCTCCAGTTATTTCAGGAGATGTTATTAGTGAAGAAACCACAGGAGTGGAAGCTCTCTCAGATGTTGGTTCTGTAGAAGTGGAATGTTGTGCTGATGTAGAAAGGTTTGTCACTCCAGCGGTGCTGGTCTCATGCTCAGATGTGTTCTGTACGGTGGTTGTGGTTGGCTCAGTTGTACCTTTGGTTTCATATGTACTTATTGCAGTATTAGTGGTGGTCACTCTTGTAGATAATACTTCTGAAGTTGTCACTGTTGATTCTGATAGACTAGGAGAGAAGGAGGTGAATGGAGATGGTGTTGATGTTGGAGGAATAGTGCTGGTTTCTGCAGTTTTGGAGGTTGAAAATGTCTGTGTGGAAAATACAGAGGGGGAAACCCTTTCAGTTACTGATTGTGTAGAAGCCGATCCCTCCGTTGATGGTGATACGATTGTTGTCCCAGCAGTGCTGGTCTCATGTAGAGATACACTTTGTGTTGTGACTGATGCTGGCTCAGTGGTACTTTCTGTCTCTAATGCAGTAGGTATAGTATTTGTGGTCTCTCTTGTAGATGATGATGTTTCTGAAGTTGCCAATGTTGATTCTGACAGACTAGGAGAAAAGGAAGTCAGTGAAGATGTGGCCACTGTTGGGATGGAGACACCTTCAGACGTTGGCTGTGTGGAAGTGGAGATGCTCTGCATGGTGGATGTGTGTAGTTCTGTAGTACTCTGTGGTTCAGATGGGTTTGGTGTAGATTTTGTAACTGTTGAAGATGATGTTTCTGAGGTCGTCATTATGGATACTCTGCTGGTTTCTCCAGTTATTTCAGGAGATGTCACTAGTGAAGAAACCACAGGAGTGGAAGCTCTCTCAGATGTTGGTTCTGTAGAAGTGGAATGTTGTGCTGATGTAGAAAGGTTTGTCACTCCAGCAGTGCTGGTCTCATGCTCAGATGTGCTCTGTACGGTGGTTGTGGTTGGCTCAGTTGTACCTTTGGTTTCATATGTACTTATTGCAGTATTAGTGGTGGTCACTCTTGTAGATAATACTTCTGAAGTTGTCACTGTTGATTCTGATAGACTAGGAGAGAAGGAGGTGAATGGAGATGGTGTTGATGTTGGAGGAATAGTGCTGGTTTCTGCAGTTTTGGAGGTTGAAAATGTCTGTGTGGAAAATACAGAGGGGGAAACCCTTTCTGTTACTGATTGTGTAGAAGCCGATCCCTCCGTTGATGGTGATACGATTGTTGTTCCAGCAGTGCTGGTCTCATGTAGAGATACACTTTGGGTTGTGACTGATGCTGGCTCAGTGGTACTCTCTGTCTCTAATGCAGTAGGTATAGTATTTGTGGTCTCTCTTGTAGATGATGATGTTTCTGAAGTTGTCAAAGTTGATTCTGACAGACTAGGAGAAAAGGAAGTCAGTGAAGATGTGGCCACTGTTGGGATGGAGACACCTTCAGACGTTGGCTGTGTGGAAGTGGAGATGCTCTGCATGGTGGTGGTGTGTAGTTCTGTAGTACTCTGTGGTTCAGATGGGTTTGGTGTAGATTTTGTAACTGTTGAAGATGATGCTTCTGAGGTTGTAATTCTGGATACTCTGCTGGTTTCTCCAGTTATTTCAGGAGATGTCACTAGTGAAGAAACCACAGGAGTGGAAGCTCTCTCAGATGTTGGTTCTATAGAAGTGGAATGTTGTGCTGATGTAGAAAGGTTTGTCACTCCAGCAGTGCTGGTCTCATGCTCAGATGTGCTCTGTACGGTGGTTGTGGTTGGCTCAGTTGTACCTTTGGTTTCATATGTACTTTTTGCAGTTTTAGTGGTGGTCACTCTTGTAGATAATACTTCTGAAGTTGTCATTATGGATTCTGATAGACTAGGAGAGAAGGAGGTGAATGGAGATGGTGTTGATGTTGGAGGAATAGTGCTGGTTTCTGCAGTTTTGGAGGTTGAAAATGTCTGTGTGGAAAATACAGAGGGTGAAACCCTTTCAGTTACTGGTTGTGTAGAAGCCGATCCCTCCGTTGATGGTGATACGATTGTTGTTCCAGCAGTGCTGGTCTCATGTAGAGATACACTTTGGGTTGTGACTGATGTTGGCTCAGTGGTACTCTCTGTCTCTAATGCAGTAGGTATAGTATTTGTGGTCTCTCTTGTAGATGATGATGTTTCTGAAGTTGTCAAAGTTGATTCTGACAGACTAGGAGAAAAGGAAGTCAGTGAAGATGTGGCCACTGTTGGGGTGGAGACACCTTCAGACGTTGGCTGTGTGGAAGTGGAGATGCTCTGCATGGTGGATGTGTGTAGTTCTGTAGTACTCTGTGGTTCAGATGGGTTTGGTGTAGATTTTGTAACTGTTGAAGGTGATGTTTCTGAGGTCGTCATTATGGATACTCTGCTGGTTTCTCCAGTTATTTCAGGAGATGTCACTAGTGAAGAAACCACAGGAGTGGAAGCTCTCTCAGATGTTGGTTCTGTAGAAGTGGAATGTTGTGCTGATGTAGAAAGGTTTGTCACTCCAGCAGTGCTGGTCTCATGCTCAGATGTGTTCTGTACGGTGGTTGTGGTTGGCTCAGTTGTACCTTTGGTTTCATATGTACTTATTGCAGTTTTAGTGGTGGTCACTCTTGTAGATAATACTTCTGAAGTTGTCATTATGGATTCTGATAGACTAGGAGAGAAGGAGGTGAATGGAGATGGTGTTGATGTTGGAGGAATAGTGCTGGTTTCTGCAGTTTTGGAGGTTGAAAATGTCTGTGTGGAAAATACAGAGGGGGAAACCCTTTCAGTTACTGATTGTGTAGAAGCCGATCCCTCCGTTGATGGTGATACGATTGTTGTCCCAGCAGTGCTGGTCTCATGTAGAGATACACTTTGGGTTGTGACTGATGCTGGCTCAGTGGTACTCTCTGTCTCTAATGCAGTAGGTATAGTATTTGTGGTCTCTCTTGTAGATGATGATGTTTCTGAAGTTGTCAAAGTTGATTCTGACAGACTAGGAGAAAAGGAAGTCAGTGAAGATGTGGCCACTGTTGGGGTGGAGACACCTTCAGACGTTGGCTGTGTGGAAGTGGAGATGCTCTGCATGGTGGTGGTGTGTAGTTCTGTACTACTCTGTGGTTCAGATGGGTTTGGTGTAGATTTTGTAACTGTTGAAGGTGATGTTTCTGAGGTTGTCAATATGGATACTCTGCTGGTTTCTCCGATTATTTCAGGAGATGTCATTAGTGAAGAAACCACAGGAGTGGAAGCTCTCTCAGATGTTGGTTCTGTAGAAGTGGAATGTTGTGCTGATGTAGAAAGGTTTGTCACTCCAGCAGTGCTGGTCTCATGCTCAGATGTGTTCTGTACGGTGGTTGTGGTTGGCTCAGTTGTACCTTTGGTTTCATATGTACTTATTGCAGTATTAGTGGTGGTCACTCTTGTAGATAATACTTCTGAAGTTGTCATTATGGATTCTGATAGACTAGGAGAGAAGGAGGTGAATGGAGATGGTGTTGATGTTGGAGGAATAGTGCTGGTTTCTGCAGTTTTGGAGGTTGAAAATGTCTGTGTGGAAAATACAGAGGGGGAAACCCTTTCAGTTACTGATTGTGTAGAAGCCGATCCCTCCGTTGATGGTGATACGATTGTTGTTCCAGCAGTGCTGGTCTCATGTAGAGATACACTTTGGGTTGTGACTGATGCTGGCTCAGTGGTACTCTCTGTCTCTAATGCAGTAGGTATAGTATTTGTGGTCTCTCTTGTAGATGATGATGTTTCTGAAGTTGTCAAAGTTGATTCTGACAGACTAGGAGAAAAGGAAGTCAGTGAAGATGTGGCCACTGTTGGGGTGGAGACACCTTCAGACGTTGGCTGTGTGGAAGTGGAGATGCTCTGCATGGTGGTGGTGTGTAGTTCTGTAGTACTCTGTGGTTCAGATGGGTTTGGTGTAGATTTTGTAACTGTTGAAGATGATGCTTCTGAGGTTGTAATTCTGGATACTCTGCTGGTTTCTCCAGTTATTTCAGGAGATGTTATTAGTGAAGAAACCACAGGAGTGGAAGCTCTCTCAGATGTTGGTTCTATAGAAGTGGAATGTTGTGCTGATGTAGAAAGGTTTGTCACTCCAGCAGTGCTGGTCTCATGCTCAGATGTGCTCTGTACGGTGGTTGTGGTTGGCTCAGTTGTACCTTTGGTTTCATATGTACTTATTGCAGTTTTAGTGGTGGTCACTCTTGTAGATAATACTTCTGAAGTTGTCATTATGGATTCTGATAGACTAGGAGAGAAGGAGGTGAATGTAGATGGTGTTGATGTTGGAGGAATAGTGCTGGTTTCTTCAGTTTTGGAGGTTGAAAATGTCTGTGTGGAAAATACAGAGGGGGAAACCCTTTCAGTTACTGATTGTGTAGAAGCCGATCCCTCCGTTGATGGTGATACGATTGTTGTTCCAGCAGTGCTGGTCTCATGTAGAGATACACTTTGGGTTGTGACTGATGCTGGCTCAGTGGTACTTTCTGTCTCCAATGCAGTAGGTATAGTATTTGTGGTCTCTCTTGTAGATGATGATGTTTCTGAAGTTGTCAAAGTTGATTCTGACAGACTAGGAGAAAAGGAAGTCAGTGAAGATGTGGCCACTGTTGGGGTGGAGACACCTTCAGACGTTGGCTGTGTGGAAGTGGAGATGCTCTGCATGGTGGATGTGTGTAGTTCTGTAGTACTCTGTGGTTCAGATGGGTTTGGTGTAGATTTTGTAACTGTTGAAGATGATGCTTCTGAGGTTGTAATTCTGGATACTCTGCTGGTTTCTCCAGTTATTTCAGGAGATGTCACTAGTGAAGAAACCACAGGAGTGGAAGCTCTCTCAGATGTTGGTTCTATAGAAGTGGAATGTTGTGCTGATGTAGAAAGGTTTGTCACTCCAGCAGTGCTGGTCTCATGCTCAGATGTGTTCTGTACGGTGGTTGTGGTTGGCTCAGTTGTACCTTTGGTTTCATATGTACTTATTGCAGTATTAGTGGTGGTCACTCTTGTAGATAATACTTCTGAAGTTGTCACTGTTGATTCTGATAGACTAGGAGAGAAGGAGGTGAATGGAGATGGTGTTGATGTTGGAGGAATAGTGCTGGTTTCTTCAGTTTTGGAGGTTGATAATGTCTGTGTGGAAAATACAGAGGGGGAAACCCTTTCAGTTACTGATTGTGTAGAAGCCGATCCCTCCGTTGATGGTGATACGATTGTTGTCCCAGCAGTGCTGGTCTCATGTAGAGATACACTTTGGGTTGTGACTGATGCTGGCTCAGTGGTACTTTCTGTCTCTAATGCAGTAGGTATAGTATTTGTGGTCACTCTTGTAGATGATGATGTTTCTGAAGTTGTCAAAGTTGATTCTGACAGACTAGGAGAAAAGGAAGTCAGTGAAGATGTGGCCACCATTGGGGTGAAGACACCTTCAGACGTTGGCTGTGTGGAAGTGGAGATGCTCGACATGGTGGTGGTGTGTAGTTCTGTAGTACTCTGTGGTTCAGATGGGTTTGGTGTAGATTTTGTAACTGTTGAAGGTGATGTTTCTGAGGTCGTCATTATGGATACTCTGCTGGTTTCTCCAGTTATTTCAGGAGATGTCACTAGTGAAGAAACCACAGGAGTGGAAGCTCTCTCAGATGTTGGTTCTGTAGAAGTGGAATGTTGTGCTGATGTAGAAAGGTTTGTCACTCCAGCAGTGCTGGTCTCATGCTCAGATGTGCTCTGTACGGTGGTTGTGGTTGGCTCAGTTGTACCTTTGGTTTCATATGTACTTATTGCAGTATTAGTGGTGGTCACTCTTGTAGATAATACTTCTGAAGTTGTCATTATGGATTCTGGAAGACTAGGAGAGAAGGAGGTGAATGGAGATGGTGTTGATGTTGGAGGAATAGTGCTGGTTTCTGCAGTTTTGGAGGTTGAAAATGTCTGTGTGGAAAATACAGAGCTGGAAACCCTTTCAGTTACTGGTTGTGTAGAAGCCGATCCCTCCGTTGATGGTGATACGATTGTTGTTCCAGCAGTGCTGGTCTCATGTAGAGATACACTTTGTGTTGTGACTGATGCTGGCTCAGTGGTACTCTCTGTCTCTAATGCAGTAGGTATAGTATTTGTGGTCTCTCTTGTAGATGATGATGTTTCTGAAGTTGTCAAAGTTGATTCTGACAGACTAGGAGAAAAGGAAGTCAGTGAAGATGTGGCCACTGTTGGGATGGAGACACCTTCAGACGTTGGCTGTGTGGAAGTGGAGATGCTCTGCATGGTGGATGTGTGTAGTTCTGTAGTACTCTGTGGTTCAGATGGGTTTGGTGTAGATTTTGTAACTGTTGAAGATGATGCTTCTGAGGTTGTAATTCTGGATACTCTGCTGGTTTCTCCAGTTACTTCAGGAGATGTCATTAGTGAAGAAACCACAGGAGTGGAAGCTCTCTCAGATGTTGGTTCTATAGAAGTGGAATGTTGTGCTGATGTAGAAAGGTTTGTCACTCCAGCAGTGCTGGTCTCATGCTCAGATGTGTTCTGTACGGTGGTTGTGGTTGGCTCAGTTGTACCTTTGGTTTCATATGTACTTATTGCAGTATTAGTGGTGGTCACTCTTGTAGATAATACTTCTGAAGTTGTCACTGTTGATTCTGATAGACTAGGAGAGAAGGAGGTGAATGGAGATGGTGTTGATGTTGGAGGAATAGTGCTGGTTTCTGCAGTTATGGAGGTTGAAAATGTCTGTGTGGAAAATACAGAGGGTGAAACCCTTTCAGTTACTGATTGTGTAGAAGCCGATCCCTCCGTTGATGGTGATACGATTGTTGTTCCAGCAGTGCTGGTCTCATGTAGAGATACACTTTGGGTTGTGACTGATGCTGGCTCAGTGGTACTTTCTGTCTCCAATGCAGTAGGTATAGTATTTGTGGTCTCTCTTGTAGATGATGATGTTTCTGAAGTTGTCAAAGTTGATTCTGACAGACTAGGAGAAAAGGAAGTCAGTGAAGATGTGGCCACTGTTGGGGTGGAGACACCTTCAGACGTTGGCTGTGTGGAAGTGGAGATGCTCTGCATGGTGGATGTGTGTAGTTCTGTAGTACTCTGTGGTTCAGATGGGTTTGGTGTAGATTTTGTAACTGTTGAAGATGATGCTTCTGAGGTCGTCATTATGGATACTCTGCTGGTTTCTCCAGTTATTTCAGGAGATGTCACCAGTGAAGAAACCACAGGAGTGGAAGCTCTCTCAGATGTTGGTTCTATAGAAGTGGAATGTTGTGCTGATGTAGAAAGGTTTGTCACTCCAGCAGTGCTGGTCTCATGCTCAGATGTGTTCTGTACGGTGGTTGTGGTTTGCTCAGTTGTACCTTTGGTTTCATATGTACTTATTGCAGTATTAGTGGTGGTCACTCTTGTAGATAATACTTCTGAAGTTGTCACTGTTGATTCTGATAGACTAGGAGAGAAGGAGGTGAATGGAGACGGTGTTGATGTTGGAGGAATAGTGCTGGTTTCTTCAGTTTTGGAGGTTGATAATGTCTGTGTGGAAAATACAGAGGGGGAAACCCTTTCAGTTACTGATTGTGTAGAAGCCGATCCCTCCGTTGATGGTGATACGATTGTTGTCCCAGCAGTGCTGGTCTCATGTAGAGATACACTTTGGGTTGTGACTGATGCTGGCTCAGTGGTACTTTCTGTCTCTAATGCAGTAGGTATAGTATTTGTGGTCTCTCTTGTAGATGATGATGTTTCTGAAGTTGTCAAAGTTGATTCTGACAGACTAGGAGAAAAGGAAGTCAGTGAAGATGTGGCCACTGTTGGGATGGAGACACCTTCAGACGTTGGCTGTGTGGAAGTGGAGATGCTCTGCATGGTGGATGTGTGTAGTTCTGTAGTACTCTGTGGTTCAGATGGGTTTGGTGTAGATTTTGTATATTTTGTAGATGTTTCTGAGGTCGTCATTATGGATACTCTGCTGGTTTCTCCAGTTACTTCAGGAGATGTCACTAGTGAAGAAACCACAGGAGTGGAAGCTCTCTCAGATGTTGGTTCTGTAGAAGTGGAATGTTGTGCTGATGTAGAAAGGTTTGTCACTCCAGCAGTGCTGGTCTCATGCTCAGATGTGTTCTGTACGGTGGTTGTGGTTGGCTCAGTTGTACCTTTGGTTTCATATGTACTTATTGCAGTATTAGTGGTGGTCACTCTTGTAGATAATACTTCTGAAGTTGTCATTATGGATTCTGATAGACTAGGAGAGAAGGAGGTGAATGGAGATGGTGTTGATGTTGGAGGAATAGTGCTGGTTTCTGCAGTTTTGGAGGTTGAAAATGTCTGTGTGGAAAATACAGAGCTGGAAACCCTTTCAGTTACTGGTTGTGTAGAAGCCGATCCCTCCGTTGATGGTGATACGATTGTTGTTCCAGCAGTGCTGGTCTCATGTAGAGATACACTTTGGGTTGTGACTGATGCTGGCTCAGTGGTACTCTCTGTCTCTAATGCAGTAGGTATAGTATTTGTGGTCTCTCTTGTAGATGATGATGTTTCTGAAGTTGTCAAAGTTGATTCTGACAGACTAGGAGAAAAGGAAGTCAGTGAAGATGTGGCCACTGTTGGGGTGGAGACACCTTCAGACGTTGGCTGTGTGGAAGTGGAGATGCTCTGCATGGTGGTGGTGTGTAGTTCTGTAGTACTCTGTGGTTCAGATGGGTTTGGTGTAGATTTTGTAACTGTTGAAGATGATGCTTCTGAGGTTGTAATTCTGGATACTCTGCTGGTTTCTCCAGTTATTTCAGGAGATGTTATTAGTGAAGAAACCACAGGAGTGGAAGCTCTCTCAGATGTTGGTTCTGTAGAAGTGGAATGTTGTGCTGATGTAGAAAGGTTTGTCACTCCAGCAGTGCTGGTCTCATGCTCAGATGTGCTCTGTACGGTGGTTGTGGTTGGCTCAGTTGTACCTTTGGTTTCATATGTACTTATTGCAGTATTAGTGGTGGTCACTCTTGTAGATAATACTTCTGAAGTTGTCATTATGGATTCTGATAGACTAGGAGAGAAGGAGGTGATTGGAGATGGTGTTGATGTTGGAGGAATAGTGCTGGTTTCTTCAGTTTTGGAGGTTGAAAATGTCTGTGTGGAAAATACAGAGGGGGAAACCCTTTCAGTTACTGATTGTGTAGAAGCCGATCCCTCCGTTGATGGTGATACGATTGTTGTTCCAGCAGTGCTGGTCTCATGTAGAGATACACTTTGGGTTGTGACTGATGCTGGCTCAGTGGTACTCTCTGTCTCTAATGCAGTAGGTATAGTTTTTGTGGTCTCTCTTGTAGATGATGATGTTTCTGAAGTTGTCAAAGTTGATTCTGACAGACTAGGAGAAAAGGAAGTCAGTGAAGATGTGGCCACTGTTGGGGTGGAGACACCTTCAGACGTTGGCTGTGTGGAAGTGGAGATGCTCTGCATGGTGGATGTGTGTAGTTCTGTAGTACTCTGTGGTTCAGATGGGTTTGGTGTAGATTTTGTAACTGTTGGTGGTGATGTTTCTGAGGTCGTCATTATGGATACTCTGCTGGTTTCTCCAGTTACTTCAGGAGATGTCACTAGTGAAGAAACCACAGGAGTGGAAGCTCTATCAGATGTTGGTTCTGTAGAAGTGGAATGTTGTGCTGATGTAGAAAGGTTTGTCACTCCGGCAGTGCTGGTCTCATGCTCAGATGTGCTCTGTACGGTGGTTGTGGTTGGCTCAGTTGTACCTTTGGTTTCATATGTACTTATTGCAGTATTAGTGGTGGTCACTCTTGTAGGTAATACTTCTGAAGTTGTCATTATGGATTCTGATAGACTAGGAGAGAAGGAGGTGAATGGAGATGGTGTTGATGTTGGAGGAATAGTGCTGGTTTCTGCAGTTTTGGAGGTTGAAAATGTCTGTGTGGAAAATACAGAGCGGGAAACCCTTTCAGTTACTGATTGTGTAGAAGCCGATCCCTCCGTTGATGGTGATACGATTGTTGTCCCAGCAGTGCTGGTCTCATGTAGAGATACACTTTGGGTTGTGACTGATGCTGGCTCAGTGGTACTCTCTGTCTCTAATGCAGTAGGTATAGTATTTGTGGTCCCTCTTGTAGATGATGATGTTTCTGAAGTTGCCAATGTTGATTCTGTCAGACTGGGAGAAAAGGAAGTCAGTGAAGATGTGGCCACTGTTGGGGTGGAGACACCTTCAGACGTTGGCTGTGTGGAAGTGGAGATGCTCTGCATGGTGGATGTGTGTAGTTCTGTAGTACTCTGTGGTTCAGATGGGGTTGGTGTAGATTTTGTAACTGTTGAAGGTGATGTTTCTGAGGTCGTCATTATGGATACTCTGCTGGTTTCTCCAGTTATTTCAGGAGATGTCACTAGTGAAGAAACCACAGGAGTGGAAGCTCTCTCAGATGTTGGTTCTGTAGAAGTGGAATGTTGTGCTGATGTAGAAAGGTTTGTCACTCCAGCAGTGCTGGTCTCATGCTCAGATGTGTTCTGTACGGTGGTTGGGGTTGGCTCAGTTGTACCTTTGGTTTCATATGAACTTATTGCAGTATTAGTGGTGGTCACTCTTGTAGATAATACTTCTGAAGTTGTCACTGTTGATTCTGATAGACTAGGAGAGAAGGAGGTGAATTGAGATGGTGTTGATGTTGGAGGAATAGTGCTGGTTTCTGCAGTTTTGGAGGTTGAAAATGTCTGTGTGGAAAATACAGAGCTGGAAACCCTTTCAGTTACTGGTTGTGTAGAAGCCGATCCCTCCGTTGATGGTGATATGATTGTTGTTCCAGTAGTGCTGGTCTCATGTAGAGATACACTTTGGGTTGTGACTGATGCTGGCTCAGTGGTACTCTCTGTCTCTAATGCAGTAGGTATAGTATTTGTGGTCTCTCTTGTAGATGATGATGTTTCTGAAGTTGTCAAAGTTGATTCTGACAGACTAGGAGAAAAGGAAGTCAGTGAAGATGTGGCCACTGTTGGGGTGGAGACACCTTCAGACGTTGGCTGTGTGGAAGTGGAGATGCTCTGCATGGTGGATGTGTGTAGTTCTGTAGTACTCTGTGGTTCAGATGGGTTTGGTGTAGATTTTGTAACTGTTGAAGGTGATGCTTCTGAGGTCGTCATTATGGATACTCTGCTGGTTTCTCCGGTTATTTCAGGAGATGTTATTAGTGAAGAAACCACAGGAGTGGAAGCTCTCTCAGATGTTGGTTCTGTAGAAGTGGAATGTTGTGCTGATGTAGAAAGGTTTGTCACTCCAGCAGTGCTGGTCTCATGCTCAGATGTGTTCTGTACGGTGGTTGTGGTTGGCTCAGTTGTACCTTTGGTTTCATATGTACTTATTGCAGTATTAGTGGTGGTCACTCTTGTAGATAATACTTCTGAAGTTGTCATTATGGATTCTGATAGACTAGGAGAGAAGGAGGTGAATGGAGATGGTGTTGATGTTGGAGGAATAGTGCTGGTTTCTTCAGTTTTGGAGGTTGAAAATGTCTGTGTGGAAAATACAGAGGCGGAAACCCTTTCAGTTACTGATTGTGTAGAAGCCGATCCCTCCGTTGATGGTGATACGATTGTTGTCCCAGCAGTGCTGGTCTCATGTAGAGATACACTTTGTGTTGTGACTGATGCTGGCTCAGTGGTACTTTCTGTCTCCAATGCAGTAGGTATAGTATTTGTGGTCCCTCTTGTAGATGATGATGTTTCTGAAGTTGTCAAAGTTGATTCTGACAGACTAGGAGAAAAGGAAGTCAGTGAAGATGTGGCCACTGTTGGGGTGGAGACACCTTCAGACGTTGGCTGTGTGGAAGTGGAGATGCTCTGCATGGTGGATGTGTGTAGTTCTGTAGTACTCTGTGGTTCAGATGGGGTTGGTGTAGATTTTGTAACTGTTGAAGATGATGCTTCTGAGGTCGTCATTATGGATACTCTGCTGGTTTCTCCAGTTATTTCAGGAGATGTCACTAGTGAAGAAACCACAGGAGTGGAAGCTCTCTCAGATGTTGGTTCTGTAGAAGTGGAATGTTGTGCTGATGTAGAAAGGTTTGTCACTCCAGCAGTGCTGGTCTCATGCTCAGATGTGTTCTGTACGGTGGTTGTGGTTGGCTCAGTTGTACCTTTGGTTTCATATGTACTTATTGAAGTATTAGTGGTGGTCACTCTTGTAGATAATACTTCTGAAGTTGTCATTATGGATTCTGATAGACTAGGAGAGAAGGAGGTGAATGGAGATGGTGTTGATGTTGGAGGAATAGTGCTGGTTTCTTCAGTTTTGGAGGTTGAAAATGTCTGTGTGGAAAATACAGAGGGGGAAACCCTTTCAGTTACTGATTGTGTAGAAGCCGATCCCTCCGTTGATGGTGATACGATTGTTGTCCCAGCAGTGCTGGTCTCATGTAGAGATACACTTTGGGTTGTGACTGATGCTGGCTCAGTGGTTCTTTCTGTCTCCAATGCAGTAGGTATAGTATTTGTGGTCTCTCTTGTAGATGATGATGTTTCTGAAGTTGCCAATGTTGATTCTGACAGACTAGGAGAAAAGGAAGTCAGTGAAGATGTGGCCACTGTTGGGGTGGAGACACCTTCAGACGTTGGCTGTGTGGAAGTGGAGATGCTCTGCATGGTGGATGTGTGTAGTTCTGTAGTACTCTGTGGTTCAGATGGGTTTGGTGTAGATTTTGTAACTGTTGAAGGTGATGTTTCTGAGGTTGTCATTATGGATACTCTGCTGGTTTCTCCAGTTATTTCAGGAGATGTCATTAGTGAAGAAACCACAGGAGTGGAAGCTCTCTCAGATGTTGGTTCTGTAGAAGTGGAATGTTGTGCTGATGTAGAAAGGTTTGTCACTCCAGCAGTGCTGGTCTCATGCTCAGATGTGTTCTGTACGGTGGTTGTGGTTGGCTCAGTTGTACCTTTGGTTTCATATGTACTTATTGCAGTATTAGTGGTGGTCACTCTTGTAGATAATACTTCTGAAGTTGTCATTATGGATTCTGATAGACTAGGAGAGAAGGAGGTGAATGGAGATGGTGTTGATGTTGGAGGAATAGTGCTGGTTTCTTCAGTTTTGGAGGTTGAAAATGTCTGTGTGGAAAATACAGAGGGGGAAACCCTTTCAGTTACTGATTGTGTAGAAGCCGATCCCTCCGTTGATGGTGATACGATTGTTGTTCCAGTAGTGCTGGTCTCATGTAGAGATACACTTTGTGTTGTGACTGATGCTGGCTCAGTGGTACTCTCTGTCTCTAATGCAGTAGGTATAGTATTTGTGGTCTCTCTTGTAGATGATGATGTTTCTGAAGTTGTCAAAGTTGATTCTGACAGACTAGGAGAAAAGGAAGTCAGTGAAGATGTGGCCACTGTTGGGGTGGAGACACCTTCAGACGTTGGCTGTGTGGAAGTGGAGATGCTCTGCATGGTGGATGTGTGTAGTTCTGTAGTACTCTGTGGTTCAGATGGGTTTGGTGTAGATTTTGTAACTGTTGAAGGTGATGTTTCTGAGGTCGTCATTATGGATACTCTGCTGGTTTCTCCAGTTATTTCAGGAGATGTCATTAGTGAAGAAACCACAGGAGTCGAAGCTCTCTCAGATGTTGGTTCTGTAGAAGTGGAATGTTGTGCTGATGTAGAAAGGTTTGTCACTCCAGCAGTGCTGGTCTCATGCTCAGATGTGTTCTGTACGGTGGTTGTGGTTGGCTCAGTTGTACCTTTGGTTTCATATGTACTTATTGCAGTATTAGTGGTGGTCACTCTTGTAGATAATACTTCTGAAGTTGTCACTGTTGATTCTGATAGACTA
The DNA here is from genome assembly GCA_028564925.1 of Lithobates sylvaticus. Classification (NCBI taxonomy): domain Eukaryota; kingdom Metazoa; phylum Chordata; class Amphibia; order Anura; family Ranidae; genus Lithobates; species Lithobates sylvaticus. The sequence continues at coordinate 207,499,957 of CM053035.1, read as the reverse complement.
GGAGAGAAGGAGGTGAATGGAGATGGTGTTGATGTTGGAGGAATAGTGCTGGTTTCTTCAGTTTTGGAGGTTGAAAATGTCTGTGTGGAAAATACAGAGGGGGAAACCCTTTCAGTTACTGATTGTGTAGAAGCCGATCCCTCCGTTGATGGTGATACGATTGTTGTTCCAGCAGTGCTGGTCTCATGTAGAGATACACTTTGGGTTGTGACTGATGCTGGCTCAGTGGTACTCTCTGTCTCTAATGCAGTAGGTATAGTATTTGTGGTCTCTCTTGTAGATGATGATGTTTCTGAAGTTGTCAAAGTTGATTCTGACAGACTAGGAGAAAAGGAAGTCAGTGAAGATGTGGCCACTGTTGGGGTGGAGACACCTTCAGACGTTGGCTGTGTGGAAGTGGAGATGCTCTGCATGGTGGATGTGTGTAGTTCTGTAGTACTCTGTGGTTCAGATGGGTTTGGTGTAGATTTTGTAACTGTTGAAGATGATGCTTCTGAGGTCGTAATTCTGGATACTCTGCTGGTTTCTCCAGTTATTTCAGGAGATGTTATTAGTGAAGAAACCACAGGAGTGGAAGCTCTCTCAGATGTTGGTTCTGTAGAAGTGGAATGTTGTGCTGATGTAGAAAGGTTTGTCACTCCAGCAGTGCTGGTCTCATGCTCAGATGTGTTCTGTACGGTGGTTGTGGTTGGCTCAGTTGTACCTTTGGTTTCATATGTACTTATTGCAGTATTAGTGGTGGTCACTCTTGTAGATAATACTTCTGAAGTTGTCACTGTTGATTCTGATAGACTAGGAGAGAAGGAGGTGATTGGAGATGGTGTTGATGTTGGAGGAATAGTGCTGGTTTCTTCAGTTTTGGAGGTTGAAAATGTCTGTGTGGAAAATACAGAGGGGGAAACCCTTTCAGTTACTGATTGTGTAGAAGCCGATCCCTCCGTTGATGGTGATACGATTGTTGTTCCAGTAGTGCTGGTCTCATGTAGAGATACACTTTGTGTTGTGACTGATGCTGGCTCAGTGGTACTTTCTGTCTCCAATGCAGTAGGTATAGTATTTGTGGTCTCTCTTGTAGATGATGATGTTTCTGAAGTTGTCAAAGTTGATTCTGACAGACTAGGAGAAAAGGAAGTCAGTGAAGATGAGGCCACTGTTGGGGTGGAGACACCTTCAGACGTTGGCTGTGTGGAAGTGGAGATGCTCTGCATGGTGGATGTGTGTAGTTCTGTAGTACTCTGTGGTTCAGATGGGTTTGGTGTAGATTTTGTAACTGTTGAAGGTGATGTTTCTGAGGTCGTCATTATGGATACTCTGCTGGTTTCTCCGGTTATTTCAGGAGATGTCACTAGTGAAGAAACCACAGGAGTGGAAGCTCTCTCAGATGTTGGTTCTGTAGAAGTGGAATGTTGTGCTGATGTAGAAAGGTTTGTCACTCCAGCAGTGCTGGTCTCATGCTCAGATGTGTTCTGTACGGTGGTTGTGGTTGGCTCAGTTGTACCTTTGGTTTCATATGTACTTATTGCAGTATTAGTGGTGGTCACTCTTGTAGATAATACTTCTGAAGTTGTCATTATGGATTCTGATAGACTAGGAGAGAAGGAGGTGAATGGAGATGGTGTTGATGTTGGAGGAATAGTGCTGGTTTCTTCAGTTTTGGAGGTTGAAAATGTCTGTGTGGAAAATACAGAGGGGGAAACCCTTTCAGTTACTGATTGTGTAGAAGCCGATCCCTCCGTTGATGGTGATACGATTGTTGTTCCAGCAGTGCTGGTCTCATGTAGAGATACACTTTGGGTTGTGACTGATGCTGGCTCAGTGGTACTTTCTGTCTCTAATGCAGTAGGTATAGTATTTGTGGTCTCTCTTGTAGATGATGATGTTTCTGAAGTTGTCAAAGTTGATTCTGACAGACTAGGAGAAAAGGAAGTCAGTGAAGATGTGGCCACTGTTGGGATGGAGACACCTTCAGACGTTGGCTGTGTGGAAGTGGAGATGCTCTGCATGGTGGATGTGTGTAGTTCTGTAGTACTCTGTGGTTCAGATGGGTTTGGTGTAGATTTTGTAACTGTTGAAGATGATGCTTCTGAGGTTGTAATTCTGGATACTCTGCTGGTTTCTCCAGTTATTTCAGGAGATGTCACTAGTGAAGAAACCACAGGAGTGGAAGCTCTCTCAGATGTTGGTTCTGTAGAAGTGGAATGTTGTGCTGATGTAGAAAGGTTTGTCACTCCAGCAGTGCTGGTCTCATGCTCAGATGTGTTCTGTACGGTGGTTGTGGTTGGCTCAGTTGTACCTTTGGTTTCATATGTACTTATTGCAGTATTAGTGGTGGTCACTCTTGTAGATAATACTTCTGAAGTTGTCACTGTTGATTCTGATAGACTAGGAGAGAAGGAGGTGAATGAATGGAGGAGATGGGGTTGATGTTGGAGGAATAGTGCTGGTTTCTGCAGTTTTGGAGGTTGAAAATGTCTGTGTGGAAAATACAGAGGGGGAAACCCTTTCAGTTACTGATTGTGTAGAAGCCGATCCCTCCGTTGATGGTGATACGATTGTTGTTCCAGCAGTGCTGGTCTCATGTAGAGATACACTTTGTGTTGTGACTGATGCTGGCGCAGTGGTACTCTTTGTCTCTAATGCAGTAGGTATAGTATTTGTGGTCTCTCTTGTAGATGATGATGTTTCTGAAGTTGTCAAAGTTGATTCTGACAGACTAGGAGAAAAGGAAGTCAGTGAAGATGTGGCCACTGTTGGGATGGAGACACCTTCAGACGTTGGCTGTGTGGAAGTGGAGATACTCTGCATGGTGGATGTGTGTAGTTCTGTAGTACTCTGTGGTTCAGATGGGTTTGGTGTAGATTTTGTAACTGTTGAAGATGATGCTTCTGAGGTTGTAATTCTGGATACTCTGCTGGTTTCTCCAGTTATTTCAGGAGATGTCACTAGTGAAGAAACCACAGGAGTGGAAGCTCTCTCAGATGTTGGTTCTGTAGAAGTGGAATGTTGTGCTGATGTAGAAAGGTTTGTCACTCCAGCAGTGCTGGTCTCATGCTCAGATGTGTTCTGTACGGTGGTTGTGGTTGGCTCAGTTGTACCTTTGGTTTCATATGAACTTATTGCAGTATTAGTGGTGGTCACTCTTGTAGATAATACTTCTGAAGTTGTCACTGTTGATTCTGATAGACTAGGAGAGAAGGAGGTGAATGGAGATGGTGTTGATGTTGGAGGAATAGTGCTGGTTTCTGCAGTTTTGGAGGTTAAAAATGTCTGTGTGGAAAATACAGAGGGGGAAACCCTTTCAGTTACTGATTGTGTAGAAGCCGATCCCTCCGTTGATGGTGATACGATTGTTGTCCCAGCAGTGCTGGTCTCATGTAGAGATACACTTTGGGTTGTGACTGATGCTGGCTCAGTGGTACTCTCTGTCTCTAATGTAGTAGGTATAGTATTTGTGGTCTCTCTTGGAGATGATGATGTTTCTGAAGTTGTCAAAGTTGATTCTGACAGACTAGGAGAAAAGGAAGTCAGTGAAGATGTGGCCACTGTTGGGATGGAGACACCTTCAGACGTTGGCTGTGTGGAAGTGGAGATGCTCTGCGTGGTGGATGTGTGTAGTTCTGTAGTACTCTGTGGTTCAGATGGGTTTGGTGTAGATTTTGTAACTGTTGGTGGTGATGCTTCTGAGGTCGTCATTATGGATACTCTGCTGGTTTCTCCAGTTACTTCAGGAGATGTCACTAGTGAAGAAACCACAGGAGTGGAAGCTCTCTCAGATGTTGGTTCTTTAGAAGTGGAATGTTGTGCTGATGTAGAAAGGTTTGTCACTCCAGCAGTGCTGGTCTCATGCTCAGATGTGTTCTGTACGGTGGTTGTGGTTGGCTCAGTTGTACCTTTGGTTTCATATGTACTTATTGCAGTATTAGTGGTGGTCACTCTTGTAGATAATACTTCTGAAGTTGTCACTGTTGATTCTGGAAGACTAGGAGAGAAGGAGGTGAATGGAGATGGTGTTGATGTTGGAGGAATAGTGCTGGTTTCTGCAGTTTTGGAGGTTGAAAATGTCTGTGTGGAAAATACAGAGGGGGAAACCCTTTCAGTTACTGATTGTGTAGAAGCCGATCCCTCCGTTGATGGTGATACGATTGTTGTTCCAGCAGGGCTGGTCTCATGTAGAGATACACTTTGGGTTGTGACTGATGCTGGCTCAGTGGTACTTTCTGTCTCTAATGCAGTAGGTATAGTATTTGTGGTCTCTCTTGGAGATGATGATGTTTCTGAAGTTGTCAAAGTTGATTCTGACAGACTAGGAGAAAAGGAAGTCAGTGAAGATGTGGGCACTGTTGGGATGGAGACACCTTCAGACGTTGGCTGTGTGGAAGTGGAGATGCTCTGCATGGTGGATGTGTGTAGTTCTGTAGTACTCTGTGGTTCAGATGGGTTTGGTGTAGATTTTGTAACTGTTGAAGGTGATGTTTCTGAGGTCGTCATTATGGATACTCTGCTGGTTTCTCCAGTTATTTCAGGAGATGTTATTAGTGAAGAAACCACAGGAGTGGAAGCTCTCTCAGATGTTGGTTCTGTAGAAGCGGAATGTTGTGCTGATGTAGAAAGGTTTGTCACTCCAGCAGTGCTGGTCTCATGCTCAGATGTGTTCTGTACGGTGGTTGTGGTTGGCTCAGTTGTACCTTTGGTTTCATATGTACTTATTGCAGTTTTAGTGGTGGTCACTCTTGTAGATAATACTTCTGAAGTTGTCACTGTTGATTCTGATAGACTAGGAGAGAAGGAGGTGAATGGAGATGGTGTTGATGTTGGAGGAATAGTGCTGGTTTCTACAGTTTTGGAGGTTGAAAATGTCTGTGTGGAAAATACAGAGGGGGAAACCCTTTCAGTTACTGATTGTGTAGAAGCCGATCCCTCCGTTGATGGTGATACGATTGTTGTTCCGGCAGTGCTGGTCTCATGTAGAGATACACTTTGTGTTGTGACTGATGCTGGCTCAGTGGTACTTTCTGTCTCTATTGCAGTAGGTATAGTATTTGTGGTCTCTCTTGTAGATGATGATGCTTCTGAAGTTGTCAAAGTTGATTCTGACAGACTAGGAGAAAAGGAAGTCAGTGAAGATGTGGCCACCGTTGGGGTGGAGACACCTTCAGACGTTGGTTGTGTGGAAGTGGAGATGCTCTGCATGGTGGATGTGAGTAGTTCTGTACTACTCTGTGGTTCAGATGGGTTTGGTGTAGTTATTGTATATTTTGTAGAGGTTTCTGAGGTTGTCATTATGGATACTTTGCTGGTTTCTCCAGTTACTTCAGGAGATGTCGCTAGTGAAGAAACCACAGGAGTGGAAGCTCTCTCAGATGGTTCTGTAGAAGTGGAATGTTGTACTGATGTAGAAAGGTTTGTCACTCCAGCAGTGCTGGTCTCATGCTCAGATGTGTTCTGTACGGTGGTTGTGGTTGGCTCAGTTGTACCTTTGGTTTCATATGTACTTATTGCAGTATTAGTGGTGGTCTCTCTTGTAGATAATACTTCTGAAGTTGTCATTATGGATTCTGGAAGACTAGGAGAGAAGGAGGTGAATGTAGATGGTGTTGATGTTGGAGGAATAGTGCTGGTTTCTACAGTTTTGGAGGTTGAAAATGTCTGTGTGGAAAATACAGAGGGGGAAACCCTTTCAGTTACTGATTGTGTAGAAGCCGATCCCTCCGTTGATGGTGATACGATTGTTGTCCCAGCAGTGCTGGTCTCATGTAGAGATACACTTTGTGTTGTGACTGATGCTGGCTCAGTGGTACTTTCTGTCTCTAATGCAGTAGGTATAGTATTTGTGGTCTCTCTTGTAGATGATGATGTTTCTGAAGTTGCCAATGTTGATTCTGACAGACTAGGAGAAAAGGAAGTCAGTGAAGATGTGGCCACTGTTGGGGTGGAGACACCTTCAGACGTTGGCTGTGTGGAAGTGGAGATGCTCTGCATGGTGGATGTGTGTAGTTCTGTAGTACTCTGTGGTTCAGATGGGTTTGGTGTAGATTTTGTAACTGTTGAAGGTGATGTTTCTGAGGTCGTCATTATGGATACTTTGCTGGTTTCTCCAGTTATTTCAGGAGATGTCACTAGTGAAGAAACCACAGGAGTGGAAGCTCTCTCAGATGTTGGTTCTGTAGAAGTGGAAGGTTGTGCTGATGTAGAAAGGTTTGTCACTCCAGCAGTGCTGGTCTCATGCTCAGATGTGTTCTGTACGGTGGTTGTGGTTGGCTCAGTTGTACCTTTGGTTTCATATGTACTTATTGCAGTATTAGTGGTGGTCTCTCTTGTAGATAATACTTCTGAAGTTGTCATTATGGATTCTGATAGACTAGGAGAGAAGGAGGTGAATGGAGATGGTGTTGATGTTGGAGGAATAGTGCTGGTTTCTTCAGTTTTGGAGGTTGAAAATGTCTGTGTGGAAAATACAGAGGGGGAAACCCTTTCAGTTACTGGTTGTGTAGAAGCCGATCCCTCCGTTGATGGTGATACGATTGTTGTCCCAGCAGTGCTGGTCTCATGTAGAGATACACTTTGTGTTGTGACTGATGATGGCTCAGTGGTACTTTCTGTCTCCAATGCAGTAGGTATAGTATTTGTGGTCTCTCTTGTAGATGATGATGTTTCTGAAGTTGCCAATGTTGATTCTGACAGACTAGGAGAAAAGGAAGTCAGTGAAGATGTGGCCACTGTTGGGGTGGAGACACCTTCAGACGTTGGCTGTGTGGAAGTGGAGATGCTCTGCATGGTGGATGTGTGTAGTTCTGTAGTACTCTGTGGTTCAGATGGGTTTGGTGTAGATTTTGTAACTGTTGAAGGTGATGTTTCTGAGGTCGTCATTATGGATACTCTGCTGGTTTCTCCGGTTACTTCAGGAGATGTCACTAGTGAAGAAACCACAGGAGTGGAAGCTCTCTCAGATGTTGGTTCTGTAGAAGTGGAATGTTGTGCTGATGTAGAAAGGTTTGTCACTCCAGCAGTGCTGGTCTCATGCTCAGATGTGTTCTGTACGGTGGTTCTGGTTGGCTCAGTTGTACCTTCGGTGTCATGTTGTGTTACAGTTGAGGGGGTTGTTGCAGGAGACTCACATCTCACTCCTGTATATGAACTGTTGCATCTGTAAAATAAAAAGTTAAATGATAGTTTTGTGTGCGTCAAAGTCAAAGTCATGTGTATCACATTTAAGTGGCCATTAAAGCAGTATTCAGAGTGTGCAAAATATTCATAGCCATGTAAGCAGGGGTTAGTACCCTTTTTATAGGGACCCTTCTCCTGATAGGGTATTGAGAGTTGGGCTAGATTCGATTTTGGAGCCGGTGGAGCTTGGGGCAGAGGGTGATGGAGAAAGGCTACCTCTAGTATATTGCCTTGTAAGCTTTTGGCCTTAGGAAGTGAACCCTTTGGTGTAGGCTTGGGACAGTCTCTGTTGGAGAACCCACCAAAGCAGACCTACAGTGAAGACCACGGTAGGGCGGGGTGGACATCCTATGTTAATGTTGGACTTGCCCTGTACAGAATTTTTGATGTTGGGACAGAACAGGTGGAGGTGAAGGCTGTGGTTTCCAAAAAAAAATCATTTTGCTTCTGCTACAGTAAAACTTTTTAAAGCCTGAATGTGTGGACATTTCTTATTTCTGGAGGTGGGCCTGGAGAATATGGGTGATCAAAAATGGTGGATTTCTTCACATTAGAGGTGTGTGTGTACCATATCTTGTTTCTAAGCAGGAGGACAGTGGGAGGGGCCCTTGGCCAGCATGGTCATTGTTTGTGGCAAATTGGGGCCCTGCTAACAAACAAAAGCATTCAAAAATTGTAGAGTTTAGGGCTCTGCAATCCGGTGATGGAGGCAGAAGGCACATGTCAAATGAACCTTTGAAATAAGTAAGCTGCCATTGCTGGTTTGTTTTTGGAGGTGCGGACCCCGGAGATGTCATCCTGGTCCTGGCTTTACAACTTAGTGGATTTGGCAGAGGGATACAGGATTAGAGGTCAGACGTTTCAGATTTCACCAGCTACATGTCTGCCAGTGACTTAAAGTGGAGTTCCACCCACTTTTACAACTCTTCAGCATTCCTCACTAAACTGTGCACTGTAAATGAATTGGATATTTTTTTTTTATTTTTTCTCAGCACCTACTGTATATCTGCTGTATTCATTTTTAACTTCCTCCTCCCTGGCCGTGGCCCATCGCATCATGTCCTGTTTGCAATGCCTTCTGGGAAGGGGGGGGGGCAACTTCCTCTGACACTGCCGATGCTATGAAAATCTGACCTGAAACCTATTACACTGCTTGTGCTGCACTGAGCATGTGCGAGATCTGCAAGGATGAGATCCAGGAACAAATACAGTCTGGCTTCAGATGCCCACACTTAAGATGGCCACAGCCTGCTGTAAGTTTATAAAATAACAAACTACTGCTATAAACTAACAAAACAGACCTTAGCTTATAGACTAACTTTACTAGAATACATTAAGCTTGTGTATTGTAGGGGTATTTTTATTTAAAAAGTATAATTTTGTCCGGAACACCGCTTTAAATAGTGGTGAAGCCGGTATGAGGATGAAAACCCTACAGACTCTTACAAAGAGTAAGCAGAGACAATTTCCATAGAATTATCTTACCAGGTTCAGTGTAATAACTGAAGAAAAGGCCAATTTTCAAGGAAATGGCTCTGGCAAGTGACAACCCAACCTAAAGTCCTGCCATTCCACCCATAACTGATAATAAGATTGGGCAGACTTTGGCAGACACGTTTTATGTCTCTAGGGGACTCTGCACTGGGTTCTCAAATGGTATATTAATACTTTGTGGATTTTACAATTTCCTCTTAGAAGTAAACAATATATATGTTGACTAATTATTACATTTGCCCAATAAAAAAAATAGAAATGAGGTGAAAATACTTACATGCACACAGCTCCTTGCTCTCGGTTATAGCAGGTGCCGTTATTATAGCAGTACTCCGGATCCTGAGCACATGGTCCGACACACGTGCAAGATTCATTTCCACAGCTAAGATTGTAACCCGAAAAATTCAGATTGCAGGTCATGTAATCTCCAAGCTGTGCTACACCTGAAATGGGGGAATGACATATACGGACATATTAATAACGTTTTATAATTCAGCATATTGGTTCTTTCTGCACAGAAAATGTTGACCAATTTGGTGTCAATCGCGTTCTTCTACTAGTGGCTCTTTATGTGGCCTCGGGAAGAGTGGAGTCTGAGCCGAGGATGAGGCTGCAGAGAGAACCCAGAGACCAAGCTGTTTTTCCAGTATGGTGCCCAAGATATTCCTATAAGATGTGTGTGTGAGGTTATCTCAGGTGGCTTCCAGGTGGTGAGTGCGAGGACCATGGAGGGGTGAGTGCAAGGACCATGGAGCGGTGAGTGCGGGGACCGTGGAGGGGTGAGTGTGAGGACTGTGGGGGAGGTGTGGAGAACCATGGAGCAGTGAGTGCGGGGACCGTGGGGGAGGTGTGGGGACCATGGAGCAGTGTGTGCGGGGACCGTGGAGGGGTGAGTGTGAGGACTGTGGGGGAGGTGTGGAGAACCATGGAGCGGTGAGTGTGGGGACCGTGGGGGAGGTGTGGAGAACCATGGAGCGGTGAGTGCAGGGACCGTGGGGGAGGTGTGGGGACCATGGAGCGGTGAGTGTGGGGACCGTGGGGGAGGTGTGGGGACCATGGAGCGGTGAGTGTGGGGACCGTGGAGGGGTGAGTGTGAGGACTGTGGGGGAGGTGTGGAGAACCATGGAGCGGTGAGTGTGGGGACCGTGGGGGAGGTGTGGAGAACCATGGAGCGGTGAGTGCAGGGACCGTGGGGGAGGTGTGGGGACCATGGAGCGGTGAGTGCGGGGACCGTGGGGGAGGTGTGGAGAACCATGGGACGGTGAGTGCGGGGACCGTGGGGGAGGTGTGGGGACCATGGAACGGTGAGTGCGGGGACCGTGGGGGAGGTGTGGAGAACCATGGAGCGGTGAGTGCAGGGACCGTGGGGGAGGTGTGGGGACCATGGAACGGTGAGTGCGGGGACCGTGGGGGAGGTGTGGAGAACCATGGAGCGGTGAGTGCAGGGACCGTGGGGGAGGTGTGGGGACCATGGAGCGGTGAGTGCAGGGACCGTGGGGGAGGTGTGGGGACCATGGAGCGGTGAGTGCGGGGACCGTGGAGGGGTGAGTGTGGGGACTGTGGAGGGGGTGTGGAGAACCATGGAGCAGTGAGTGCGGGGACCGTGGGGGAGGTGTGGGGACCATGGAACGGTGAGTGCGGGGACCGTGGGGGAGGTGTGGAGAACCATGGAGCGGTGAGTGCCGGGACCGTGGGGGAGGTGTGGGGACCATGGAGCGGTGAGTGCAGGGACCGTGGGGGAGGTGTGGGGACCATGGAGCGGTGAGTGCGGGGACCGTGGAGGGGTGAGTGTGGGGACTGTGGAGGAGGTGTGGAGAACCATGGAGCAGTGAGTGCGGGGACCGTGGGGGAGGTGTGGGGACCATGGAGCAGTGTGTGCGGGGACCGTGGAGGGGTGAGTGTGAGGACTGTGGGGGAGGTGTGGAGAACCATGGAGCGGTGAGTGTGGGGACCGTGGGGGAGGTGTGGAGAACCATGGAGCGGTGAGTGCAGGGACCGTGGGGGAGGTGTGGGGACCATGGAACGGTGAGTGCGGGGACCGTGGAGGGGTGAGTGTGGAGAACCATGGGACGGTGAGTGCGGGGACCGTGGGGGAGGTGTGGGGACCATGGAACGGTGAGTGCGGGGACCGTGGGGGAGGTGTGGAGAACCATGGAGCGGTGAGTGCAGGGACCGTGGGGGAGGTGTGGGGACCATGGAGCGGTGAGTGCAGGGACCGTGGGGGAGGTGTGGGGACCATGGAGCGGTGAGTGCGGAGACCGTGGAGGGGTGAGTGTGAGGACTGTGGGGGAGGTGTGGGGACCGTGGAAGGATGAGTGGAGGGACCATGGAGCAGTGAGTGCAGAGGGTCCCTGGGGGAGGTATGGGGACCGTGGCGGGGTGAGTGTGAGGACTGTGGGGGAGGTGTGGGGACCGTGGAAGGATGAGTGGAGGGACCATGGAGCAGTGAGTGCAGAGGGTCCCTGGGGGAGGTATGGGGACCGTGGCGGGGTGAGTGTGAGGACTGTGGGGGAGGTGTGGGGACCGTGGAAGGATGAGTGGAGGGACCATGGAGCAGTGAGTGCAGAGGGTCCCTGGGGGAGGTATGGGGACCGTGGCGGGGTGAGTGTGAGGACTGTGGGGGAGGTGTGGGGACCGTGGAAGGATGAGTGGAGGGACCATGGAGCAGTGAGTGCAGAGGGTCCCTGGGGAAGGTATGGGGACCGTGGCGGGGTGAGTGTGAGGACTGTGGGGGAGGTGTGGGGACCGTGGAAGGATGAGTGGAGGGACCATGGAGCAGTGAGTGCAGAGGGTCCCTGGGGGAGGTATGGGGACCGTGGCGGGGTGACTGCGGACCTGGGGGGGGACCAAACTTGTCTAATTATTGTCTGTGCTGGTCCAGCTCCTCTGCACCTCCCTACATAACCTTTTATGTAACTGCCAGGGGAGGAGTGAAGGGGAATACTATAGAGTGCCACTTGGGTCTCCTGACATCTCATCCATAATGACGTCACCCGGGAGCAGTCTTGGTGTTTTTGGATGTCCACAGAGGGGGGGGGGGGGGGATATTACAGGAAATAACATGAATAAAGCCCATTCTATACACATATCATCTTATAGGAGGACGGTTGATGTAATGAATGTCTTGATGACGGGGTCTCTGATTCCTGTATACATCTTTCCATTAAACAATGAGGAATATTAAAGATTTAAAGCTCACCCAATACGGGAGAAGACTCGGAAGTCACATTCAGGACGGTCGCCGTGGCGTTCAGGTCTGTCGGGTCGATATTAGAAAATTCTTTTATAACATCATCTGTCAGATTGTAGTTGATATAATTGATTCCGGTCTGATTATTGGGGTAACTGTAGATCCCGGAGGTGTTCACTATGGTGCTCCCGTTACTGAAGAGTGATAAGAATTAGCAAATGTTACAGGAAAGAGATGAAGAACATATGATAATAGATTTATTATTATAGTAATACGTCACAATGGACAGTTGTTTTATTTTTGGATTACAATTTCTGGAAGGGTTTCTTTTTATTTCGGTCAGTGACCCCATTGGGGAGATTTTTCTCACTTCCTGCCCATCACTCCAAGTCCTAAACTTAAGAAGGAGCTCATCCAGCTCAGCAAGTACAGCAAGGATAAAATACAAACCCCGTTCTCCATGAAAGTCATTCCATGATATTCAATGAAAATAACCAACTTGGTCCCCGCCCTAAGCCACGCCCCGCTGATGCATTTTACCCCCATTGGGCCTGTATGAATAAGCCCGATTGGGGTGAAACGCGTGAAGGGGGCATGGCTTATGACAGGATCTGTCTTGAAGTTGGCTACTTTTTATTAAATCTAATGGGATTGTGGAGAGGCGCAGCATGGTGCGGCGGCAGTAATCACAGAGAACGGAGCTTGTATTAATGTAGAGTCCGGTATTTCTAAACAAACCGTCAGGAAGGCACCAAACTGGGACCACTCATGGCAACATCAGCAACTTGTAGCAGAGCAGGTCTCAGATGTGCCGACAGAGTCTGTCTTGAGAGGCGGAATGCAGGATGGCCGGTCCGAGCTCAAGTTGGGAGATCTCCAGAAGGATGGTGCATCCTTTCCTTACTCGTCTGGAACCTCTCCCTGCTGCTAATCACTGTCCCTTTAAGACGGGTGACCTGTCCCTACCCTACACAAATGCAAAATGCGTGCCAGACCAGGGAGCCAGGGCCTGACCCAAGATGGCTGCTAGAGTCACATGGGGTGGCAGCATCAAATGGAATAGCTTCCCCAGTGACACTGGAAACCATAGAAGAACCATGTTCCTCATGAATTCCTCTCCCCCTGCTATGCTGCTGCGGTTGAGCGCCATCTGCAGTGGAGAAAGTAGACTGCACCGGCCTATAGGATGACTTTCATGGAGTGCGGTTTTGTACTCTTCCCCACTTTACTGATATGGAGTCCTGTTTTTGTATGGAATCCCCCCCCCCCCCGTGGAAAAATGTCCAATCACTTCCTTTCTTTACAGGAAGAGATGGAGAAATCACCCCAACAGGGACACAGATGGCAATAAAAAAAAAGGAAGCCACCCCTCCTCCTCTACCCAAGATTAAATAAACCGCTGACACCTCAGATGATTCACATCCCATAAAAAGTTTCCATTCAGCCCATTGATCTCCCCGGAGGTTATATTGATATTTATTAGAGCCCATTGATCTCCCCGGAGGTTATATTGTTATTAAACATGTGCAATTTGTTTTGTTACAAAAAACAAAATTCGAAAAACGAATTTCGACAAATTAATTAACGAAAGCCCGTTTAACAAATTTTTCCAAATATTCGTAAATTCGAAAAATTGAAAATTCGCACATTAGTATATTTGTACATCCGTAAATTCGTAAATTTGGAAATCTGAACTAATAATAACTTAACCTCTTCGCGCCCGCGCTATAGCCGAAAGACGGCTGCAGCGCGGACGCTCCCTGCAGGGAGGACGTCCCTGGACGTCCTGTTGTTTACTTCCCTAATGCGCGCTCCTGAGAGCGCGCATCGGGGAAGTTCTGTGCTGGCCGTGTCCGTCGGACACGGCCGGTCACAGATCGCTGTAAACGGCCAATTACAGCGGCCGTTTACAGTGAGATCGGCGTGTCCAATGAGAGATGATCTCATATGGAAACATATGAGATCATCTGTCAGCGCCGCTCTCTCTCCTCACACAGACAGCGTGTGGGGAGAGAGAGAACAACGGCTGCAGCGCCGTAAGTAAAAAAAAAAAAAAAAAACTAAATGTGCGATCTGTGTCCCCATTCACCTGCCGCCATCCACCTGTCACCATCCACCTGTCCCCATCCGCCTGTCCCCATCCGCCTGCCACCATCCGCCTGCCACCATCCGCCTGTCACCATCCGCCTGTCCCCATTCACCTGTCACCATCCGCCTGTCCCCATCCGCCTGTCCCCATCCGCCTGCCACCATCCGCCTGCCACCATCCGCCTGTCACCATCCGCCTGTCACCATCCGCCTGTCACCATCCACCTGTCACCATCCACTTGTCTCCACCTGTCCCCATCCACCTGTCACCATCCACCTGTCACCATCCACCTGTCACCATCCACTTGTCTCCACCTGTCCCCATCCACCTGTCCCCATCCACCTGTCCCCATCCACCCGTCACCATCCACCCGTCACCATCCACCCGTCACCATCCACCTGTCCCCATCCACCCCATCCACCTGTCCCCATCCACCTGTCCCCATCCACCCCATCCACCTGTCACCATCCACCTGTCCCCATCCACCCGTCACCATCCACCCGTCACCATCCACCCCATCCACCTGTCCCCATCCACCTGTACCCATCCACCTGTACCCATCCACCTGTACCCATCCACCTGTACCCATCCACCTGTCCCCATCCACCCGTCCCCATCCACCCGTCACCATCCACCCCATCCACCTGTCCCCATCCACCTGTCCCCATCCACCTGTCCCCATCCGTGTCCCCAGTGCCACGTGTCATCAGTGCCACGTCAGTGCCATCTGTCATCAGTGCCATATTAGTGTCACGTGTCATCAGTGCCACATATTAGTGCCATCTGTCATCAGTGCCGCATATTAGTGCCATCTCTCATCAGTGCCACGTATTAGTGCCACATGATAGTGCCACGTATTAGTGCCATCTGTCATCAGTGCCATCTGTCAGTGTCACATGTCATCAGTGCCCCGTATTAGTGCCATCTGTCATCAGTGTCACGTGTCATCAGTGCCCCATACTAGTGCCATCTGTCACCAGTGCCACATCAGTGTCACATGTCATCAGTGCCACGTATCAGTGCCACCTGTCATCAGTGCCACGTCAGTGTCACGTGTCATTGTCCTGTTGCTCTAGGGCCTTCAGAAGTGTAATAGGTAGTCAACAAGTTAGATGTGTAATTTATGCTCCTAGAACACGTGATGGCGCTCCCTGCATGTTGGGCCTCTCAATGTGGTTAGGCTGTGTAAAAGTCCCACACATGTGGTATCATAATACTCAGGAGGAGTAGCAGAATTTATTTTGGGGTGTCATTTGTGGTATACACATTCCATGTGAGAGAAATAACCTATTACAATGACAATTTTGTGAAAAAAAATAAAAAATAAAAAAATAATTAATTTTGCAAAGAATTGTGGGAAAAAAATGACAACATCAAAAAGCTCACCATGCCTCTTACTAAATACCTTGGAATGTCTACTTTCAAAAAAGGGGTCATTTGGGGGGTATTTGTTCTTTTCTGGCTTGTTCGGGTCACAAGAAATGAGATCGGCCACCAGTACATCAGGTGTGATCAATTTTGTATAATTCGCACCACAGTTTGTAGAGTCTGTAACTTTCACAAAGACCAAATAATATCCACTAATTTGGGTTATTTTTACCAAAGATATGTGGCAGTATAAATTGCGGCCAAAATTTATGAAGAAAAATTAATAATTTGCCAAATTTTATCACAGAAACAAAGAAAATGCGTTTTATTTTCTAAATTTTCGGTCTTTTTTCATTTATAGCGCAAAAAAATAAAAAACCCAGAGGTGATCAAATACCACCAAAAGAAAGCTCTATTTGTGGGAAAAAAAGGACAAAAAATTCATTTGGGTTCAGTATTGCATGGCTGAGTAATTGTCATTCAAAGTGTGAGAGCACCGAAAGCTGAAAATTGGTCTGGGCAGGAAGGGTGTTTAAGTGCCCAGTAAGCAAGTGGTTAACTATTACTAACTATTAAATTATAGGTATTGTTATTTCCTTTCAAATTTGGCTGTTAGTGAACATAACAAATACAAATTTATCCGAAGTTATGAATTATCTGAAATAACGAATGCCACATCCAAACGAATGGAACGTAATGAATTCATAACAATAAATAACAATAATAATAAAAACTTTTTTATTATTATTATTATTTATTATTAATTTGTTCCATTTCATTCGTCTAGATGCAGCATTCGTTATTTCGGATAAATTCGTATTCGTTACGTTCAATAACAGCCAAATTTGAAAGGAAATAACAATACCTATAATTTAATAGTTATTTACAATTTCAGATTTTTGAATTTCAAATTTCCAAATTTACGAATTTTCTAAATTACGAATATATGAATTTACAA
Organism: Lithobates sylvaticus; assembly: GCA_028564925.1. Classification (NCBI taxonomy): domain Eukaryota; kingdom Metazoa; phylum Chordata; class Amphibia; order Anura; family Ranidae; genus Lithobates; species Lithobates sylvaticus. Next base: position 207,483,694 of record CM053035.1, on the reverse strand, counting down.
ACTTACGAATTGCGATCATAACGAGCCCATTGATCTCCCCGGAGGTTATATTAATATTTATTAGAGCCCATTGATCTCCCCAGAGGTTATATTCATATTTAATAGAGCCCATTGATCTCCTCGGAGGTTATATTCATATTTAATAGAGCCCATTGATCTCCCCGGAGGTTATATTAATATTTAATAGAGCCCATTGATCTCCCCGGAGTTTATATTCATATTTAATAGAGCCCATTGATCTCCCCGGAGGTTATATTAATATTTAATAGAGCCCATTGATCTCCCCGGAGGTTATATTCATATTTAATAGAGCCCATTGATCTCCCCGGAGGTTATATTGATATTTATTAGAGCCCATTGATCTCCCTGGAGGTTATATTCATATTTATTAGAGCTCATTGATCTCCCCGGAGGTTATATTGATATCGGAGTCTCATTCTGGGTCACACTTTGTTCTCAGCGTTTTCCTGACCTTCAGACCCAGAAATCAGAGACTGCAGGTAAATGTGCTACAAATTTGGGAAGTACCTGAATCCATGGACCACCATCCCCACATAGTATGTTGGAGCCACCTTCATGTATTTGACATTGAAATCCTAAAACAAACCAGAGATGGAGAGTTAAAGTATGTGAACTCCAACCAACAACACCTATTTTTTTACAGTTAAAAAACACCTTTTATTTAAAGCTATTACCAGTTTTAAAGTTACAATGTAACAAAAAACAGAGACAAACAAAGTCCAAAATCTGTATAGACCTCACAGAGACCATAGCTCAGGACATCTTGTAGGCCCAAATTAAAGGAGCCTCATCTACAATCTAGAACTTATTAATCCCTGGAGAAATAGAAGAGGGAGCGGAAGAGGGGGAGGGGGGACCAGGCACCAGTAATTATAGGATGGCGGTGAGGACTATCGGTCTGTACATTGTAAATGAAAACCCGTACGATCCCCGTGCTGCCTCCCGGTGACCGTGTAATGTATGGACAATTGTATGAATGTCATTGGTCCCAATTGGAAGCCCTCAACCTGCTCTCCTCACATACGTACTGCACCGCCCTTCTGTTCCCGGGACGTTTCTCACAATGGTCGGTGTCACAAATAATTCTACTCATGAATTAAAACCCAACAGCACAGTGCTGACATATTTCATTTTTATTCTCTTTTGATTTTAGTAGGCTGGTCTGAATGTGAACATTGGAAATATGATATAAAATGTGTTCGTCTGGAAGACGTTATTTGATTCAGAAGCACAGATATCGATCGTTCCTTCATACAATGGGGTCAGAACATTTTCATTAAAATAGAAATGTGAGTGGAGTCTTACCCGTGTAACAGCGGCGGATAGACTGGAGTACTCCGGGGACGTTTGATCTTCCAGTTGTGAAGTAAACGTTCTATTCAATGATACCAGCACATTTATATTCTTTGATGGCGCCCTGCTTTTGTCTGGAGGGATAAAATATAGAGAGAAGTCAAAGAGAAGACCTCCCATTCCTCCCCCGATCATAGAATGCAGGTAAAGGTCTGGAATAGCACTTGTGTACGAGTTCCACCAAATTCCCCGCATCCTGTGCCTTTAATTAAACATTTCCCTGGTGAAGTTGTGTGGTGAACCCTTCAAATTCCTGGTATTTATTTGCTGGACGGTATCGGACCAGCACCCGGCCATTGCCAACAGCCATGAGAGCCGACATCCACCTGGAGCTCCATGTCTGAGTTACATAGTCAGGATGAAAAATGACGCAAGTCCTTATAGTTCAACCAATAGAAAACCTCCACCACCCTGTACCTACAGTAGATCCAGAAGAAGACAACCCCCCCCCACTAAGGCTGTATTCACACCTATGCATTTTTTGTGCTTTTTTGCAGATTTGCACTACAGATCTTGTCCCATAGGAAACCAGTATAAATGGACTGTAGTGCAAATCTGCAAAATGCAAAAAGCACTAAAACTGCATAAGTGTGAATCCAGCCTAAAGCATGATCTAATCTTCTCCAGCGGGGGAAAAAAATCCTTCCTGACCCCTCAAAAGGCAATGAGACATTCCCTGGATCACCTTTACCTATAAATACAGTGCCTTGAAAAAGTATTGTGTTGGTCTATCACATAAAATCCCAATAAAATACATTTACGTTTTTGGTTGTAACATGAGAAAATGCGGGGAATTTCAAGGGGTATGAATACTTTTTCAAGGTACTGTATATGGCTTTATAAATTTACCATAGCCCTACTTCAGATTTCTATTATTATTGTTATACTGTAGAATCTGCAAAATGCAAAAAGCACTAAAAATAAACAATAATACTTAATTCTTAACCGTTTTGGATCTGCACAAGAAAAAATAAGGTCAAGAATCTGATGCTTCTATGAGTTGTTCAAACATTTTCCTCCCCAGTCACAAATCACCTGCCGCATCGAACGTATCAGATGTTCCCATCTTCAATGTATTTTATTAGGAAAGCTGAGAGACCCAAAAGGCTTCACTTGCTGACCACCAGCTTCTCTTTCTTGTTATTCTAAAAGCTATCCTAATTATTTCCTATATTTTTTCCCCAGTCATATAAAATTATAATTTAAAATAACATTTAAATAATCATATAAATATATACTATAATCACTTTAATATCATATCTATCTATCTGCTGTATATGTAACAATGAAACAACATTGTACCTATTGTGACATCGACGTAGTTCATTCCATCTTCACAGTTATCTCCGAACACAAACTCAGAACATTGCTTTACGGAGGTCTTGGTTATTGAAGAAGTCAAAGATGTCGTCTTTGATGATGATTGGAAGGTACTCGTCTTCCCATGTGTTGTAAATTGAAGAGGAGACGTATCTACAACTCGGGAGGATGTTCCAGATTCTGTTGCTCTAGAAGTTTCTGATGCTGGAACTGTTATTGACGTTTGAGATAATGTTGTTTCTTTTACTGCGGAAGTGTAAAGTGGAGACGTTTGCAAATTCAAAGAGGTAGGTGATATTTCTGAGAATGTTGATGGTTGTACGGTTGCAGTAAAAATTGATGACTCGGATGTAGATAATGGTTTGGATGGAAGAGAAGTTATACTTGTAATTGTACCAGAAACATGGGATTCCTTCGTTGTTGAAAACCCTGTTGAAAGAACTGCTGAGGATTTTGTTGTTGATGGTGATGAGGATTTTGTTGATGGTGAAGCTTCTGAAAGAGTTGATGGCTCATTAGAAGGACTTGTTACTTCCATCGGTGTGGTCTCTCTGGATGGAACTGATTGTGATGTTTCCAGCACAGTGGAAGACGTCTCTGTCTGGGAAGCAGTAGATGATAAACTCACAGAGATTGGAGAGGATGTGATAGGAGAGGCTGATGACTCGGCAGATGTTGGAGCTTCTGATTGACCAGTTGGTGGAAATGTCTCGGATGGAGTTGAAGTCTCAGTTTCCTGAGAAGTGGGAAGTGTTTGGGTGTGAGGTGAGGTTCTATAAGTTGTCGATGCACTCGGTATCTCTGAGAATGTTGATGGTTCTATTGTTGCAGTAGAGGTCGATGACTGAAATGAAGTTTGTGCCTCAGTTGTGTGAGACAAGGTTGACACCTCACCTTCTGATGTACCTAAAGAACTTGTCGGAAACATTGTTGTGGACATTGGTGAGTGAACTGATTGTGAAGTCTCCATCACAGTGGAAGACTCTGTTGTAGATGAAGAGGTCACAGAAATTGGAGGTAAAGTTTGTGAAGAAGTTACTCTCGATGTAGAAGCTTCTGATGTTAAAGTGGAGAATGATATCTCAGATGGTGATGAGGTTTCTGTTGCTGGGGAAGTGTGCAGTGTTTGGACATGGGCAGATGTTTCAGAAGTAAGACTTACACTTGATGTTTCCAAAAAGGTTGATGGGTGCACTGATGTAGTAGAAGCAGATAACCCCAATGAGGTTGATGCCTCCGTTGTATGAAGATTTGAGGCTGTTCTCTCTGTAGTAGAAGCAAAACCTGTTTCTTTCATAGTTGAAAACTCTGTTGGTAGAGATGTTTGTGATGTTTCCAATGTACTGGAGGCTTCTGTTGGTAGATAAGTAGTGGATGGTGTTATAGAAGAAGCTGGGTGCGATGTGCTAGGGAAGGACACTGATTCAGTTGCTGTAGCAGTCTCTGATGATACAGGTGACTGTGATGTTTCAGATGAAGGTGAGGTTTCTGTTGCGGAGGAAGTATGCAATGTTACAGAATGAGGTGAAGTTTGTGAGATGAAAGAAGTCCTTGATATTTCTTATGTTGATGGTTGGACTGTTCCAGGAGAAGTAGAAGACTCATGTGAGGTGTAGTCAAAGAACTTATTTGAGCCATTGATGAGAAGATTGTGATATCAATGTCTCACTTGTGTGGGACAGAGTTGGTGTCTCGCTGTTTGTTGCACTGGTAGAACCTGTTGACAATGATATCTCAGATTGTGATGGGAAGTCTCTCTTAGATGGAACTGATTGTGATGTGTCCAGCACAGTCGAAGACGTCTCTGTCTGGGAAGCAGTAGATGATAAACTCACAGAGATTGGAGAGGATGTGATAGTAGAGGCTGATGACTCGGCAGATGTTGGAGCTTCTGATTGACCAGTTGGTGGAAATGTCTTGGATGGAGTTGAAGTTTCAGTTTCCTGGGAAGTGTGAAGTGTTTGGGTGTGAGGTGATGTTCTATAAGTTGTCGATGCACTTGGTATCTCTGGGAATGTTGATGGTTCTATTGTTGCAGTAGAGGTCGATGACTGAAATGAAGTTTGTGCCTCAGTTGTGTGAGACAAGGTTGACACTTCACTTTCTGATGTACCTAAAGAACTTGTCGGAAACATTGTTGTGGACATTGATGAGTGAACTGATTGTGAAGTCTCCATCACAGAGGAAGATTCTGTTGTAGATGAAGAGGTCACAGAAATTTGAGGTAAAGTTTGTGAAGAAGTTACTCTCGATGTAGAAGCTTCTGATGTTGAAGTGGACAATGATATCTCAGATGGTGATGAGGTTTCTGTTGCTGGGGAAGTGTGCAATGTTTGGACATGGGCAGATGTTTCAGAAGTAAGACTTGATGTTTCCAAAAAGGTTGATGGGTGCACTGATGTAGTAGAAGCAGATAATCCCAATGAGGTTGATGCCTCCGTTGTAGGAGGATTTGAGGCTGTTCTCTCTGTAGTAGAAGAAAAACCTGTTTCTTTCATAGTTGAAAACTCTGTTGGTAGAGATGTTTGTGATGTTTCCAATGTTCTGGAGGCTTTTGTTGGTAGATATGTAGTGGACGGTGTGGTAGAAGAAGCTGGGTGTGAAGTGCTAGGGAAGGATGATGGTTCTGCAGTAGTCTCTGATGATACAGGTGATTGGGATGTTTCAGATACAGGTGATCGCTCTGTTGTAGAGGAAGTCTGCAGTGTTACAGAATGAGGTGAAGTTTGTGAAATTACAGATGTACTTAATGTTTCTGAGAATGTTAATGGCTGTACTGTTCCAGGTGAAGCAGAAGATTCTGATATCAATATCTCACTTGTGTGGGACAGAGTTGGTGTCTCGCTGTTTGTTGTACTGGTAGAACCTGTTACTTCCATTGGTGTGGACTCTCTTGATGGAACTGATTGTGATGTGTCCAGCACAGTGGAAGACGTCTCTGTCTGGGAAGAAGTAGATGATAAACTCACAGAGATTGGAGAGGATGTGATAGGAGAGGCTGATGACTGTACAGATGTTGGAGCTTCTGAATGACCAGTTGGTGGAAATGTCTCGGATGGAGATGAAGTCTCAGTTTCCTGAGAAGTGTGAAGTGTTTGGGTGTGAGGTGATGTTCTATAAGTTGTCGATGCACTTGGTACCTCTGGGAATGTTGATGGTTCTATTGTTGCAGTAGAGGTCGATGACTGAAATGAAGTTTGTGCCTCAGTTGTGTGAGACAAGGTTGACACCTCACCTTCTGATGTACCTGAAGAACTTGTCGGAAACATTGTTGTGGACATTGGTGATTGAACTGATTGTGAAGTCTCCATCACAGTGGAAGACTCTGTTGTAGATGAAGAGGTCACAGAAATTGGAGGTAAAGTTTGTGAAGAAGTTACTCTCGATGTAGAAGCTTCTGATGTTGAAGTGGACAATGATATCTCAGATGGTGATGACGTTTCTGTTGCTGGGGAAGTGAGCAGTGTTTGGGCATGGGCAGATGTTTCAGAAGTAAGACTTATACTTGATGTTTCCAAAAAGGTTGATGGGTGCACTGATGTAGTAGAAGCAGATAATCCCAATGAGGTTGATGCCTCCGTTGTAGGAGGATTTGAGGCTGTTCTCTCTGTGGTAGAAGAAAAACCTGTTTCTTTCATAGTTGAAAACTCTGTTGGTAGAGATGTTTGTGACGTTTCCAATGTACTGGAGGCTCCTGTTGGTAGATAAGTAGTGGATGGTGTTATAGAAGAAGCTGGGTGCGATGTGCTAGGGAAGGACACTGATTCAGTTGCTGTAGCAGTCTCTGATGATACAGGTGACTGTGAAGTTTCAGATGAAGGTGAGGTTTCTGTTGCGGAGGAAGTATGCAATGTTACAGAATGAGGTGAGGTTTGTGAGATGAAAGAAGTCCTTGATATTTCTGAGAATGTTGATGGTTGGACTGTTCCAGGAGAAGTAGAGGACTCATGTGAGGTTGGTGCCTCGCTTGTGTAAGACGGAGTTGGAACCTCAACTTCTGCTGTAGTCAAAGAACGTGTTTGAGCCATTGATGAGTGAACTGGTTGTGAAGTTTCCATCACAGTGGAAGACTCTGTTGTAGGGAAGGAGCTAATTGGAACTGGAAGTAATGTACTGGAAGAAGTTACAGATTTTGTTGAACCTTCTGAAGTTGACAATGATATCTCAGATGGTGATGAGGATTCTGTCATTGGGGAAGTTTCTGATATTTTAGAATGAGGAGATGTCTGGGATATTTCAGAGGATGTTGATGGCTGTCTTGATGTAGTAGAAGGCGGTGACTCCAATGAGGTTGATGCCTCCATTGTATGAGGATTTGAAGCTGTCACAGAGATTGGAGAGGATGTGATAGGAGAGGCTGATGACTCGGCAGATGTTGGAGCTTCTGAATGACCAGTTGGTGGAAATGTCTTGGATGGAGTTGAAGTTTCAGTTTCCTGGGAAGTGTGACGTGTTTGGGTGTGAGGTGATGTTCTATAAGTTGTCGATGCACTTGGTATCTCTGGGAATGTTGATGGTTCTATTGTTGCAGTAGAAGTTGATGATTGAAATGAAGTTTGTGCCTCAGTTGTGTGAGACAAGGTTGACACCTCACCTTCTGATGTACCTGAAGAACTTGTCGGAAACATTGTTGTGGACATTGGTGAGTGAACTGATTGTGAAGTCTCCATCACAGTGGAAGACTCTGTTGTAGATGAAGAGGTCACAGAAATTGGAGGTAAAGTTTGTGAAGAAGTTACTCTCGATGTAGAAGCTTCTGGTGTTGAAGTGGACAATGATATCTCAGGTGGTGATGAGGTTTCTGTTGCTGGGGAAGTGTGCAGTGTTTGGGCACGGGCAGATGTTTCAGAAGTAAGACTTACACTTGATGTTTCCAAAAAGGTTGATGGGTGCACTGATGTAGTAGAAGCAGATAATCCCAATGAGGTTGATGCCTCCGTTGTAGGAGGATTTGAGGCTCTTCTCTCTGTGGTAGAAGAAAAACCTGTTTCTTTCATAGTTGAAAACTCTGTTGGTAGAGATGTTTGTGAGGTTTCCAATGTTCTGGAGGCTTCTGTTGGTAGATATGTAGTGGACAGTGTGGTAGAAGAAGCTGGGTGTGAAGTGCTAGGGAAGGATGATGGTTCTGCAGTAGTCTCTGATGATACAGGTGATTGGGATGTTTCAGATACAGGTGATCGCTCTGTCGCAGAGGAAGTCTGCAGTGTTACAGAATGAGGTGAAGTTTGTGAAATGACAGAAGTACTTATTGTTTCTGAGAATGTTAATGGCTGTACTGTTCCAGGTGAAGCAGAAGATTCTGATATCAATATCTCACTTGTGTGGGACAGAGTTGGTGTCTCGCTGTTTGTTGTACTGGATGAACCCATTACTTCCATTGATGTGGTCTCTCTTGATGGAACTGATTGTGATGTTTCCAACACAGTGGAAGACGTCTCTGTCTGGGAAGCAGTAGATGATAAACTCACAGCGATTGGAGAGGATGTGATAGGAGAGGCTGATGACTCGGCAGATGTTGGAGCTTCTGATTGACCAGTTGGTGGAAATGTCTTGGATGGAGTTGAAGTCTCAGTTTCCTGGGAAGTGTGAAGTGTTTGGGTGTGAGGTGATGTTCTATAAGTTGTCGATGCACTTGGTGTCTCTGGAAATGTTGATGGTTCTATTGTTGCAGTAGAGGTCGATGACTGAAATGAAGTTTGTGCTTCGGTGGTGTGAGACAAGGTTGACGCTTCACTTTTTGATGTACCTAAAGAACTTGTCTGAAACATTGTTGTGGACATTGGTGAGTGAACTGATTGTGAAGTCCCCATCACAGTGGAAGACTCTGTTGTAGATGAAGAGGTCACAGAAATTGGAGGTAAAGTTTGTGAAGAAGTTACTTTCGATGTAGAAGCTTCTGATGTTGAAGTGGACAATGATATCTCAGATGGTGATGAGGTTTCTGTTGCTGGGGAAGTGTGCAGTGTTTGGACATGGGCAGATGTTTCAGAAGTAAGACTTGATGTTTCCAAAAAGGTTGATGGGTGCACTGATGTAGTAGAAGCAGATAATCCCAATGAGGTTGATGCCTCCGTTGTATGTGGATTTGAGGCTGTTCTCTCTGTGGTAGAAGAAAAACCTGTTTCTTTCATAGTTGAAAACTCTGTTGGTAGAGATGTTTGTGATGTTTCCAATGTACTGGAGGCTCCTGTTGGTAGATAAGTAGTGGACGGTGTTATAGAAGAAACTGGGTGCGATGTGCTAGGGAAGGATACGGATTCAGTTGCTGTAGCAGTCTCTGATGATACAGGTGACTGTGAAGTTTCAGATGAAGGTGAGGTTTCTGTTGCGGAGGAAGTATGCAATGTTACAGAATGAGGTGAGGTTTGTGAGATGAAAGAAGTCCTTGATATTTCTGAGAATGTTGATGGTTGGACTGTTCCAGGAGAAGTAGAGGACTCATGTGAGGTTGGTGCCTCGCTTGTGTAAGACGGAGTTGGAACCTTAACTTCTGCTGTAGTCAAAGAACGTGTTTGAGCCATTGATGAGTGAACTGATTGGGAAGTTTCCATCACAGTGGAAGACTCTGTTGTAGGGAAGGAGCTAATTGGAACTGGAAGTAATGTACTGGAAGAAGTTACAGATTTTGTTGAACCTTCTGAAGTTGACAATGATATCTCAGATGGTGATGAGGATTCTGTCATTGGGGAAGTTTCTGATATTTTAGAATGAGGAGATGTCTGTGATATTTCAGAGGATGTTGATGGCTGTCCTGATGTAGTAGAAGGCGGTGACTCCAATGAGGTTGATGCCTCCATTGTATGAGGATTTGAAGCTGTCACAGAGACTGAAGAGGATGTGATAGGAGAGGCTGATGACTCGGCAGATGTTGGAGCTTCTGAATGACCAGTTGGTGGAAATGTCTTGGATGGAGTTGAAGTCTCAGTTTCCTGAGAAGTATGAAGTGTTTGGGTGTGAGGTGAGGTTCTATAAGTTGTCGATGCATTTGGTATCTCTGGGAATGTTGATGGTTCTATTGTTGCAGTAGAAGTTGATGATTGAAATGAAGTTTGTGCCTCAGTTGTGTGAGACAAGGTTGACGCTTCACTTTCTGATGTACCTAAAGAACTTGTCTGAAACATTGTTGTGGACATTGGTGAGTGAACTGATTGTGAAGTCTCCATCACATTGGAAGACTCTGTTGTAGATGAAGAGGTCACAGAAATTGGAGGTAAAGTTTGTGAAGAAGTTACTCTCGATGTAGAAGCTTCTGATGTTGAAGTGGACAATGATATCTCAGATGGTGATGAGGTTTCTGTTGCTGGGGAGGAGTGCAGTGTTTGGACATGGGCAGATGTTTCAGAAGTAAGACTTACACTTGATGTTTCCAAAAAGGTTGATGGGTGCACTGATGTAGTAGAAGCAGATAATCCCAATGAGGTTGATGCCTCCGTTGTAGGAGGATTTGAGGCTGTTCTCTCTGTGGTAGAAGAAAAACCTGTTTCTTTCATAGTTGAAAACTCTGTTGGTAGAGATGTTTGTGAGGTTTCCAATGTACTGGAGGCTTCTGTTGGTAGATATGTAGTGGACAGTGTGGTAGAAGAAGCTGGGTGTGAAGTGCTAGGGAAGGATGATGGTTCTGCAGTAGTCTCTGATGATACAGGTGATTGGGATGTTTCAGATACAGGTGATCGCTCTGTTGCAGAGGAAGTCTGCAGTGTTACAGAATGAGGTGAAGTTTGTGAAATTACAGATGTACTTAATGTTTCTGAGAATGTTAATGGCTGTACTGTTCCAGGTGAAGCAGAAGATTCTGATATCAATATCTCACTTGTGTGGGACAGAGTTGGTGTCTCGCTGTTTGTTGCACTGGTAGAACCTGTTACTTCCATTGGTGTGGACTCTCTTGATGGAACTGATTGTGATGTGTCCAGCACAGTGGAAGACGTCTCTGTCTGGGAAGCAGTAGATGATAAACTCACAGAGATTGGAGAGGATGTGATAGGAGAGGCTGATGACTCGGCAGATGTTGGAGCTTCTGAATGACCAGTTGGTGGAAATGTCTCGGATGGAGTTGAAGTCTCAGTTTCCTGGGAAGTGTGAAGTGTTTGGGTGTGAGGTGAGGTCCTATAAGTTGTCGATGCACTCGGTATCTCTGGGAATGTTGATGGTTCTATTGTTGCAGTAGAGGTCGATGACTGAAATGAAGTTTGTGCCTCAGTTGTGTGAGACAAGGTTGACACTTCACTTTCTGATGTACCTAAAGAACTTGTCGGAAACATTGTTGTGGACATTGGTGAGTGAACTGATTGTGAAGTCTCCATCACAGTGGAAGACTCTGTTGTAGGAAGAAAGGTCACAGAAATTGGAGGTAAAGTTTGTGAAGAAGTTACTCTCGATGTAGAAGCTTCTGATGTTGAAGTGGACAATGATATCTCAGATGGTGATGAGGTTTCTGTTGCTGGGGAAGTGTGCAGTGTTTGGACATGGGCAGATGTTTCAGAAGTAAGACTTACACTTGATGTTTCCAAAAAGGTTGATGGCTGCACTGATGTAGTAGAAGCAGATAACCCCAATGAGGTTGATGCCTCCGTTGTATGAGGATTTGAGGCTGTTCTCTCTGTGGTAGAAGAAAAACCTGTTTCTTTCATAGTTGAAAACTCTGTTGGTAGAGATGTTTGTGATGTTTCCAATGTACTGGAGGCTCCTGTTGGTAGATAAGTAGTGGACTGTGTTATAGAAGAAGCTGGGTGCGATGTGCTAGAGAAGGATACGGATTCAGTTGCTTTAGCAGTCTCTGATGATACAGGTGACTGTGAAGTTTCAGATGAAGGTGAGGTTTCTGTTGCGGAGGAAGTATGCAATGTTACAGAATGAGGTGAGGTTTGTGAGATGAAAGAAGTCCTTGATATTTCTGTGAATGTTGATGGTTGGACTGTTCCAGGAGAAGTAGAGGACTCATGTGAGGTTGGTGCCTCTGTTGTGTAAGACGAAGTTGGAACCTCAACTTCTGCTGTAGTCAAAGAACGTGTTTGAGCCATTGATGAGTGAACTGGTTGTGACGTTTCCATCACAGTGGAAGACTCTGTTGTAGGGAAGGAGCTAATTGGAACTGGAAGAAATGTACTGGAAGAAGTTACCGATTTTGTTGAACCTTCTGAAGTTGACAATGATATCTCAGATAGTGATGAGGATTCTGTCATTGGGGAAGTTTCTGATATTTTAGAATGAGGAGATGTCTGGGATATTTCAGAGGATGTTGATGGCTGTCTTGATGTAGTAGAAGGCGGTGACTCCAATGAGGTTGATGCCTCCATTGTATGAGGATTTGAAGCTGTCACAGAGATTGGAGAGGATGTGATAGGAGAGGCTGATGACTCGGCAGATGTTGGAGCTTCTGATTGACCAGTTGGTGGAAATGTCTTGGATGGAGTTGAAGTCTCAGTTTCCTGGGAAGTGGGAAGTGTTTGGGTGTGAGGTGATGTTCTATAAGTTGTCGATGCACTTGGTATCTCTGGGAATGTTGATGGTTCTATTGTTGCAGTAGAAGTTGATGATTGAAATGAAGTTTGTGCCTCAGTTGTGTGAGACAAGGTTGACACTTCACTTTCTGATGTACCTAAAGAACTTGTCGGAAACATTGTTGTGGACATTGGTGAGTGAACTGATTGTGAAGTCTCCATCACAGTGGAAGACTCTGTTGTAGATGAAGAGGTCACAGAAATTGGAGGTAAAGTTTGTGAAGAAGTTACTCTCGATGTAGAAGCTTCTGATGTTGAAGTGGACAATGATATCTCAGATGGTGATGAGGTTTCTGTTGCTGGGGAAGTGTGCAGTGTTTGGACATGGGCAGATGTTTCAGAAGTAAGACTTACACTTGATGTTTCCAAAAAGGTTGATGGGTGCACTGATGTAGTAGAAGCAGATAATCCCAATGAGGTTGATGCCTCCGTTGTAGGAGGATTTGAGGCTGTTCTCTCTGTGGTAGAAGAAAAACCTGTTTCTTTCATAGTTGAAAACTCTGTTGGTAGAGATGTTTGTGATGTTTCCAATGTTCTGGAGGCTTCTGTTGGTAGATATGTAGTGGATAGTGTGGTAGAAGAAGCTGGGTGTGAAGTGCTAGGGAAGGATGATGGTTCTGCAGTAGTCTCTGATGATACAGGTGATTGGGATGTTTCAGATACAGGTGATCGCTCTGTCGCAGAGGAAGTCTGCAGTGTTACAGAATGAGGTGAAGTTTGTGAAATGACAGAAGTACTTAATGTTTCTGAGAATGTTAATGGCTGTACTGTTCCAGGTGAAGCAGAAGATTCTGATATCAATATCTCACTTGTGTGGGACAGAGTTGGTGTCTCGCTGTTTGTTGCACTGGTAGAACCTGTTACTTCCATTGGTGTGGACTCTCTTGATGGAACTGATTGTGATGTGTCCAGCACAGTGGAAGACGTCTCTGTCTGGGAAGCAGTAGATGATAAACTCACAGAGATTGGAGAGGATGTGATAGGAGAGGCTGATGACTCGGCAGATGTTGGAGCTTCTGAATGACCAGTTGGTGGAAATGTCTTGGATGGAGTTGAAGTCTCAGTTTCCTGAGAAGTGGGAAGTGTTTGGGTGTGAGGTGAGGTTCTATAAGTTGTCGATGCACTTGGTATCTCTGGGAATGTTGATGGTTCTATTGTTGCAGTAGAGGTCGATGACTGAAATGAAGTTTGTGCCTCAGTTGTGTGAGACAAGGTTGACGCTTCACTTTCTGATGTACCTGAAGAACTTGTCGGAAACATTGTTGTGGATATTGGTGATTGAACTGATTGTGAAGTCTCCATCACAGTGGAAGACTCTGTTGTAGATGAAGAGGTCACAGAAATTGGAGGTAAAGTTTGTGAAGAAGTTACTCTCGATGTAGAAGCTTCTGATGTTGAAGTGGACAATGATATCTCAGATGGTGATGAGGTTTCTGTTGCTGGGGAAGTGTGCAGTGTTTGGACATGGGCAGATGTTTCAGAAGTAAGACTTATACTTGATGTTTCCAAAAAGGTTGATGGGTGCACTGATGTAGTAGAAGCAGATAATCCCAATGAGGTTGATGTCTCCGTTGTATGAGGATTTGAGGCTGTTCTCTCTGTGGTAGAAGAAAAACCTGTTTCTTTCATAGTTGAAAACTCTGTTGGTAGAGATGTTTGTGATGTTTCCAATGTACTGGAGGCTCCTGTTATTAGATAAGTAGTGGACGGTGTTATAGAAGAAACTGGGTGTGATGTGCTAGGGAAGGATACGGATTCAGTTGCTGTAGCAGTCTCTGATGATACAGGTGACTGTGAAGTTTCAGATGAAGGTGAGGTTTCTGTTGCGGAGGAAGTCTGCAATGTTACAGAATGAGGTGAAGTTTGTGAGATGAAAGAAGTCCTTGATATTTCTGAGAATGTTGATGGTTGGACTGTTCCAGGAGAAGTAGAGGACTCATGTGAGGTTGGTGCCTCGGTTGTGTAAGACGGAGTTGGAACCTCAACTTCTGCTGTAGTCAAAGAACTTATTTGAGCCATTGATGAGTGAACTGGTTGTGAAGTTTCCATCACAGTGGAAGACTCTGTTGTAGGGAAGGAGCTAATTGGAACTGGAAGTAATGTACTGGAAGAAGTTACAGATTTTGTTGAACCTTCTGAAGTTGACAATGATATCTCAGATAGTGATGAGGATTCTGTCATTGGGGAAGTTTCTGATATTTTAGAATGAGTAGATGTCTGGGATATTTCAGAGGATGTTGATGGCTGTCTTGATGTCGTAGAAGGCGGTGACTCCAATGAGGTTGATGCCTCCATTGTATGAGGATTTGAAGCTGTCACAGAGATTGGAGAGGATGTGATAGGAGAGGCTGATGACTCGGCAGATGTTGGAGCTTCTGAATGAGCAGTTGGTGGAAATGTCTCGGATGGAGTTGAAGTTTCAGTTTCCTGAGAAGTGTGAAGTGTTTGGGTGTGAGGTGATGTTCTATAAGTTGTCGATGCACTTGGTATCTCTGGGAATGTTGATGGTTCTATTGTTGCAGTAGAAGTTGATGATTGAAATGAAGTTTGTGCCTCAGTTGTGTGAGACAAGGTTGACACCTCACCTTCTGATGTACCTAAAGAACTTGTCGGAAACATTGTTGTGGACATTGGTGAGTGAACTGATTGTGAAGTCTCCATCACAGTGGAAGACTCTGTTGTAGATGAAGAGGTCACAGAAATTGGAGGTAAAGTTTGTGAAGAAGTTACTCTCGATGTAGAAGCTTCTGATGTTGAAGTGGACAATGATATCTCAGATGGTGATGAGGTTTCTGTTGCTGGGGAAGTGTGCAGTGTTTGGACATGGGCAGATGTTTCAGAAGTAAGACTTATACTTGATGTTTCCAAAAAGGTTGATGGGTGCACTGATGTAGTAGAAGCAGATAATCCCAATGAGGTTGATGCCTCCGTTGTAGGAGGATTTGAGGCTCTTCTCTCTGTGGTAGAAGAAAAACCTGTTTCTTTCATAGTTGAAAACTCTGTTGGTAGAGATGTTTGTGAGGTTTCCAATGTTCTGGAGGCTTCTGTTGGTAGAGATGTAGTGGACAGTGTGGTAGAAGAAGCTGGGTGTGAAGTGCTAGGGAAGGATGATGGTTCTGCAGTAGTCTCTGATGATACAGGTGATTGGGATGTTTCAGATACAGGTGATCGCTCTGTTGCAGAGGAAGTCTGCAGTGTTACAGAATGAGGTGAAGTTTGTGAAATTACAGATGTACTTAATGTTTCTGAGAATGTTAATGGCTGTACTGTTCCAGGTGAAGCAGAAGATTCTGATATCAATATCTCACTTGTGTGGGACAGAGTTGGTGTCTCGCTGTTTGTTGTACTGGAAGAACCTGTTACTTCCATTGGTGTGGTCTCTCTTGATGGAACTGATTGTGATGTGTCCAGCACAGTGGAAGATGTCTCTGTCTGGGAAGCAGTAGATGATAAACTCACAGAGATTGGAGAGGATGTGATAGGAGAGGCTGATGACTCGGCAGATGTTGGAGCTTCTGAATGACCAGTTGGTGGAAATGTCTTGGATGGAGTTGAAGTTTCAGTTTCCTGAGAAGTGTGAAGTGTTTGGGTGTGAGGTGATGTTCTATAAGTTGTCGATGCACTTGGTGTCTCTGGGAATGTTGATGGTTCTATTGTTGCAGTAGAGGTCGATGATTGAAATGAAGTTTGTGCCTCAGTTGTGTGAGACAAGGTTGACACTTCACCTTCTGATGTACCCAAAGAACTTGTTGGAAACATGGACATTGGTGAGTGAACTGATTGTGAAGTCTCCATCACAGTGGAAGACTCTGTTGTAGATGAAGAGGTCACAGAAATTGGAGGTAAAGTTTGTGAAGAAGTTACTCTCGATGTAGAAGCTTCTGATGTTGAAGTGGACAATGATATCACAGATGGTGATGAGGTTTCTGTTGCTGGGAAAGTCTGCAGTGTTTGGACATGGGCAGATGTTTCAGCAGTAAGACTTGATGTTTCCAAAAAGGTTGATGGGTGCACTGATGTAGTAGAAGCAGATAATCCCAATGAGGTTGACGCCTCCGTTGTAGGAGGATTTGAGGCTGTTCTCTCTGTGGTAGAAGCAAAACCTGTTTCTTTCATAGTTGAAAACTCTGTTGGTAGAGATGTTTGTGACGTTTCCAATGTACTGGAGGCTCCTGATATTAGATAAGTAGTGGACGGTGTTATAGAAGAAGCTGGGTGCGATGTGCTAGGGAAGGATATGGATTCAGTTGCTGTAGCAGTCTCTGATGATACAGGTGACTGTGAAGTTTCAGATGAAGGTGAGGTTTCTGTTGCGGAGGAAGTTTGCAATGTTACAGAATGAGGTGAGGTTTGTGAGATGAAAGAAGTCCTTGATATTTCTGAGAATGTTGATGGTTGGACTGTCCCAGGAGAAGTAGAGGACTCATGTGAGGTTGGTGCCTCGGTTGTGTAAGACGGAGATGGAACCTCAACTTTTGCTGTAGTCAAAGAACGTGTTTGAGCCATTGAGGAGTGAACTGGTTGTGAAGTTTCCATCACAGTGGAAGACTCTGTTGTAGGGAAGGAGCTAATTGGAACTGGAAGTAATGTACTGGAAGAAGTTACAGATTTTGTTGAAGCTTCTGCAGTTGACAATGATATCTCAGATGGTGATGAGGATTCTGTCATTGGGGAAGTTTCTGATATTTTAGAATGAGGAGATGTCTGTGATATTTCAGAGGATGTTGATGGCTGTCCTGATGTAGTAGAAGGCGGTGAATCCAATGAGGTTGATGCCTCCATTGTATGGGGATTTGAAGCTGTCACAGAGATTGGAGAGGATGTGATATGAGAGGCTGATGACTCGGCAGATGTTGGAGCTTCTGATTGACCAGTTGGTGGAAATGTCTTGGATGGAGTTAAAGTCTCAGTTTCCTGAGAAGTGTGAAGTGTTTGGGTGTGAGGTGATGTTCTATAAGTTGTCGATGCACTTGGTGTCTCTGGGAATGTTGATGGTTCTATTGTTGCAGTAGAAGTTGATGATTGAAATGAAGTTTGTGCCTCAGTTGTGTGAGACAAGGTTGACACTTCACTTTTTGATGTACCTAAAGAACTTGTCGGAAACATTGTTGTGGACATTGGTGAGTGAACTGATTGTGAAGTCTCCATCACAGTGGAAGATTCTGTTGTAGATAAAGAGGTCACAGAAATTGGAGGTAAAGTTTGTGAAGAAGTTACTCTCGATGTAGAAGCGTCTGGTGTTGAAGTGGACAATGATATCTCAGATGGTGATGAGGTTCCTGTTGCTGGGGAAGTGTGCAGTGTTTGGACATGGGCAGATGTTTCAGAAGTAAGACTTATACTTGATGTTTCCATAAAGGTTGATGGGTGCACTGATGTAGTAGAAGCAGATAATCCCAATGAGGTTGATGTCTCCGTTGTAGGAGGATTTGAGGCTGTTCTCTCTGTGGTAGAAGAAAAACCTGTTTCTTTCATAGTTGAAAACTCTGTTGGTAGAGATGTTTGTGATGTTTCCAATGTACTGGAGGCTTCTGTTATTAGATAAGTAGTGGACGGTGTTATAGAAGAAACTGGGTGCGATGTGCTAGGGAAGGATACTGAGTCAGTTGCTGTAGCAGTCTCTGATGATACAGGTGACTGTGAAGTTTCAGATGACGGTGAGGTTTCTGTTGCGGAGGAAGTATGCAATGTTACAGAATGAGGTGAGGTTTGTGAGATGAAAGACGTCTTTGATATTTCTGAGAATGTTGATGGTTGGACTGTTCCAGGAGAAGTAGAGGACTCATGTGAGGTTGGTGCCTCGGTTGTGTAAGACGGAGTTGGAACCTCAACTTTTGCTGTAGTCAAAGAACGTGTTTGAGCCATTGATGAGTGAACTGATTGGGAAGTTCCCATCACAGTGGAAGAGTCTGTTGTAGGGAAGGAGCTAATTGGAACTGGAAGTAATGTACTGGAAGAAGTTACAGATTTTGTTGAACCTTCTGAAGTTGACAATGATATCTCAGATAGTGATGAGGATTCTGTCATTGGGGAAGTTTCTGATATTTTAGAATGAGGAGATGTCTGTGATATTTCAGAGGATGTTGATGGCTGTCTTGATGTAGTAGAAGGCGGTGACTCCAATGAGGTTGATGCCTCCATTGTATGAGGATTTGAAGCTGTCACAGAGATTGCCGAGGATGTGATAGGAGAGGCTGATGACTCGGCAGATGTTGGAGCTTCTGAATGACCAGTTGGTGGAAATGTCTTGGATGGAGTTGAAGTCTCAGTTTCCTGAGAAGTGGGAAGTGTTTGGGTGTGAGGTGAGGTTCTATAAGTTGTCGATGCACTTGGTATCTCTGGGAATGTTGATGGTTCTATTGTTGCAGTAGAGGTCGATGACTGAAATGAAGTTTGTGCCTCAGTTGTGTGAGACAAGGTTGACACCTCACTTTCTGATGTACCTGAAGAACTTGTCGGAAACATTGTTGTGGACATTGGTGAGTGAACTGATTGTGAAGTCTCCATCACAGTGGAAGACTCTGTTGTAGATGAAGAGGTCACAGAAATTGGAGGTAACGTTTGTGAAGAAGTTACTCTCGATGTAGAAGCTTCTGATGTTGAAGTGGACAATGATATCTCAGATGGTGATGAGGTTTCTGTTGCTGGGGAAGTGTGCAGTGTTTGGACATGGGCAGATGTTTCAGAAGTAAGACTTGATGTTTCCAAAAAGGTTGATGGGTGCACTGATGTAGTAGAAGCAGATAATCCCAATGAGGTTGATGCCTCCGTTGTAGGAGGATTTGAGGCTGTTCTCTCTGTGGTAGAAGAAAAACCTGTTTCTTTCATAGTTGAAAACTCTGTTGGTAGAGATGTTTGTGATGTTTCCAATGTTCTGGAGGCTTCTGTTGGTAGATATGTAGTGGATAGTGTGGTAGAAGAAGCTGGGTGTGATGTGCTAGGGAAGAATGATGGTTCTGCAGTAGTCTCTGATGATACAGGTGATTGGGATGTTTCAGATACAGGTGATCGCTCTGTCGCAGAGGAAGTCTGCAGTGTTACAGAATGAGGTGAAGTTTGTGAAATTACAGATGTACTTAATGTTTCTGAGAATGTTAATGGCTGTACTGTTCCAGGTGAAGCAGAAGATTCTGATATCAATATCTCACTTGTGTGGGACAGAGTTGGTGTCTCGCTGTTTGTTGTACTGGTAGAACCCGTTACTTCCATTGGTGTGGTCTCTCTTGATGGAACTGATTGTGATGTGTCCAGCACAATGGAAGATGTCTCTGTCTGGGAAGCAGTAGATGATAAACTCACAGAGATTGGAGAGGATGTGATAGGAGAGGCTGATGACTCGGCAGATGTTGGAGCTTCTGAATGACCAGTTGGTGGAAATGTCTCGGATGGAGTTGAAGTTTCAGTTTCCTGAGAAGTATGAAGTGTTTGGGTGTGAGGTGAGGTTCTATAAGTTGTCGATGCACTTGGTGTCTCTGGGAATGTTGATGGTTCTATTGTTGCAGTAGAGGTCGATGATTGAAATGAAGTTTGTGCCTCAGTTGTGTGAGACAAGGTTGACACTTCACTTTCTGATGTACCTAAAGAACTTGTTGGAAACATTGTTGTGGACATTGGTGAGTGAACTGATTGTGAAGTCTCCATCACAGTGGAAGACTCTGTTGTAGATGAAGAGGTCACAGAAATTGGAGGTAATGTTTGTGAAGAAGTTACTCTCGATGTAGAAGCTTCTGATGTTGAAGTGGACAATGATATCTCAGATGGTGATGAGGTTTCTGTTGATGGGGAAGTGTGCAGTGTTTGGACATGGGCAGATGTTTCAGAAGTAAGACTTATACTTGATGTTTCCAAAAAGGTTGATGGGTGCACTGATGTAGTAGAAGCAGATAAGCCCAATGAGGTTGATGCCTCCATTGTATGAGGATTTGAGGCTGTTCTCTCTGTGGTAGAAGAAAAACCTGTTTCTTTCATAGTTGAAAGCTCTGTTGGTAGAGATGTTTGTGATGTTTCCAATGTACTGGAGGCTTCTGTTATTAGATAAGTAGTGGACGGTGTTATAGAAGAAACTGGGTGCGATGTGCTAGGGAAGGATACGGATTCAGTTGCTGTAGCAGTCTCTGATGATACAGGTGACTGCGATGTTTCAGATGAAGGTGAGGTTTCTGTTGCGGAGGAAGTATCCAATGTTACAGAATGAGGTGAGGTTTGTGAGATGAAAGAAGTCCTTGATATTTCTGAGAATGTTGATGGTTGGACTGTTCCAGTAGAAGTAGAGGACTCATGTGAGGTTGGTGCCTCGGTTGTGTAAGACGGAGTTGGAACCTCAACTTCTGCTGTAGTCAAAGAACTTATTTGAGCCATTGAGGAGTGAACTGGTTGTGAAGTTTCCATCACAGTGGAAGACTCTGTTGTAGGGAAGGAGCTAATTGGAACTGGAAGTAATGTACTGGAAGAAGTTACCGATTTTGTTGAAGCTTCTGAAGTTGACAATGATATCTCAGATGGTGATGAGGATTCTGTCATTGGGGAAGTTTCTGATATTTTAGAATGAGGAGATGTCTGTGATATTGGGCTGTATGTTGTACTGGATGAACTTGTGACTTCCATTGGTGTGGCCTCTCTGGATGGAACTGATTGTGATGTGTCCAGCACAGTGGAAGACGTCTCTGTCTGGGAAGCAGTAGATGATAAACTCTGAGAGATTGGAGAGGATGTGATAGGAGAGGCTGATGTCTCGGCAGATGTTGGAGCTTCTGATTGACCAGTTGGTGGAAATGTCTCGGATGGAGTTGAAGTTACAGTTTCCTGGGAAGTGGGAAGTTTTTGGCTGTGAGGTGATGTTATAAAAGTTGTTAATGTACTTAATATTTCTGAGAATGTTGATGGTGAAGCTTCTGAAAGAGTTGATGGCTCATTAGAAGGACTTGTTACTTCCATTGGTGTGGTCTCTCTTGATGGAACTGATTGTGATGTGTCCAGCACAGTGGAAGACGTCTCTGTCTGGGAAGCAGTAGATGATAAACTCTGAGAGATTGGAGAGGATGTGATAGGAGAGGCTGATGACTCGGCAGATGTTGGAGCTTCTGATTGACCAGTTGGTGGAAATGTCTCGGATGGAGTTGAAGTTACAGTTTCTTGGGAAGTGGGAAGTGTTTGGCTGTGAGGTGATGTTATAAAAGTTCTTAATGTACTTAATATTTCTGAGAATGTTGATGGTTGTATTGTTTCAGTAAAAGTTGATGATTTAAATGAAGTTGGAGCCTCAGATGTGTGAGACAAGGTTGACACCTCATTTTCAGATGTACCAGAAGAACTTGTTTCCAACATTGTTGATGAACCTGTTGCGTGGACTGATCGTGAAGTGTCCATTTTAGTGGAAGACTCTGTTACTGTAAAAGAGCTTTCAGAAATTGATGATGACTCTGTTGATGCAGCAGTCTCAGATGTTTCAGATTGGGTCACAGTTTCTGTAGTTGTCGAAGGTCCTCTAAATGAAAAAGAGAGTTTAGTTATTCATGTACCAGACCCCTCCTGGAAGAAATACAGAAGTTGTTATTGACAACCTCATTCTGAAATTGCTTGTTGGTTATCTGTTATACTAACCCTTTGGATTGACTATTTTCTAATTGACTTATTTAGAACAATTATGTAGATCATTGTTATGCTGCGTACACATGAGCGGAATTTCCGTCTGAAAAATCTTGGATGGTTTCTCCAACGGAATTTCGCTCAAGCTGGTCTTGCATACACACGGTCACATAAAAGTTCTCTGAACTTTTGACCTTTAAGAACGCGGTGACGTACAACACTACAACGAGCTGAGAAAATGAAGAAATTAATCTATTTCTCCCGATCATGTGTCGAATTGTTTCCGAGCATGCGTAGGAATTTTGTGCGTCGGAATTGCTACAGACGATCGGAAAAAAAGAGAACCTGCTCTCAAAAAATCCGATGGAGCGTACACACGGTCCGAATTTCCAACCAAAAGCTCGCATCAGACTTTTGCTGGTGGAATTTCCACTCGTGTGTACGGGGCATTAGTGTTACGTCAGAAATCCTTCTCTGTATGCTGATTCAAAATTGAGAGCCAGGCAAATATGAGCTACAGGATAAGAACTTATCAATAGAAGCCTCCATTATTGTCTCAGAAAAGTTTTTTTTTTTTTAACCATTAATAAAGATAATATTTTTATTATGGTTTGCGGCATATGTGACAGTATTCCCTGGGACTGCTTCCAAGCCCCTCTATGCCCCTACTTCTCCAGCCACCCAGTGGTACAGGTCTCTCTCTGGGATAAGAAAACAGACTTCAAAAAATAAGCCCGTACACCATATCCTCTGGAATTCCTCAGAAGACGAAGGTTTTCTGAAGACGGCATGGCATGTGGCCTCATTGCTTGAAGAAATGGGTCACAGCATGTTTATTGATCTATCCACTGGCCTCTTGCATTGTGCATGGAGTAGCAAGGCAAGACCCTCTGACCAGAGTATTTTGTTATGCCTCCTCCATTGGGCATTGGGTCACCCTTCTCCCATTACATATAACAAATACCATAGTAAACATAAGAGGCCTTTAAAGTGGAAGTAAACCCCCCTATTGTTTTCAGCCAAGGAAGCTGCCATCTTTGCCTCTGTTTAATCTTCAACTGCCACAGTGCTGCACATGTGATCCGTTATGACACCAGCCATTGGATGGTTTGACTGTTTGGTTGAGAGCACAGCCAATGTGCAGTTAGCATTCCCGGCATGCCTTTTTTTTTAAACTGTTAAATCGATGGGTTTACTTCCGCTTTAAGTGCTGAAGGAGATTTGAACAGGGAATTCAGTAGTAAAATGATTCTTAGTCCATTGGATACACTTCAGTTTCATACAAGTGTTGCTAATCCTTAGTTCTAAAGGGCCACCTACAGTTCATGTTTTATGCTTTATCATGGGCACATCTGTATAAATAGAAGACCATTATAAGAGCCCCCCCCCCCCCCCACCTCTGATCCTGAGAAAATAACTGAGAGATAGAAATGGTTGGTGGCCTTTGAGAAATGAAGTCCACCATTGCTCTACGTGTAACTTCAGAATGCTTAGTAAAGGTCAATCGCAGTTATATAGTTAGAGCTTAATTCAGGCAGATATACCCCCCCCCCCCAAACCACCACCATTACCTCTTTAGTAAAGCTGTAATAAGCTTGTTAAGTCTAGGGGGCTATAACAAAGACTATAAATAATTAAATGACTCCTGGCTCTCATGCAGGTTTCTTCCCCACCGAATGACCAGTCCAACACAGAGCAGCTCCTCTTCACTGGTCTCTCAGCTGCCCCCTCACCAACGTTATCCTGTACAATGCTGGACCGGTGGGCGTGCACTGTATGTGAGGTCATCAAGAGCCCACCCACATGGTGGGAGCAAGGAAGTTCTTCGGTTTCAGCACCTTAGACTTAATGAGCATTAGAGCCTTGATAGAGGAGAGGGGGGCCTACTAATAAGGCATTTTTACAAGATGTTTGTTGTTTGACTTTAACATTATCAGATTATTATAGTACATGCAGCACCTACCGAGTGCAGAGTAGGCTGCCAGGTACATTTAGTTAGCTCCACCTTAATCAGAGGAGAGTTGGTTGATTATTTAGGGCTGTTCATTGTCTCACAGGCTGGTGCTCTGTTTCTCCCCCCCCCCCCCCCCCCCGTCTTCTAGAGGATTCTAGAATCACAGTGGGAGAAAGAACAGAGCATGCAGCCTGAATATTTATGAGACCCCAGACAATCCCTGGGGAGAAGTGCCCACTAGATGGTTGGAGAGCCTATAAGTAGTCTGAGGCAGCATGTGCAGATTTCCTGGGTCCAGTCCTGCTGGAGGAGACTCCTGGGCAAGTGGCTCTGCCTCGGGGCAGTTTTCTTGAAGAAGCCATCAGGAAGGCACCAAGGTCCCAGCTAGGCTTAGCTCGGGGGCCTATTCGCAAGCTTAAGTCAAGTTGGGTCTGGAGAAGCTCATCGGAGAATGCCAGGAGGAAGTTGGCGAGGAAGAGTCAGCCTATCCTATGGTGGTGTGAGTCTACAGCTCCCTCACTAGGAAGAGCCTGGTGGAGATCAGCAGGAGGCAACCAATGATCCATGCCTGTGATTAAATGACCCCAGTGCTAAAGAGTTAGGGACTGTGTGGAGCTCTTAAACTCTGGAAGGAGTACTAGTCACTGTCAGCATAGAGATCCTGTAGGACTTTCCTTTTTGTACAGTGAAGCCAGAAAACGAAGGAGCCCTCAAGTTATTTGGTTCTGAAGTTTATTGGGGTTTCTCATGCTCCCCTTATCCGTATCCAAGTTCAACGTCCCCGAGAAAACCCCCAAAAAAGAAACCCCTAGACTGTTCCATGGAGCCAAGAGTGAAGGAAATTCTGTGTGCCTGTAGGAGCCGCTGGTGAATGTAGGGCTGTCAGTGAGGAACTAGGACAACATTCACAAGCGGCTCCTATAGAGGTGCGTCCCATCCATAAAACATAGTGATATTAGATATACCAATCAATGAACCTAATTGAATGAAACATATCTCTTCAACGAAAAGTTCTCTTACATGCAAACCGGTCCGTTGACTTGGTTGTAGCAATCCTGACCGGCTGAACAATTGCCGTTATTTTTAGAGCACGGCCCGAAACACGCGCAGGACTCATTGCATTCCACCGTGTAATTACTGAAGTTTGTGCTGCAATTTATATACGACTTCATCTGATTTACATCTGAAAAGAGAAACAGAAGACTTTTTAGATCTCTTTACAAATGTGTGTCGGTTATTTTTGGGTTGCTGGTAGTCGGCAACAACGTGTAACGAGAGATGACCTGTGCGCAGATATATGTTATATATGATATATGTTATATATGATATATGTTATATATGTTATGATATATGTTATATATGATATATGTTATATATGTTATATATGTTATATATGTTATATACTAATGTGCCATTCTAAGCTCACAAATATTGGTTTGGATCTGTTTGGATGTGGAAAGGCAAAGATAAACAGAAAGGATGAAGATACACTCAGGATTTTATGATGTTTTTTATGGTGGTGCCCAGGGGGTCAAGTCCTGGGGAAAAAAGTGTGGGAACTCCCACCCAAGATCCACTCACCCACCAAAAAAATAAATAAATATGATACGCTCATACGCACGAACACTTCAAAAGTGGTATTTTTCATCCAATTTTCGTATATTGTGGATGAAGCTTAACTGTTAGTACATACAAAAAAAACACATAGAGCAAGTATGCAGGATGCAGGAGACTGGGGGGGGGGGGGGAGATGAGGAGACAGAAAATCAGGAGGGGCAGCGGGGAGGAGCGCATCACGAGAGGTCTGACTAAATACAATCTCTTAGCAGCAGGGACCTGATCTACCCGTCAGCTATCTGTGATTGTCAGGTAGATCGGAGCGGAAGCTGTCATGGGGCCCCCTACTGACAATGCCTGAATGGTCAGGTGTGCGGCACTTACTATTGTGAGCTGCTGGTGTAGCACCTGCCACACACCTCGCATACTTCAAAGTCTTGCAGGACACGGCAGCTAATGGGAACTGAGTTCCTGTTGTGGAAAAAGTACAGGAACCCCGTTCCCATGCGTTCCCGCAGGACTTGAGCCCTGGTGGTGCCCATCTTTTGTAGTTGTGTTAGGCAAAGGCCCGCAGGTGCCGTATGGTAAGTATCGCTTTAGTGAAAATCATAAACAGAATGAAAAAAGGAGAAATGGGGAAAAAAAATTGTCACTACGACAACTCTTTACTTTGATTAAAAAAAAAAAATTTCCCCAAAGGGTAAGTGCCCTGGTTGTGTCTGTTTACAGAACTACCATTGAAAAAACTTGACATACATGGCAGGAGCCGGGGGCCTGACTGGGAGGACATTGAAGAAGGGGCCATGTCACTGGTGGGCAGGTGGCACAACAGAGATCTCGATGGAGCTATGACAGTAAACGCGGGTTACTATCTGTCAAGTTAAGTTCCGGAGAGGTTGTAAGAACGTCCCGTGTACATGAAGCCTTAAAGTGTTCCTTGCCAGTTAAGGGAGGGCATCAGGAACAACTAAGGCTGAATTCACCATGAAATTACAGCTGGCTCTCCCAATCACCCCATCTTTGGCACTATTGGGTATCATGGATGGCGGCTAGAGGTCCCACCATACTAAGTTGCTGATAGCATATCTCCTTTATTAATGGGAATACATTTTTATGAAATGTTTGTCCTCATCTCCCCCTGTACTATCCTCCTGGGAGGACATGGTGGACACTGCCCTCCCTATGTACAAATCAGGGATGGAAAAAGTATGATCCCTATAGATCTCTTAATTAGCTGGCCAACATAAGGGGCAAGGATGGGGCAGATGGTCAGGGTGAGGGGCAGATGGTCTGGGAGAGGGGCAGATGGTCTGGGTGAAGGGCAGATGGTCCGGGTGAGGGGCAGATGGTCTGGGAGAGGGGCAGATGGTCTGGGTGAAGGGCAGATGGTCCGGGTGAGGGGCAGATGGTCTGGGTGAGGGGCAGATGGTCTGGGTGAAGGGCAGATGGTCTGGGTGAGGGGCAGATGGTCTGGGTGAGGGGCAGATGGTCTGGGTGAGGGGCAGATGGTCTAGGTGAAGGGCAGATGGTCTGGGTGAGGGGCAGATGGTCTGGGTGAGGGGCAGATGGTCTGGGTGAGGGGCAGATGGTCTGGGTGAAGGGCAGATGGTCTGGGTGAGGGGCAGATGGTCTGGGTGAAGGGCAGATGGTCTGGGTGAGGGGCAGACGGTCTGGGTGAAGGGCAGATGGTCTGGGTGAAGGGCAGATGGTCTGGGTGAGGGGCAGATGGTCTGGGTGAAGGGCAGATGGTCTGGGTGAGGGGCAGATGGTCTGGGTGAGGGGCAGATGGTCTGGGTGAGGGGCAGATGGTCTGGGTGAGGGGCAGATGGTCTGGGTGAAGGGCAGATGGTCTGGGTGAGGGGCAGATGGTCTGGGTGAAGGGCAGATGGTCTGGGTGAGGGGCAGACGGTCTGGGTGAGGGGCAGACGGTCTGGGTGAGGGGCAGACGGTCTGGGTGAAGGGCAGATGGTCTGGGTGAAGGGCAGATGGTCTGGGTGAAGGGCAGATGGTCTGGGTGAGGGGCAGATGGTCTGGGTGAGGGGCAGATGGTCTGGGTGAGGGGCAGATGGTCTGGGTGAGGGGCAGACGGTCTGGGTGAGGGGCAGATGGTCTGGGTGAGGGGCAGACGGTCTGGGTGAAGGGCAGATGGTCTGGGTGAAGGGCAGATGGTCTGGGTGAAGGGCAGATGGTCTGGGTGAGGGGCAGATGGTCTGGGTGAGGGGCAGATGGTCTGGGTGAAGAGCAGATGGTCTGGGTGAGGGGCAGATGGTCTGGGTGAGGGGCAGATGGTCTGGGTGAAGGGCAGATGGTCTGGGTGAGGGGCAGATGGTCTGGGTGAGGGGCAGATGGTCTGGGTGAAGGGCAGATGGTCTGGGTGAGGGGCAGATGGTCTGGGTGAGGGGCAGATGGTCTGGGTGAGGAGTTTTGGCCACAATCTGATATAATTACACAGTTATGTGCACTTGCTCTATGTGAGTCCTTTGAGAAGTCCCCAGAGGACGGGACTTCTGTGTTGATTCTATTGATGATGTAATGCTTTGATGATGTAATGCTCTACAAGACTGTGGTGGGGTGTCCTGTCGAATACTGTCCCCCGTTGGATAGTGTCCGCCCTGTACTGCGGGTCAATCTGAAGACATACCTGTTATGGGGGAAGGTCCGGGCGTGACGCTCACGTCCTTCACACTGGAGTTGAGGCTCGTGGTGTTCAGATCTGTCAGATTTGTGAAGATGGTATTGAGGTTGGTTGTCAGGTTGTTATTGAGGAAGTCGATGTCGGTCTGGTTGTTGGGGTAGGTATAGTCCCCGGTGGTGTTCACAATGGTGCTTCCATTCCTGTAAGAAGGTTTATGAGAAAAGTGATCAGTAATTGTGCAATCCTACAGAGCTACAGGAACCTCGAGGGGGGAGGGGAGGAGGGGAGGGGCAAATACCAATACAGGGGCGGCTCTAATCCGATCAATAGATCAACATTTGAAGATGAGGGAGGACCTTCACTAGTTCTTCTCCAACTTACCACCAATGTAAGTCCCTTCTGTCCAACAAATGAAGAACACATGCTGTCAGTCCCGCCCCCAGGAACCTCCCCCAACTGACGCATTTCACTCTCTAATCGTAGAAATCTCGTATTTTCTTTTTTATTGTTACATTTTATGAACATTGATGAGTCCACTTACCGGACGGAGATCACTCTCATCTCTGAAAAGTATTGGGGTGCCGCCTTCTTATATAACGGGGAGAAGACCTGAAAAGGGAAGCAGAGAATCTCTGACACAGAACTCGATATTTTCTACTGATTGACATTGAAGGTCGATCCTCCTCATTACTCGCCAAAAAGTCTCGGCGCTCAAATCATTGTACATGTTTGTTTTTTTATAAATTAAATAATTCTTTTTTTTTTTTTTTACATATAATCAAATTATATCAGATTAATCCATTAGATATTTTTGTTGTAATATATATAAACAAATAATATATCAAGTTAATTCATAAAGTGTGAATTACAGTGGCGGGGGGGGGGGGGGGGTTTGAAGCACCTGATTGGAGCCATAGGATCTAATAGGCTACAAAATAAGGTGGGCTCGGATCGCAGAGCATTGCGACAGGAACCCACCCAGGTGTGTTAGAAAAGCAAATGAATATTCACTGTTCTAACACTGAACCACCTCTCCGCCTATCATGAAGCACTATCATGTTACCCGTTTTCCGATTGGGTGAAATGTCAGGCTAACCTATTGGACGCCTAGAAGGAGGGGAGAAGACACAGGGCGGAAGCCGCTGTGATCTCAGAAGGAAAGAGGACACAGCAGATGCTGCCAGATGCCCGTCACAGCTTATTCCCCTGCCAGCCAATCCCCGAAGTGCCCGCCGATCCCTGATGTGGTCACCGATCCCTGATGTGCCCGCTGATCCCCGGTGTGCCTGCCGATCCCTGAAGTGCCTGCCGATCCCTGAAGTGCCCGCCGATCCCCGAAGTGCCCGCCGATCCCCGATGTGGTCGCCGATCCCCGATGTGCCCGCCGATCCCCGATGTGCCCACCGATCCCCAATGTGCCTGCTGATCCCCAATGTGCCTGCCGATCCCTGATGTGCCCGCCAATCCCCGATGTGCCTGCCGATCCCTGATGTGCGCGCCAATCCCCGATGTGCCTGCCGATCCCCGAAGTGCCCGCCGATCCCTGATGTGGTCACCGATCCCTGATGTGCCCGCTGATCCCCGATGTGCCTGCCGATCCCTGATGTGCCCGCCGATCCCTGATGTGCCTGCCGATCCCTGAAGTGCCCGCCGATCCCCGATGTGGTCGCAGATCCCCGAAGTGCCCGCTGATCCCCGATGTGGTCGCCGATCCCCGATGTGCCCGCCGATCCCCGATGTGCCCACCGATCCCCAGTGTGCCTGCTGATCCCCGATGTGCCTGCCGATCCCTGATGTGCCCGCCAATTTCCGATGTGCCTGCCGATCCCTGATGTGCCCGCCAATTTCCGATGTGCCTGCCGATCCCTGATGTGCCCGCCAATTTCCGATGTGCCTGCCGATCCCTGAAGTGCCCGCTGATCCCCGATGTGGTCGCCGATCCCCGAAGTGCCCGCCGATCCCTGATGTGGTCGCCGATCCCCGATGTGCCCGCCGATCCCCGATGTGCCCACCGATTCCCAATGTGCCTGCTGATCCCCGATGTGCCCGCCAATCCCGAATGTGCCCGCCGATCCCCGAAGTGCCCGCCGATCCCTGATGTGGTCGCCGATCCCCAATGTGCCAGCTGATCCCCTATGTGCCCGGCAATCCCCGATGTACTCGCCGATCCCTGAAGTGCCCGCCGATCCCCGAAGTATCCGCCGATCCCCGATGTGGTCGCCGATCCCCGATGTGCCAGCCAATCCCTGATGTGCCTGCCAATCCATGATGTGCCCACCGATCCCCAATGTGCCCGCTGATCCCCTATGTGCCCGGCAATCCCTGATGTGCTTGCCGATCCTCAATGTGCCTACTTTACAACTGATAATTAGCATGCATTAAAAAAGGGAATTTACTCCAGAGATAAAACCATTATAAAACTCTGGTCCGGCCGCACCTGGAGTATTCCATCCAGTTCTTGTCCCCAGTCCTGAGGAAAGAGGGGCTGGAACTGGAGAGAGTCCAGAGAACGGCAACCAAACTAATAAGGGGACTGGAGGACCTCAGTTATGAGGAACGGCTACAAGCGCTAAATGTATTCTCCTTGGAGAAGAGACATAGAGAGGAGATATGATAGCGATATACAAATATCTCAATGGTGATCCCAGCGTAAGTATGAAACTTTCCAGTCTCAGGGAGTGTAAGAGGACACGGGGGCCGGGGGTTTGTCACTGTCGGGCGGTAAGGATGTGGAACTCTCTTCCACAATCTGTGGTGTCGGCAGGAAGTATGGATAGTTGTAAAATACTCTTGGACAGGCATCTTAATGAAAACAATATACAGGGATATGGGAAATCATTTTTCTACACATACACAACTACCAGTGGCGGCCGGTGGTCATTTTTTTGGGGGGCGACAAACAGTACCACCCCTTGGAGGTTGGTCGGTCGGCGGGCAGGCGGGCCAGGTGCACTTACCCCATCTATGCAGCGCTTCACTGGTGGCTTAACTTGGTCTTCAGAGGCGGCGGCGGTGGTGGTTTTCCCTTCCCCTGCTGTCCACAGACATGGCGGTGGCTTCCACCTCGGCGGCCAATTGGGACTCTTCTCTTTTCGGCAAATTGTAAAATGGGTCTCAGACCTGCTTCTGATTGGCTGGATTGAGGATCAGTGTTACAACAGGGAATATTCATTCGCTGTGGTAACACCTGGGTGGGCTCATGGCTCAATGCTCTGCATCACGAGCCACCCCCATTTTGAAGCCTATTAGAGCCTCTGACTCTAATCAGGTGCTTCACAAAAACAGCCCCCGCTGCTGTAATTCAGGCTTGTTTACCATTGGGATATATTTGGGGAAATGCTGGAAGACATTGGAAATGATCGATTCATTACAGGATGTCCTGACATTTACTCACCTGAATAATTAAACTTTCAAACTCTTTGTATTGTGGAGATGATATGATCTTCAGTTCTTCTGTGAATTCCCGACCCAATGAAATCACGGCATGGATTTCTTTTACGGGAACATTTCCTGCAATATAAAGGCACACTCGTCACCCCAATGTCATCATCCAGTGCACACTCGTCACCCCAATGTGATCATCCAGTGCACACTCGTCACCCCAATGTCATCATCCAGTGCACACTCGTCACCCCAATGTCATCATCCAGTGCACACTCGTCACCCCAATGTCATCATCCAGTGCACACTCGTCACCCCAATGTCATCATCCAGTGCACACTCGTCACCCCAATGTCATCATCCAGTGCACACTCGTCACCCCAATGTCATCATCCAGTGCACACTCGTCACCCCAATGTCATCATCCAGTGCACACTGTCACACCGCCAGCATAGTCATTCCGGGGCACCTGAACTCAGATAGTCTCACAGGGAACACCTAGACATGGTAACTGTGCCTAAGAAGTACCCCTAAATATTCGTCTTGGGTCACTGCTGTCTCATCTCAGGGGATTTACAGCAGAATTTGGGTTGTCTCTTCTGTGCTGCTCACCTTTCTCCTTGCTGGAGGGAAAGCTGTTCCTGCCATTCTACAGTGCAAGGATCTCCCTGCTTCTGCTTCTTTCTATCTATGGATCTGTGCTGACTGAATCTCTTCTATCGTGGGGCAGCAATAACATAAGGGAAGCAAATACCAAGATGGCCACCTCCAGACAGAGGGACAGTGCGGAACAGGTAAGGACTGGGCAAAAGATAAGCTGCAATCAGATTAAAAGCAATAATAATGAAGATATCTTCACTGAATATCTGCTGTGCTCTGAATGCATACCTCCATAGCAGGATCTTCATCCATGAACAACCTAATGAGATAGGCAACAAAATCAGAGGAAAGTCATACCCCCCCCCCCTCCCCCTTCTAATAGATCCAGTGCTGTCTAGACTCCCAGGCTACAAGACCAAAGCTAGAAGTGGGATTTCTTGAAAAGCCATAAAAATCTTTTTATCTGATTTCACCCCATACATATCACTTACATCCCCAGTTCTTACCTAAAACAACGCCAACTTCATTATCTCCATTCTCACAGTTTTGACCTGAAGTGTGAGGAGGACATGATGTTGATGACTTGGGTGTTGAAACCTTTAATCCAGTAGAACTTATTCTTCCTGTGATATACTCTGAAGTGCTGGACTGTGAAGCTAATGTCACCTGGCCAGTCTGTTTATCACTTGACAAAGATCTTTCAGTAGATGAACTTGTTGGAAAGATTTCCGATGTTGCAGAAGTCGGCAAAGTTGGCATTGAATATGAAGTCTCAGGCGGCATTGTTGGTTTTGATTCCACTGAAGAACTTGGTGTGACAATTCCAGTCGTCAAGAATTCTGATAATGTTGTTTGAAGAATACTTGACGTTTGGACAATTGGCCTGGTGGAGATAGACTCAGCAATACTTGACATCTCCAAAACGGTTGAGGAGTGCAGAGTTGGTTCAGAATGTAATGAAGTCCCTGATGTTGGTGTTGTCTGTAAAGTTGCGGATGATGTTGAAGTACCCAGAGATATTTTTTGTTCTGTTGATGGAGAAACTTCTGATGTTGGAGATGAATGTGATGTTTCGGGTGATGTTGATGTTTGTGTTGCTGGGGAAGTGTGCGATGGAACAAGAGGTGAAGTTGATGAAGATACTTCTTCAGTAGAAGCAGATAATTTAGAAAATGTTGATGCCCCGGTTGTTTGAAAGCTAGTCCCTGATTCAATTTTCAATGTACTAGAAGGACTTGTGTCGGTCATTGTTGGAGACATTGTTGGTACAATTGATTGTGAGGTTTTCGGTGGAGTTGAGGACTCTGATGGTTGATGAGTAGAGGATGTGGAGCTCACAGACATGGTGTGTGATGTGCCCACAGAGGGTGTTGATTCTGTTGATGCAGAAAC
Organism: Lithobates sylvaticus; assembly: GCA_028564925.1. NCBI lineage: Eukaryota > Metazoa > Chordata > Amphibia > Anura > Ranidae > Lithobates > Lithobates sylvaticus. The sequence goes on along the minus strand of CM053035.1, from coordinate 207,450,396 downwards.
TTCTGATGTTGGAGATGAATGTGATGTTTCGGGTGGTGTTGATGTTTGTGATGCTGGGGAAGTGTGCGTTAGAACAAGAGGTGAAGTTGATGGAGATACTTCTCCAGTAGAAGCAGATAATTTAGAAAATGTTGATGCCTCAGTTGTTTGAGAAATAGTAGCAGATTCCATTTTAAATGTACTAGAAGGACTTGTGTCTGTCAATGTTGGAGACATTGTTGGTACAACTGATTGTGAGGTTTCCAGTGGAATGGAGGAGGATTCTGATGGTTGATGAGTAGAGGATGTGGAGCTCACAGACATGGTGTGTGATATAGTGGAAGAGGGTGTTGATTCTGTTGATGCAGAACCTTCTGATGTTGGAGACGAATGTGATGTTTCGGGTGGTGTAGATGTTTGTGTTGCTGGGGTGGTATGTGATGGAACAAGAGGTGAAGTTGATGAAGATACTTCTTCAGTAGAAGCAGATGCTTTGGATACAGTTGATCCCTCAGATGTCTGAAAAACAGTAGATGTATCACTTTTCAAAGTACTAGAAGGACTTGTGTCTGTAAATGTTGAAGACATTGTTGGTACAATAGATTGTGAGGTTTCCAGTGGAATGGAGGATTCTGATGGTTGATGAGTAGAGGATGTGGAGCTCATAGACATGCTGTGTGATGTGCCCACAGAGGGTTTTGATTCTGTTGATGCAGAACCCTCTGATGTTGGAGTTGAATGTGATGTTTCGGGGTGGGCTGATGTTTGTGTTGCTGGGGTAGTATGTGATGGAACAAGAGGTGAAGTTGATGGAGATACTTCTTCAGTAGAAGCAGATGCTTTGGATACAGTTGATCCCTCAGATGTCTGAAAAACAGTAGATGTATCACTTTTCAAAGTACTAGAAGGACTTGTGTCGGTCATTGTTGGAGACATTGTTGGTACAATTGATTGTGAGGTTTCCAGTGGAATTGAGGATTCTGATGGTTGATGAGTAGAGGATGTGGAGCTCACAGACATGGTGTGTGATGTGCCCACAGAGGGTTTTGATTCTGTTGATGCAGAAACTTCTGATGTTGGAGATGAATGTGATGTTTCAGGTGGTGTTGATGTTTGTGATGCTGGGGTGGTGTGCGTTGGGACAAGAGGTGAAGTTGATGGAGATACTTCTCCAGTAGAAACAGATGATTTAGAAAAAGTTAATGCCTCAGTTGTTTGAGAAATAGTAGCAGATTCCGTTTTCAATGTACTAGAAGGACTTGTATTGGTCATTGTTGAAGACATTGTTGGTACAATTGATTGTGAGATTTCCAGTGGAGTTGAGGACTCTGATGGTTGATGAGTAGAAGATGTGGAGCTCACAGACATGGTGTGTGATATAGCCGAAGAGGGTGTTGATTCTGTTGATGCAGAACCTTCTGATGTTGGAGATGAATGTGATGTTTCGGGTGGTGTAGATGTTTGTGATGTTGGGGTGGTATGCGATGGAACAAGAGGTGAAGTTGATGGAGATACCTCTTCAGTAGAAGCAGATGCTTTGGATACAGTTGATCTCTCAGATGTCTGAAAAACAGTAGATGTATCAGTTTTCAATGTACTAGAAGGACTTGTGTCGGTCAATGTTGAAGACATTGTTGGTACAATTGATTGTGAGGTTTCCAGCGGAGTTGAGGATTCTGATGGTTGATGAGTAGAGGATGTGGAGCTCACAGACATCATATGTGATGTGCCCACAGAGGGTTTTGATTCTGTTGATGCAGAACCTTCTGATGTTGGAGACGAATGTGATGTTTCGGGTGGTGTTGATGTTTGTGTTGCTGGGGTAGTATGTGATGGAACAAAAGGTGAAGTTGATGGAGATACTTCTTCAGTAGAAGCAGATGCTTTGGATACAGTTGATCCCTCAGATGTCTGAAAAACAGTAGATGTATCACTTTTCAAAGTACTAGAAGGACTTGTGTCGGTCATTGTTGGAGACATTGTTGGTACAATAGATTGTGAGGTTTTCAGTGGAATGGAGGATGATTCTGATGGTTGATGAGTAGAGGATGTGGAGCTCACAGACATGGTGTGTGATATAGCCGAAGAGGGTGTTGATTCTGTTGATGCAGAACCCTCTGATGTTGGAGATGAATGTGATGTTTCGGGTGGTGTAGATGTTTGTGATGTTGGGGTGGTATGCGATGGAACAAGAGGTGAAGTTGATGAAGATACCTCTTCAGTAGAAGCAGATGCTTTGGATACAGTTGATCCCTCAGATGTCTGAAAAACAGTAGATGTATCACTTTTCAAAGTACTAGAAGGACTTGTGTCGGTCATTGTTGGAGAGATTGTTGGTACAATAGATTGTGAGGTTTCCAGTGGAATGGAGGATGATTCTGATGGTTGATGAGTAGAGGATGTGGAGCTCACAGACATCATGTGTGATGTGCCCACAGAGGGTTTTGATTCTGTTGATGCAGAAACTTCTGATGTTGGAGATGAATGTGATGTTTCAGGTGGTGTTGATGTTTGTGATGCTGGGGTGGTGTGCGTTGGGACAAGAGGTGAAGTTGATGGAGATACTTCTCCAGTAGAAACAGATGATTTAGAAAAAGTTAATGCCTCAGTTGTTTGAGAAATAGTAGCAGATTCCGTTTTCAATGTACTAGAAGGACTTGTGTTGGTCATTGTTGAAGACATTGTTGGTACAATTGATTGTGAGATTTCCAGTGGAGTTGAGGACTCTGATGGTTGATGAGTAGAAGATGTGGAGCTCACAGACATGGTGTGTGATATAGCCGAAGAGGGTTTTGATTCTGTTGATGCAGAAACTTCTGATGTTGGAGATGAATGTGATGTTTCAGGTGGTGTTGATGTTTGTGATGCTGGGGTGGTATGTGATGGAACAAGAGGTGAAGTTGATGGAGATACTTCTCCAGTAGAAACAGATGATTTAGAAAAAGTTGATGCCTCAGTTGTTTGAGAAATAGTAGCAGATTCCGTTTTCAATGTACTAGAAGGACTTGTGTCTGTCAATGTTGAAGACATTGTTGGTACAATTGATTGTGAGGTTTCCAGTGGAGTTGAGGATTCTGATGGTTGATGAGTAGAGGATGTGGAGCTCACAGACATGGTGTGTGATATAGCCGAAGAGGGTGTTGATTCTGTTGATGCAGAACCCTCTGATGTTGGAGATGAATGTGATGTTTCGGGTGGTGTAGATGTTTGTGATGTTGGGGTGGTATGCGATGGAACAAGAGGTGAAGTTGATGAAGATACCTCTTCAGTAGAAGCAGATGCTTTGGATACAGTTGATCCCTCAGATGTCTGAAAAACAGTAGATGTATCACTTTTCAATGTACTAGAAGGACTTGTGTCGGTCAATTTTGAAGACATTGTTGGTACAATTGATTGTGAGGTTTCCAGCGGAGTTGAGGACTCTGATGGTTGATGAGTAGAGGATGTGGAGCTCACAGACATGGTGTGTGATATAGCCGAAGAGGGTGTTGATTCTGTTGATGCAGAACCCTCTGATGTTGGAGATGAATGTGATGTTTCGGGTGGTGTAGATGTTTGTGATGTTGGGGTGGTATGTGATGGAACAAGAGGTGAAGTTGATGGAGATACTTCTTCAGTAGAAGCAGATGCTTTGGATACAGTTGATCCCTCAGATGTCTGATAAACAGTAGATGTATCACTTTTCAAAGTACTAGAAGGACTTGTGTCGGTCATTGTTGGAGACATTGTTGGTACAATTGATTGTGAGGTTTCCAGTGGAATGGAGGATGATTCTGATGGTTGATGAGTAGAGGATGTGGAGCTCACAGACATGCTGTGTGATGTGCCCACAGAGGGTTTTGATTCTGTTGATGCAGAACCTTCTGATATTGGAGATGAATGTGATGTTTCGGGTGGTGTTGATGTTTGTGATGCTGGGGTGGTGTGCGTTGGGACAAGAGGTGAAGTTGATGGAGATACTTCTCCAGTAGAAACAGATGATTTAGAAAAAGTTAATGCCTCAGTTGTTTGTGAAATAGTAGCAGATTCCGTTTTCAATGTACTAGAAGGACTTGTGTTGGTCATTGTTGAAGACATTGTTGGTTCAATTGATTGTGAGATTTCCAGTGGAGTTGAGGACTCTGATGGTTGATGAGTAGAAGATGTGGAGCTCACAGACATGGTGTGTGATATAGCCGAAGAGGGTGTTGATTCTGTTGATGCAGAACCCTCTGATGTTGGAGATGAATGTGATGTTTCGGGTGGTGTAGATGTTTGGGATGTTGGGGTGGTATGCGATGGAACCAGAGGTGAAGTTGATGGAGATACCTCTTCAGTAGAAGCAGATGCTTTGGATACAGTTGATCTCTTAGATGTCTGAAAAACAGTAGATGTATCAGTTTTCAATGTACTAGAAGGACTTGTGTCGGTCAATGTTGAAGACATTGTTGGTACAATTGATTGTGAGGTTTCCAGCGGAGTTGAGGACTCTGATGGTTGATGAGTAGAGGATGTGGAGCTCACAGACATGGTGTGTGATGTGCCCACAGAGGGTTTTGATTCTGTTGATGCAGAACCTTCTGATGTTGGAGATGAATGTGATGTTTCGGGTTGTGTTAATGTTTGTGTTGCTGGGGTGGTATGTGATGGAACAAGAGGTGAAGTTGATGAAGATACTTCTTCAGTAGAAGCAGATGCTTTGGATACAGTTGATCCCTCAGATGTCTGATAAACAGTAGATGTATCACTTTTCAATGTACTAGAAGGACTTGTGTTGGTCATTGTTGAAGACATTGTTGGTACAATTGATTGTGAGGTTTCCAGTGGAGTTGAGGACTCTGATGGTTGATGAGCAGAGGATGTGGAGCTCACAAACATGGTGTGTGATATAGCCGAAGAGGGTGTTGATTCTGTTGATGCAGAACCCTCTGATGTTGGAGATGAATGTGATGTTTCGGGTGGTGTTGATGTTTGTGATGCTGGGGTGGTCTGCATTGGGACAAGAGGTGAAGTTGATGAAGATACTTCTTCAGTAGAAGCAGATGCTTTGGATACAGTTGATCCCTCAGATGTCTGATAAACAGTAGATGTATCACTTTTCAAAGTACTAGAAGGACTTGTGTTGGTCATTGTTGAAGACATTGTTGGTACAATTGATTGTGAGGTTTCCAGTGGAGTGGAGGACTCTGATGGTTGATGAGTAGAGGATGTGGAGCTCACAGACATCATGTGTGATGTGCCCACAGAGGGTATTGATTCTGTTGATATGGAAACTTCTAATGTTGGAGATGAATGTGATGTTTCGGGTGGTGTTGATGTTTGTGATGCTGGGGTGGTATGTGATGGAACAAGAGATGAAGTTGATGGAGATACTTCTTCAGTAGAAACAGATGATTTAGAAAAAGTTGATGCCTCAGTTGTTTGAGAAAGAGTAGCAGATTCCGTTTTCAATGAACTAGAAGGACTTGTGTCGGTCATTGTAGAAGACATTGTTGGTACAATTGATTGTGAGGTTTCCAGTGGAGTTGAGGATTCTGATGGTTGATGAGCAGAAGACATGGTGTGTGATGTGCCCACAGAGGGTGTTGATTCTGTTGATGCAGAACCTTCTGATGTTGGAGATGAATGTGATGTTTCGGGTGGTGTTGATGTTTGTGTTGCTGGGGAAGTGTGCGATGGAACAATAAGTGAAGTTGTTGAAGATACTTCTTCAGTAGAAGCAGATGCTTTGGATACAGTTGATCCCTCAGATATCTGATGAACAGTAGATGTATCACTTTTCAATGTACTAGAAGGACTTGTGTCGGTCATTGTTGGAGACATTGTTGGTACAATTGATTGTGAGGTTTCCAGTGTAGTTGAGGACTCGGATGGTTGATGAGTAGAGGATGTGGAGCTCACAGACATGGTGTGTGATGTGCCCACAGAGGGTGTTGATTCTGTTGATGCAGAACCTTCTGATGTTGGAGATGAATGTGATGTTTCGGGTGGTGTTGATGTTTGTGTTGCTGGGGTAGTATGTGATGGAACAAGAGGTGAAGTTGATGGAGATACTTCTCCAGTAGAAGCAGATGCTTTGGATACAGTTGATCCCTCAGATGTCTGATGAAGAGTAGATGTATCACTTTTCAATGTACTAGAAGGACTTGTGTCGGTCATTGTTGGAGACATTGTTGGTACAATTGATTGTGAGGTTTCCAGTGGAGTTGAGGACTCTGATGGTTGATGAGTAGAAGATGTGGAGCTCACAGACATGGTGTGTGATGTGCCCACAGAGGGTGTTGATTCTGTTGATGCAGAGCCTTCTGATGTTGGAGATGAATGTGATGTTTCGGGTGGTGTTGATGTTTGTGATGCTGGGGTGGTCTGCGTTGGGACAAGAGGTGAAGTTGATGGAGATACTTCTCCAGTAGAAACAGATGATTTAGAAAATGTTGATGCCTCAGTTGTTTGAGAAATAGTAGCAGATTCCGTTTTCAATGTACTAGAAGGACTTGTGTCGGTCATTGTTGAAGACATTGTTGGTACAATTGATTGTGAGGTTTTCAGTGGAGTGGAGGACTCTGATGGTTGATGAGTAAAAGATGTGGAGCTCACAGACATGGTGTGTGATATAGCCAAAGAGGGTGTTGATTCTGTTGATGCAGAACCTTCTGATGTTGGAGATGAATGTGATGTTTCGGGTGGTGTAGATGTTTGTGTTGCTGGGGAGGTATGTGATGGAACAAGAGGTGAAGTTGATGAAGATACTTCTTCAGTAGAAGCAGATGCTTTGGATACAGTTGATCCCTCAGATGTCTGATAATCAGTAGATGTATCACTTTTCAAAGTACTAGAAGGACTTGTGTTGGTCATTGTTGGAGAGATTGTTGGTACAATTGATTGTGAGGTTTCCAGTGGAGTTGAGGATTCTGATGGTTGATGAGTAGAGGATGTGGAGCTCACAGACATGGTATGTGATGTGCCCACAGAGGGTTTTGATTCTGTTGATGCAGAACCTTCTGATGTTGGAGATGAATGTGATGTTTCGGGTGGTGTTGATGTTTGTGTTGCTGGGGTGGTATGTGATGGAACAAGAGGTGAAGTTGATGAAGATACTTCTTCAGTAGAAACAGATGCTTTGGATACAGTTGATCCCTCAGATGTCTTAAAAACAGTAGATGTATCACTTTTCAAAGTACTAGAAGGACTTGTGTCGGTCATTGTTGGAGAGATTGTTGGTACAATTGATTGTGAGGTTTCCAGTGGAATGGAGGATGATTCTGATGGTTGATGAGTAGAGGATGTGGAGCTCACAGACATGGTGTGTGATGTGCCCACAGAGGGTTTTGATTCTGTTGATGCAGAAACTTCTGATGTTGGAGATGAATGTGATGTTTCGGGTGGTGTTGATGTTTGTGATGCTGGGGTGGTGTGCGTTGGGACAAGAGGTGAAGTTGATGGAGATACTTCTCCAGTAGAAACAGATGATTTAGAAAAAGTTGATGCCTCAGTTGTTTGAGAAATAGTAGCAGATTCCGTTTTCAATGTACTAGAAGGACTTGTGTCTGTCAATGTTGAAGACATTGTTGGTACAATTGATTGTGAGATTTCCAGTGGAGTTGAGGATTCTGATGGTTGATGAGTAGAGGATGTGGAGCTCACAGACATGGTGTGTGATATAGCGGAAGAGGGTGTTGATTCTGTTGATGCAGAACCTTCTGATGTTGGAGATGAATGTGATGTTTCGGGTGGTGTTGATGTTTGTGTTGCTGGGGAAGTGTGCGATGGAACAAGAGGTGAAGTTGATGAAGATACCTCTTCAGTAGAAGCAGATGCTTTGGGTACAGTTGATCCCTCAGATGTCTGAAAAACAGTAGATGTATCACTTTTCAATGTACTAGAAGGACTTGTGTCTGTCAATTTTGAAGACATTGTTGGTACAATTGATTGTGAGGTTTCCAGCGGAGTTGAGGACTCTGATGGCTGATGAGTAGAGGATGTGGAGCTCACAGACATGGTGTGTGATGTGCCCACAGAGGGTTTTGATTCTGTTGATGCAGAACCTTCTGATATTGGAGATGAATGTGATGTTTCGGGTGGTGTTGATGTTTGTGATGCTGGGGTGGTGTGCGTTGGGACTAGAGGTGAAGTTGATGGAGATACTTCTCCAGTAGAAACAGATGATTTAGAAAATGTTGATGCCTCAGTTGTTTGAGAAATAGTAGTAGATTCCGTTTTAAATGTACTAGAAGGACTTGTGTCTGTCAATGTTGAAGACATTGTTGGTACAATTGATTGTGAGGTTTCCAGTGGAGTTGAGGATTCTGATGGTTGATGAGTAGAGGATGTGGAGCTCACAGACATCATGTGTGATGTGCCCACAGAGGGTTTTGATTCTGTTGATACAGAAACTTCTGATGTTGGAGATGAATGTGATGTTTCGGGTGGTGTTGATGTTTGTGATGCTGGGGTGGTATGTGATGGAACAAGAGGTGAAGTTGATGGAGATACCTCTTCAGTAGAAGCAGATGATTTAGAAAAAGTTGATGCCTCAGTTGTTTGAGAAAGAGTAGCAGATTCTGTTTTCAATGTGCTAGAAGGACTTGTGTCGGTCATTGTTGAAGATATTGTTGGTACAATTGATTGTGAGGTTTCCAGTGGAGTTGAGGATTCTGATGGTTGATGAGCAGAAGACATGGTGTGTGATGTGCCCACAGAGGGTGTTGATTCTGTTGATGCAGAACCTTCTGATGTTGGAGTTGAATGTGATGTTTCGGGTGGTGTTGATGTTTGTGTTGCTGGGGAAGTGTGCGATGGAACAATAAGTGAAGTTGTTGGAGATACTTCTTCAGTAGAAGCAGATGCTTTGGATACAGTTGATCCCTCAGATATCTGATGAACAGTAGATGTATCACTTTTCAATGTACTAGAAGGACTTGTGTCGGTCATTGTTGGAGACGTTGTTGGTACAATTGATTGTGAGGTTTCCAGTGGAGTTGAGGACTCGGATGGTTGATGAGTAGAGGATGTGGAGCTCACAGACATCATATGTGATGTGCCCACAGAGGGTGTTGATTCTGTTGATGCAGAAACTTCTGATGTTGGAGATGAATGTGATGTTTCGGGTGGTGTTGATGTTTGTGATGCTGGGGTGGTCTGCGTTGGGACAAGAGGTGAAGTTGATGGAGATACTTCTCCAGTAGAAACAGATGATTTAGAAAATGTTGATGCCTCGGTTGTTTGAGAACTAGTCCCTGATTCAATTTTCAATGTACTAGAAGGACTTGTGTCGGTCATTGTTGAAGACATTGTTGGTACAATTGATTGTGGGGTTTCCAGTGGAGTGGAGGACTCTGATGGTTGATGAGTAGAGGATGTGGAGCTCATAGACATGCTGTGTGATGTGCCCACAGAGGGTGTTGATTCTGTTGATGCAGAAACTTCTGATGTTGGAGATGAATGTGATGTATCGGGTGGTGTTAATGTTTGTGTTGCTGGGGTGGTATGTGATAGAACAAGAGGTGAAGTTGATGGAGATACTTCTTCAGTAGAAGAAGATGCTTTGGATACAGTTGATCCCTCAGATGTCTGATAAACAGTAGATGTATCACTTTTCAATGTACTAGAAGGACTTGTATCGGTCATTGTTGAAGACATTGTTGGTACAATTGATTGTGAGGTCTCCAGTGGAGTTGAGGACTCTGATGGTTGATGAGTAGAGGATGTGGAGCTCACAGACATCATATGTGATGTGCCCACAGAGGATGTTGATTCTGTTGATGCAGAAACTTCTGATGTTGGAGATGAATGTGATGTTTCGGGTGGGGTTGATGTTTGTGTTGCTGGGGAAGTGTGTGATGGAACATGACTAAGTACAACATAACTCATTTTTGTGCTACCCATATGTACACTCCCACCCTTACCATTCCAATTAACGGAAACCACACATAACTGGAGTGTAAATTAGGCCGTAGCAGCCTCCTTTATTAAATATCAAAATATAACTGAACTTTTTTATAAACAAATAAATAACCAATAAATAACCAATAAATAACCAATAACTGTAAACCAATGAAGAAAACTCTGACGTAGGACTGTAGGACTTTACCCCCCCCCCCCCCCCCACCCGTTTTAGCGTAATCAAAACTCGTGCACTGCGGTCATATAAACTGTAACTAGGCCTCAAGCTGACATGCTAGCTCAGAGACAACAATATTCCCGCAGTGCAGTCATCCACCATATTCCTTACATCACTTATAAGGAATATTAACAAACGGGCCCATATCTCCAATGGGTCCCGCATCAACTTCTCTGTGGGGAGGGGGTTTCTTCTCTATACCTACGTCAGCCAACATCCGCCAATGCTACGACGTCCAAGCCAACCTGTAAAAAACTTTTATCAAACACCTGCAAGAAAATAGGGAGGGAGGGCGGGAACTTTTCTCTAGCTGGAATGGCTCCTTCCCTGGCCGTTGCCCCTCCTCTTCCTGTTGCCAGCTCCACCCTCCTATCCTAACTCTTAAAGGGGCATACCTAAATGGCATGTTAACTTTACTCATGCCAGCCCTGCGCCTATTTTTCTCTGTTCTCTGCTGCGGGCTGTTCTTGACTAAGTACAACATAACTCATTTTTGTGCTACCCATATGTACACTCCCACCCTTACCATTCCCATTAACGGAAACCACACATAACTGGAGTGTAAATTAGGCCGTAGCAGCCTCCTTTATTAAATATCAAAATATAACTGAACTTTTTTATAAACAAATAAATAACCAATAAATAACCAATAAATAACCAATAACTGTAAACCAATGAAGAAAACTCTGACGTAGGACTGTAGGACTTTACCCCCCCCCCACCCGTTTTAGCGTAATCAAAACTCGTGCACTGCGGTCATATAAACTGTAACTAGGCCTCAAGCTGACATGCTAGCTCAGAGACAACAATATTCCCGCAGTGCAGTCATCCACCATATTCCTTACATCACTTATAAGGAATATTAACAAACGGGCCCATATCTCCAATGGGTCCCGCATCAACTTCTCTGTGGGGAGGGGGTTTCTTCTCTATACCTACGTCAGCCAACATCCGCCACCGCAAACAAGGTTAAAACCTTAACCTTGAGCGCGCCTCCACACCCTAAGTGCTCTTTCAATTCCGTCCTGTATACCCATGGTCCACATATCGATGCCCACTGGGTTCAGATGAACCCCGTCAGCCCTCAAATATCGCCACGTCTCGATCTCTAGCTCTCTGTGTCTGATCGCTAAGCCACCGTTTTTAATGAAAAACCTGCTCACCTCCTGATTGATCTTACTTCTGGCCTTGTTAACCAGTTCCACTGACCTCGCTTGCCGCCATGAAGACCTGGCTATCATGTCCGACCATACAAGGACAGTTTTTGGGAATGCAGCCTGTAGTAGGCAGAAGTCATGCTTGATGTCCCTGGTAATGTCTAGTTTTGTCCTCAAACCCAAATCATTCCCCCCCACATGAATCACCAAAACCTCGGGCGGCCTGTCCCGTTGTGCAAATTTGTGCGCCTCCGGGACCAGACGGCTCCAAAGCATCCCAGGGAACCCCAACCATTTAATGTAAGCCTCCCCCCTGGAAAAACCTAGCTGTCTCCCATCTGGCCTGGCATCCCCCCTCCTTGCACCCCAGCAAACATAGGAATGTCCCATGATCCACACGAGACTCGGCGAGGTATCTGAAAAGAAAACAATAAGAAAATTCCGGTGAAAACTCATCACAATGTACCACACGAAACCATGCCGGCACCTAACGCACACCACTCATCAAAACGTCAAATAACTAAATCAAGTCTGACATAAGACCGGAATCGCCTCGATTCCCATCTTCCAATCCGTTTTACCGCTTCTTCCGTTAGGCCCCACCTAACTGCTTCCGTTGCCGCACCAATTCTAAATGAATGCGTGGAAAATTTCTGATCCCCCAGACCCAGGATGAATAAAGATTTCCGAAAAATAGAAATAAATTGGAAACGCGACAGCGCCACCCCATCCTGATGTACTAAAAGAGGGCCATCCCCGGCTGGCCTCTGTGTCAAATAAACCTTTGTAACTAAAACGGGGCAGAGTTTGGCGTCAGGAATAGCGAACACCACCACATCCTTGCCTCGGCCCTCCTGATCCGTTTTAGATCTACGCAAACGCATCACAAGTCTATCCTCCATGTACCGAACCTCCCCCACAGCTAATCCATCCCTTGTTTTCTTGGAGGAACTCACCAGCTCCCCTATTCGAAAAGCGCCGAAAAAGGCCAACAAAAAAGCTGTGCGGAAAAGCCCCACCTCATATCCGGATCTACAAACTCCAGGCAAAATGTCCACCATTTTGCCCAACAGTGCGAACGTAACTGGTCGCCTCTCATCCCGGACCCTCTTCCCCCGGCGATAACCCTTCAATGCCTGACGTGCCCAAAACTCTTTTGTCCAATCTCTCCCCCCTTCAAGCTTGAACAAAAATGCCATGGCCGCCATAACCTTCCCTAGCCTCGACACGGAAACTCCCTGTTCCATGTGTCTGGCGACAAAATAGATAAATCGCAATCTATTCTCTCCTTTAACCGCCCCCGCTGCCCGTTCCTGGAAAGCAAACCATTCGTCCCATATTTTTTTGTATGTTTTCCATGTTCCCTCGCTCAATGACCGCCTGATCCACTCACCTATCCTCCCAGGGCAATCTTCCATAGTTCCAAAGGACACGGGACGCCGTGACGCTCTGCCCCCGGTACCAGCTCCCGAAATTTCTCCCACTGAAACCGAGAAAGAGCGTCAGCAATCACATTGTCCACTCCTGGTAAGTGTACTGCCTGAATGAAAATGTTCATCTGCATACACCGAAGCACCAAGTGTCTCAACAAACGTATCACCGGCGGTGACGCCGCAGATACCTTATTAATCACCTGTACCACCCCCAAATTGTCGATGTGGAAGCGCACCTTCCGATCCCGAAAGAATTCGCCCCACAATTCTACCGCCAATACCACTGGAAATAACTCAAGCAACAACATATTCTTGAGCATCCCTGCTTTGTTCCAGCTGTCCGGCCAAGGGCCGGCACTCCAATGCCCCTGGAAAAATGCCCCATATCCCGCTGACCCCGCTGCGTCTGTAAACAATTCGAGGTCGAAATTATTCACCGGGCCAATCATCCACAACTCTCTACCATTAAAATTGTCCAGAAACATGTGCCACATTCTCAGGTCATCCTTATGTTCCCGTGATAGTGTCACATAATGTCTGGGCGACTCAATGCCACCCGTACTTGCCGCTAATCTTCTCCCAAAAACCCTGCCCATCGGAATGATCCTGCACGCAAAATTGAGCTTGCCAAGCACCGATTGCAATGCCCTCAGCTGAACCTTGCGCCGGCCCACCATCCCCTTCACCTCCTCCTGTAATGCCACCAATTTTGCCTCAGGTAACCTGCATTCCATGGCCATGGAATCGATTACAATCCCGAGAAAACTGATCACTGTTGTGGGCCCTTCCGTCTTGTCTGGCGCAAGCGGAATGCCGAATTCCCCTGAAATCCTTTCAACGGTTGTTAAGAGCATCGCGCAAACGTTAGATGCGGGTGGCCCTATGCAAAGAAAATCGTCCAAATAATGGATCACCGAATTCAAACCTGAAACGTCCCTCACTACCCATTCCACAAATGTGCTGAAACACTCAAAGAATGCGCACGATATAGAACAACCCATTGGCAGACACATATCCACGTAATATTCCTCTTGCCACTTGCAACCCAATAAATGAAAGCTATCGGGATGAACAGGCAGCAAACGAAAAGCCGCTTCAATGTCTGTCTTTGCCATCAGAGCGCCCCTACCATACTTCCTTACCCAACGTACTGCTGCATCAAAGGATGTATATGATACAGTGCAAACTTCAGGATCAATAGCGTCGTTCACCGACTCTCCTTGTGGGTAAGACAGGTGGTGAATGAGGCGAAATTTGTTGTGCTCCTTTTTGGGAACCACCCCCAAAGGAGAAACTACCAGGTCCTGCATGGGTTTTATGGAGAAGGGGCCCACCATCCTCCCCAAAGCTACCTCTTTATTCAATTTTTCGGACACTACTTCATGATGTTTTAAAGCGGACCGCAAATTTTCCGGAATGGGAGGAGTTAAGTTCAAAACGGCAGGAATCATGAAACCTTCAGAAAATCCTAACAAAAGTAGATGAGCCATTGCCTTATCTGGATATCTATCTAGAAAAGGCCGCATTTTTTCCACCCTCACTGGCGTCCTCCCCCTTTCCCGCAAAATCGCTGGCCTTTCCCTTACCCTGCTTAAAGCACCTTGATGAGGGATGTGATCCACCGCAGCCTGAACACTCGTGTTTATACTTACATCCATGTCCAAATTTACAACTTCCCTCGTTGTACTGCCAGCAAACTCCTTTTTTTCTTGTGGCCGATTGACCCGAAGTCCCTGATCCCCCGGCCCCCCCCCTGAAAAAACTGACTCACAGGCTTAGCTGAAGACATCAGGCGCATCCAAAGACTGATGTCTTTGTGATCCCACCTTAAAGCCGGTCTCACTGCCCTTCTCTGCCTAAACTGTTCGTCGTACCGCAGCCATGCTAGACCCCCGTAAGTCCGGTGAGCCTCGCCAATAGCATCCAGATAACAGAACAGGGCCGAGCAATGTTCTGGCTCCTTTTCGCCTATCACGCTTGCCAATACCCCAAACGCTTGCAGCCAATTCTGGAAAGTCCGGGGTATTAGTCTGTACCTTCTCTTCTCCTCCTCTTCTTTTTTACTATCCTCGGGTTTCACCCTATCCAAGTTAAATTTCTCAAGGGGAAGCAGAGAAAATATCTCCACGTACTCCCCTCTCCAAATTTTCTCTCTCACCTCCTGTTTCAAATGGGCCCCTAATGGCCCTTCAAAACAGACATAAACCTCACAGCGTGCGGAATCAGCTAACCGCACTATGTCCTGTTTTTTGGTTTTGTCACCCCCCGTTTCCCCCTCTCCTGGCGTGAGCTGAGACGCCTCTGCCGCTTCCACGATACCTGCATCCCTCCCCACAGGCGAAAACGCGGGCGGAATCGCCAACACCGTTCTCTCAGCTTGTACCGTCATTCCCTCGTCCCCTCCCCCCTGGCCCCCCTCATTCAACACCCTCCCTGCAGAAACCCATGCCCCTGTCGGCCCCTGTTGCGCAGGTGTAGGCTCAAACCTGCCCACCAGCTCTTTGAGGCCTGCTAAAAAACCCTGTAATCCCCCCTCCAAAAATCCTGTTTCAGGGACGGAATCGCCCATAAAACCCCCACCCCTCTGAAACCGATCACCCTGCCTCCTGGCCCCCTCCCCCACATCCCCCCCCAAAGACATTTTACTCCCGCAAGACCCAGAACAAAAACAGGACTTACCGGGCTGCATGGACAATCCTCCACCAGCCGAACATCCTGCGTCATTCGTTGCTGTGCGTCCTTCTGCGATCTCGTTCTCCGATTCAGGCAGCTCGCCCTCCGACAGCTCCACCATCTCATCTGCAGTTGAAAGAGCCTGCCCTCCAAGTTTTTCAGCCTCAGATGCAGACGAACTGCGTTCCCTCTCGTTTCTTCTCGTCCCCATTGCCTCCGCTTTTTTCTTTCCCTTAATGTTCTTACGGGCAGGCGGATCGCCTCCATGCCGCAGACATCCTCTGCTATGTCCCCCCCGCACACTGGAACTCAAGCTGGGCCGACCGCCTCCTGCTTGTAAATGTCCTCTTCCCCCATTCTGCTGAGCATGCGTCTCGTCGCAGTAAGTGGCATCTGTGCTGAAGTTTGGGTAGGCGATTGTCCTGTTCCTAGCCTCCATGACCCTTTCCCTTGCTGTTGTTATGTTGGCCTGGGATAGCTTTCTCCCCCTAGCCGTGTGTTTTAAACTGTGTGTATTTGGTGACTTAGTTTTGGCCCCCTTTGCAATCCCCACTGATGCTGCACTGCTGGCACTGCCTGTTTTGTATTGGGCCCCTGACCGCCCCCCCTTCACATGTGTGGATAGGCCTGAGGCCTCGTGAGATGACCGCGTGGTGGACGCCATGCGCCGCGTGCTGTTGGGCCCCCCGCCCCCCCCCCACAGCCTCACATGGGCCAGAAGTGCCTGAAACATCTACCTTGGCCGACCGCTTTTTCGGCGGTTCGGCGCTGTTTTTTCCCCTCCTGCTGCCTGGCAGCACGTCCGTGGCTCTGCGCCCTTCCGGCGAATATCTGGCCGGCGGCCGAGATCGCCGCTGCCGCCCCCCGTCTAGTGTGACCTCCCCTGCACCCCTGCTCTCACCCTCCAGTGCCCTTTCGATCTGTGTCCTCAACCAAGCCGCTCCGTTTTCAGCTGCCGCCGTTTTGATGTTTTTGAGGAGCTCCTCCATGACGATCTGCTCAGTAACTTTTCTCTAGCTGGAATGGCTCCTTCCCTGGCCGTTGCCCCTCCTCTTCCTGTTGCCAGCTCCACCCTCCTATCCTAACTCTTAAAGGGGCATACCTAAATGGCATGTTAACTTTACTCATGCCAGCCCTGCGCCTATTTTTCTCTGTTCTCTGCTGCGGGCTGTTCTAGAGGTGAAGTTGATGGAGATACCTCTTCAGTAGAAGCAGATGCTTTGGATACAGTTGATCCCTCAGATGTCTGATAAACAGTAGATGTATCACTTTTCAAAGTACTAGAAGGACTTGTATCGGTCATTGTTAAAGACATTGTTGGTACAATTGATTGTGAGGTTTCCAGTGGAGTGGAGGACTCTGATGGTTGATGAGTAGAGGATGTGGAGCTCACAGACATGGTGTGTGATGTGCCCACAGAGGGTGTTGATTCTGTTGATGCAGAACCTTCTGATGTTGGAGATGAATGTGATGTTTCGGGTGGTGTTGATGTTTGTGTTGCTGGGGAGGTATGTGATGGAACAAGAGGTGAAGTTGATGGAGATACTTCTACAGTAGAAGCAGATGCTTTGGATACAGTTGATCCCTCAGATGTCTGATAAAGAGTAGATGTATCACTTTTCAATGTACTAGAAGGACTTGTGTCTGTCAATGTTGGAGACATTGTTGGTACAATTGATTGTGATGTTTCTAGTGGAGTGGAGGATTCTGAGGTTTGATGAGTAGAGGACGTAGAACTCTCAGACATGGTGTTTGTCATATGGTTTTCAGTGTGACTATTCTTTGTAGACTGGAATGCGGAAGAAAGGGGTAATGAGGTAGATAGCTCCTGAGAAGTGCTCAGAACATCTGTAACCGCAGAAGTTGTCACCGAAGAGTCACTTATTGTGACCCCAGAAAGCGATGAAAGTGTCGAGTCTGTCTGTTCTGAGTGGTGGACGGTTGTCTCTGGTGACAATGTTGGGCTCCGGGTGGAAAGCGTTAGAGTCTCATTAGTTGTCACAGTAATAGATGAAGTATTATAATTTGTAATCCCAGTAGTGGGACCCTGAGAGGTAAGTGTCCAAGAATATGAACTCATTACATCTGTAGATGACTCCATGTGGGTTGTTTCTGCAGAACCAGGAGAAGTCATTACAGTAGTAGAGTTTGTCGTAGAAGGTTCTGCCGTATGTGTTGCAGTGCTTCTACCAGTAGTACGTGCTGATTGCGTTGTGGAAGTTTGTGTTTCTGCTGTAAGAAATTAAAGATATATAATTATATACATTGTAATATTTATGCTTAAAATGTATTTGAGAGTATAATATGTTAAAACAGAAGATTCCAACAATAATAGAATTTTGTGTGATATAAAAAAAAAGGGACTTGAGACTCAATTTTTTATAATTATAGTATGGCCACCATATCATGGGGGAAGGTATTATCATCCCTTATAAAACGTTTGTACATAGCATTGCTCATCCCACCTCGATCAGGACTATTTCGGTACCTTAACCATTCGAAATGGTCCAAATTTACTTTGTATAAAAAACTACATATTTATTTAAACAAAATTCCAGTTGAAGCAGCACAAATCTTGCGTTAGAATTCGGGCCTGTGCAATATATACAGTATAACCCATTTAGAGGGCGCTTCCGTTACCAGTAGTATTTTATATGTTCGAGGCGTCTCTTCTGTTTCTGCACCTTTTTATATTTACTAGAGTTTAAAAAGCGTGTGGAAACTTTTTGAAGAACCCGTGTTTTTTTTTTCTCATGGGACAGTTGCTGGACTAATTGGTATATACAGTGCCCACCAGTACTAAGCTGTGGAGGGTTCTTCGATGACCCCCTCTTATGCCCTATCTGTTGTGGGATAATGATGGCTTTTCGGGGACATCAAGTAAAGCGTGTGTTATACGTAAACCAAGAGGGGCAATAAAAGGCGAATCATTGCTGGTTGTGATTCTACCTCTTGATATATTCCTCTCGTAGCACTGAGACTGATGAAGGAAGCAATTGGCTCTTCCCAAACGCATTCCGTGTCTGTTCATCACCCTCTGGTGTCTGCTCTGGGCAACCAGGTTCCCACCCTCACAGCAGCTACCCCTGGCAGCAGGGTCGGCCCTACCATGGGTCCCACTTTAAGAGGGGCAGCAAATGGATGCCCAAGAACAGGGGCAGCCTGACCATTCGGAGACTCGGGCAGCTACTAGGGTGCCCATGAAAGGCTTCTGTCCTGGACACTCACTCCTACTAGTCCGTACAGAAAGAAACAAGTAGGAGCAGGAGAGGGCTGACATGGAATGGGGGTGGTGTGAACATGGAGGCATCCTGATGATTTCACCGCAGAGCTCCCAATATTTGGGGGGGGGGGGGTGGCGGGGTGCAGAGGAGCTGCAAGCACCCGCACACTGGACAGGTGCAAGACTGATGCCCTGGAAGCCAGCTGGCCGGCCAGGTTGCTTTGCACTTTGCAGCTGGGGACGGAGAGGCAGAGGTGATATGGACATATATTACCATATATTGTCCATATACTACCCTAGCCCAGCTATATACTACCCTAGCCTGTCCATATACTACCCTAGCCTGTCTATATACGACCCTAACTTGTCTATTTTCTACCCTAGCCTGTCCATATACTACCCTAGCCTGTCTATATACTACCCTAACTTGTCTATTTTCTAACCTAGCCTGTCCATATACTACCCTAGCCTGTCTATATACTACCCTAGCCTGTCTATATACTACCCCAGCCTGTCTATATACTGTCCATATACTACCCTAGCCTGTCTATATACTGTCCATATACTACCCCAGCCTGTCTATATACTGTCTATATACTACCCCAGCCTGTCTATATACTGTTCATATACTACCCCAGCCTGACTATATACTGTCCATATACTATCCTAGCCTGTCTACATACTACCCTGGCCTCTCTATATCCTACCCTAGCCTGTCTATATTCTACCATATACTGTCCATATACTACCATAGACTGTCTATATTATACCCCAGCCTGTCTATATACTGTCTATATTATACCTCAGCCTGTCCATATACTACCCTAGTCTGCCCATATACTACCATAGACTGTCTATATACTACCCTAGCCTGTCTATGATATCAAATGATGGATGTGGGGGCCTTTTAGTGGCGCGATTGGGGGGGGGGGTGGGGGGCAGCATTTCATTCTTGGACCCAGGCAGCACAATGTTTTGGGTCAGTCCTGCCTGGCAGTTATCTGGGCTCTGCACCCTGCAGCGGCCGTGTTCCTTCGGCTCCAATACAGGCAAGAGTTCCCCCCGATTGGCTACGAGCTGCTAGTCATCTCCACCTGACAGCGATCCCATCCATCCATCGGGGATGAGGGACAACCATTCATCCTGACATGCCTGTTTTTTTGTTACACCGCGTGAGTGCGACTGTTTTACGTGATTTTACCATTTATAATAAATTGACATACTACTCTATGGTGGGTTCCTGGTGCTCCTCCCCCTCCTTGTTTTTCATTGCAAAAAGTGGAGGTCTTCATTAACCCTACAGATACCAAACCAAAGCAAAAAGGGCCCCATTCACACCTAAGCATTTAGTAGCTGGAAGCTCAAAGCCCCAAAACGCTGGAGGAGAAAAATAAAATCAATTATTCCCAATGAAGATTGATCACGTCTCCACTCCAAGTCGCCTGACGCCAAAAACGCCTGAAGCTCAATAAAGTTCTGGAGGTTTTTTTTATCGATCGAGGAAGATGTGAGCATTTTTGACACTTTTTTATTCCCATAGAAATGAATGGAATTGCACCATTAGCGTGTTTTTGTGCGCATTTGCACGTTTTGTCGTGTGTGTTTGTGTGATTTTTTTGCTCAAATGAAAAAAAAAATAATTAAATAGCAATAATATATGAATAAATAAATGTTAAATTAATACACAAATAACTAAAAATCATCATAAATAATAAAAAAAAAAAATAATATGTAATAACACATAAATAAATACTAATCAACCCCTAAACTTAAAAAATATATATATATATTATTACTAATAATAATAATAATACTTAAACACCCAAACCCAAACAAAAAAAAAATACTACTAATAATAATTAATGTATTTTGTGTTAGGGTGTTTAGTTATTTATTATTATTTTTTAAAATTATATTTATTTATTATTAGTTAGTATTCATTTATTTATGATTATTTTTATTTGTGTATTTATTTTACATTTATTTACTCATTTATTATTATTATTATTATGTATTTATATATAAATAAATACTAATCAACCCCTAATTTACTCTCATTGGATGTGATACACACAGTCCCGGGGCAGATTCATCCAGCACCCAGGGCAAGGACAAAGAACTGCCCCCCCCCCCCACCTACTGCTAGTGCATGCCATAGAATGAGTGTACCACCCTTCATCTCTTCTGTGTATTGTCCATTGTGCCCAGGGCAGCTTCCCCTCCTGCCCACCCCTTGTCCCAGCTCTGGCTACACCCCCTCAAAAACATTCAGGACCCGTTCACACCGGGTGAAGTTGGATGAGTTTTTCTCAATGTCAATAGACCGTCCAAAACTATGATTTCAAATGAGAGCCGATCACATCATTGCTTTGTAGTGAAAAAAAAAGTACAACATGCGGCATTTATTCATAATAAACACGCGTGAACGCAACGCACTAAAACGCAACTGAGAAAAAAAAATAAAAACAAGTTTGCTTCCTCTGATGCCCCTCCCCCTCATTTCACCTCCTGGTTATTAAAAAAAATTTCAGTAAAGAATAAAAAACAAACAAAAAATTAGCTTTAAGAACGCATCAAAACACATAAAAGAATCTAAAAGTTAAAAGAAAATGTGTGAAATCGCAGTTGTGTTCCTGCAGGAAATACACTGGAATTGTGGTCCTTAAAGTGGAGTGCCCCATAAAAAAAAATGTAAAAGTCATCATCTACAAATACTGCAGCTGCTGACTTTTAATAATCGGACACTTACCTGTCCCGGGGTCCAGCGATGCCCCCCCCCTCGTTCCCCGCTCCACAGTGATACGCCGCGCAGTCATCTGGGACTTGTCACGTGTCCCAGGTGACTGACTGCGCCGAGGGGAAGTGATGTCACCAGCCCGGGCACTGAAGGAGGCAGAATCCGAGGGACCCCCTAGCAACAGCCTTTTAGAGGTGAGTTAAAAAACAATTTTTTTCTAATAATTTTTTTAGGAATTTTAAGCTATTTTTTTTTGGGGGGGGGGGGGACACCACTTTAATATAAATACTTTTAGGATGCCAAGCCCCTCCCCTGACAGCTCTCTGGAGGCATTTGGGAATTGTTTTATTTGATGTTTTGCTCTCATATAAAGTGCAACTCAGAGCATCATCTGCAGTGCAGGAAAAGATACAATGTTATTATTATTATCATTATTATTATTATTTATTACAATGTTATTATTATTATATAAAATTATATTATTATACAATGTGATTATTATTATTATTGTTATTATTATTGTTATTATTATTATAAAATTATATTATTATACAATGTGATTATTATTATTATACAATGTTATTCTTGCTACATTGTAACTTCTCTAGTTCAATAATTATATATAACAATGTATATTTAACTTCTAAGTAACCCTGGACAGCCCTAATAATCTCTTTGGTCCTTGTCGTCTCCTTATCTATTTTTATTTATTTTTTCGCTGATTTTTTTTATTAGATAATATTGCCAGGAGAAAGCTTTATTTGTACTGAAAAAACAATACATGTATTATTTTGTAAAATTAGGTAATGATAAAGCTATTAGCCAGTCATGAGGCCCATAATGCTTCATTGTACAGATGTGAGAGTTGAACCGGTTAAGGCCGCAATACCCCCAACAATCCTCTAGGTGTCGTATTTGTCAATGATTTGGTAAAGGAATATGAATATTGATAATATAACATCTACATGTCAGGCTGGTGCCAATGTGCCAACCCCCCGCACCATACAGAGGATTATTATTATACAGTTTAACATATTATTATTATTGTACAGGATTTATATTATTATTATTATACAGGATTTATATATTATTATTATTATTATACAGGATTTATATTATTATTATTATACAGGATTTATATTATTATTATTATACAGGATTTATATATTATTACTATTATTATACAGGATTTATATATTGTCTTATATATTGTTACACAATTATCGTATAATCGTTATGTTTGTTTT
Organism: Lithobates sylvaticus; assembly: GCA_028564925.1. Taxonomy (NCBI): domain Eukaryota; kingdom Metazoa; phylum Chordata; class Amphibia; order Anura; family Ranidae; genus Lithobates; species Lithobates sylvaticus. Next base: position 207,427,848 of record CM053035.1, on the reverse strand, counting down.
GTTTTTAGCAGTATTTCTTCACGAGTCCTGAGGAAGCTTAACTGAGAAACGCGTTGACCCATAAGGAGCCATTTGTACATTTCATGTTAGGCCACTCAGCCTTCTATTATATTTGCTGCTGTACAAAAACAAAGATTCAGCGTTTGTAACGCGGAACAAATACTCCTATTATTGATCCGTATATTTTCTGATCTGTCTTCAAGGCCGGGTTCACAGCATTGCGGATCGGATGAGGGATCCTCTCTATGGAGCCGGTTCACAAATCTCCGCAGCAGGTCCGGTGCGTTTTGCAGAAAAATTATGTGTGTCTTTTTGTCCGTTTCAGGTCCAAATTCAGCCCAAAATTTCTGGAACAGTGAACCGCAACGCACCGGACCACCAGTCCCCCGCCCCCGCTGTCAGCCGCACGCAGCTCATATGTGAACCGAGACTTAACCACTTTAAGACCAGCCTCGTTGTGGATTTTAGATGTTTTCTAACACCCTAGAGAATAAAATGGCGGTCGTTGCAATACTTTTTTTCACACCGTATTTGCGCAGCCGTTTTACAACCGCACTTTTTTTTGTAAAAAATTCACTTTTTTGAATAAAAAAATAAGACAACAGTAAAGTTAGTCCAAAAAGATAATGTTACGCTGAGTAAAGTGATACCCAACATGTCGCGCTTCAAAATTGCGGCCGCTCGTGGAATGGCGCCAAACTTTTACCCTCAAAAATCTCCATAAGCGACGTTTAAAACATTCTACAGGTTGCATGTTTTGCGTTACAGAGGAGGTCTAGGGCTAGAATTATTGCTCTCGCTCTACCGATCGCGGCGATACCTCACATGTGTGGTTTGACCACCATTTTCATATGCGGGCGCTGCTCACGTATGCGTTCGCTTCTGCACGCAAGCTCCTCGGGACGGGGCACTTTAAAAAATGTATTTATTTTTTCTTATTTATTTTACTTGATTTTATTTATTTTTACACAGTTTAAAAAAAAAAAAAAAAAAACATGGATCACTTTTATTCCTATTACAAGGAATGTAAACATTGCTTGTAATAGAAAAAGAGCATGACAGGTCCTCTTATATATGAGATCCGGGGGGGTCCAAAAGTCCTCACATCTCATATTTGGAATTAAATGCAAAAAAAAAAGTAATTTGAGAAAATGACATTGAAAAATGTTCCTTTAAGAGATATGGGCAGACGTTTTGACGTCACTTCCGCCCTGCTATGGTATAGAGATGGGTGGGGGCCATCTTAGCCTCACTCGTCTCCATACCCAGCAGAGGAAAGGACCCGATTTCCTCCGCCGCTACCGACGGCTCCGGTAAGCGGCGGAGGGCGCGGGAGAGCGGCGGGAGGGGTGGGGGTACCTCTCCCGCCGATAACGGTGATCTCGTGGCGAATCCGCCGTGGAGACCACCATTATTGTAAATATGACCGGCTCGGTTGTGGCAGCAGCTACCGTTACCCAGATATCCCTCTTCAAAAAAGGGAGGTACACCGCCGTGCGCTGGTCGTAAAGTGGTTACTGTTGTATGTAATACACATTTATATTTTATGATATGATTTAGGTGCTTCTTATCTTCCCAGTAAAGTCCAAGATACATACCTGGAAGTACAGGGCGTTTTATTGGGGGATCGCTGGTAAGGTGGTTGTAGCAATAGAGTAAGGTGACCAGATCTTTTAAATGAAATCCGGGGACATATTTTTTTACTAGTAATGGCGGCAATTAGCGACTCTCTGCCCGTCGCCGCCACCGCCCGCATCCCAGCCTGTCAAGTCTCACTCTGCGGGTCCCCGACTACTACTGGGTGGGGAGCGGAGGAAGATCACTCCCCCAGGGAAGGCGAGGAGATGGGCAGGTGGCTGGCCGGGACTTGAGCCAAGGCAGAAGAACATTCGAGCGGAACGGGCATGCCCCCGAAACTGAAGAAATATTCTCTCCGCTCCGACCAGCACATGATCATCGGAAAGGGGCACAGATAATGAAAAAAATACACCCCCACCCCCTAAGCTAGTAGGTGCGGCAGAGCGCGGGGGTGTAATTCAGATTTTTTTTTTAATTCTGCACTGACTGTCTTTGAAATTGCCCCAGCCCCTGTTCAACTCCAATCCGGGGACAAAACCGGGGACAAACTTGGTTCAGGGACAGTATCCTCAATCCGGGGACAAAAGCGGGGACAGACTTGGTTCAGGGATAGTGTCCTCAATCCGGGGACAAAACCGGAGACAGACTTGGTTCAGGGACAGTGTCCTCAATCCGGGGACAAAACCGGGGACAGACTTGGTTCAGGGACAGTGTCCTCAATCCGGGGACAAAACCGGGGACAAACTTGGTTCAGGGACAGTATCCTCAATCCGGGGACAAAAGCGGGGACAGACTTGGTTCAGGGATAGTGTCCTCAATCCGGGGACAAAACCGGAGACAGACTTGGTTCAGGGACAGTGTCCTCAATCCGGGGACAAAACCGGGGACAGACTTGGTTCAGGGACAGTGTCCTCAATCCGGGGACAAAACCGGGGACAGACTTGGTTCAGGGACAGTGTCCTCAATCCGGGGACAAAACCGGGGACAGACTTGGTTCAGGGATAGTGTCCTCAATCCGGGGACAAAACCGGTGACAGACTTGGTTCAGGGATAGTGTCCTCAATCCGGGGACAAAACCGGGGACAGACTTGGTTCAGGGACAGTGTCCTCAATCCGGGGACAAAACCGGGGACAGACTTGGTTCAGGGATAGTGTCCTCAATCCGGGGACAAAACCGGGGACAGACTTGGTTCAGGGATAGTGTCCTCAATCCGGGGACAAAACCGGGGACAGACTTGGTCCGGGGACAGTGTCCTCAATCTGGGGACAAAACCGGGGACAGACTTGGTTCAGGGACAGTGTCCTCAATCCGGGGACAAAACCGGGGACAGACTTGGTTCAGGGACAGTGTCCTCAATCCGGGGACAAAACCGGGGACAGACTTGGTTCGGGGACAGTGTCCTCAATCCGGGGACAAAACCGGGGACAGACTTGGTCCGGGGACAGTGTCCTCAATCTGGGGACAAAACCGGGGACAGACTTGGTTCAGGGACAGTGTCCTCAATCCGGGGACAAAACCGGGGACAGACTTGGTTCAGGGACAGTGTCCTCAATCCGGGGACAAAACCGGTGACAGACTTGGTTCAGGGACAGTATCCTCAATCCGGGGACAAAACCGGGGACAGACTTGGTCCGGGGACAGTGTCCTCAATCCGGGGACAAAACGGGGACAGACTTGGTTCAGGGACAGTATCCTCAATCCGGGGACAAAACCGGGGACAGACTTGGTTCAGGGATAGTGTCCTCAATCCGGGGACTGTCCCCAGAAACCGGGGATGTCTGGTCACCCTACAATAGAGGGGCCTGTAGAAACATCCTATGACTTTGCCCTGAATAGTCCAGGTGACCTGTCCCTTTAATTAATGGTCCTGTTGGTCGGCCTTACACAGGGTGGGTGAGCTGTAGCCACACTCTATAAAATGACTGATCTCCATAAACCTCAGAGACACCATATGGGAAGCCCAGGCCGGCATGGAATCTGTGTACACATCCTATAAACCTACGAGGAAGGACTCCTCCTCCGCTCTTCTGGCTTGGCCACACACCAAAACCTAAAGGTCATTACAGAAACGAATCCATCCCCAGCGTGGAGGAAACAATTCATGGGGCTCCCACACATGGAACAGCCGGGCTCAGTCCGAAGGAGAAGGTCTGGGGACATGTATGTGACCTCTCCTCCTCCTGAGCAGACCCAGGAAAACAAGATCTCAACAGGAGTTCCCTTCTTCTACCATAAACAGCCCGGCTTCATCATGATGTAGAATTCGGGGGCCGGAGTGTAAGTGGGGTGTAATGTGGTACGGCGGCAATAACACACTCAGTCCCAGTGCCGTGAAAGAGCTTGTGCTGAAATAATTCAAAGATAGTTCACAAATGACCCACCACCCAACCGGGAACCTTTACAGTTCCAACAGCGTGTAGAGAGAAGGATTCAGCCGAACTGACAGCACCTGTAGAGAGGGGAAGGGTGCAGCCCGGCCGTCTTGTGCCCAAACAGGCAACCAGAGAAGTTGCGGGCCCTAAGCTTTCCCTTCTGGTCAGGAACCCTTCGCTGCCGCCAGGTCTGTCCCTGGAGTTCAGGGGGAGAGGCGGCGCTCCAGGTGAGCAATTAATGTGATCCAGATCTGTTGGGTGCAAGCCACGGCTTGTTGCCGATATCAATGAAGAAGGAAGGAAGGCTGCACACCACCAAGAACGATCCAACGTCATTTATTGTTCCCACAGCAAATCAATACCAGACATGTGCACAATAGAAAAATTTGTTTCGATTCGTTTTGTTTCTGTTCGTTTCCGTTGATTCGTAACGATTCGTAAATTCGTAAGTCGTCGGTGTTCGTATTCGTAACAATTCGTATTTTTGTAAGAGTTATTTTTTCGTTGATTCATTTTTTCCGTTAGTTTAATTTTCGTTTATTCAAAATTCGGACGCATTCGTATTTTCATAGATTTAGTTACATTCGTACTTTCGTAAGATTGATTTATTCGTACATTCGTAACATTCGTAACATTCGTAGATTCGTAATCGGAGCATAATTCATAATGTTATGTAATGTGTATTAGACATGTGCAATTCGTTTAGTTACGATTAGTTTTCCGTTCAAATTCGTTATATTCGTTCATTTGTTATCGTACGAATGAACGAATGATTTAGTAAAAATTTTAACGAATAACGAATTATCGAATCGAACGAATATGAAAAAAAACGAAAATACGAAATAATTAAATTAGAAACAACGAAACTACGAAAGAATGAAAATCGGAAAAAAGAAAACAGAAACAACGAAAATCAAAATGAACGAAAAAATTCGTACATTCGTAACTTTTTTTTTGTTTGTCGATTCGTAATTTTCTGTATCTCTTACAATGGCGCTGCTTAACGTGCTTCGAATGGATTGAACAAAAAAATTCGTACATTCGTAACTTTTTTTTTTATTTTGTTGATTCGTAATTTTCCGTGTCTCTTACAATGTAATAATAGCATACACATTAGACATGTGCACAATAGAAAAATTTGTTTAGATTCGTTTCGTTTCTGTTCGTTTCCGTTAATTCGTAACGATTCGTAAATTCGTAAGTCGTCTGTGTTCGTATTCGGACTCGTTCGTATTTTCGTAGAATTATTTTTTCGTTGATTCATTTTTCCTTTAGTCTAATTTTCGTTTATTCGAAATTCGTATTTTCGTTGTATTTTGTATTCGGACGCATTCGTATTTTCGTAGATTTAGTTACATTCGTATTTTCGTAGATTTAGTTACATTCGTACTTTCGTAACATTGTTTTCGTAGCTTCGTAATCGGAGCATAATTCATAATGTTATGTAATGTGTATGCTATTATTACATTGTAAGAGACACGGAAAAAACAAAAAAATAAAAAAAGTTACGAATGTACGAAATTTTTCGTTCAATCCATTTGAAGCACGTTAAGCAGCGCCATTGTAAGAGACACGGAAAATTACGAATCGACAAACAAAAAAAAAAAGTTACGAATGTACGAATTTTTTCGTTCAATCCATTCGAAGCACGTTAAGCAGCGCCATTGTAAGAGACACGGAAAATTACGAATCAACAAACAAAAAAAGAAGTTACGAATGTACAAATTTTTTTGTTCATTTTGATTTTAGTTTTTCTGTTTTTGTTTTTCGGATTTTAATTCTTTCGTAGTTTCGTTGTTTCTAATTTAATTATTTTGTATTTTCGTTGTTTTTCATATTCGTTCGATTCGATAATTCGTTATTCGTTAAAATTTTTACTAAATCATTCGTGCATTCGTACGATAACGAATGAACGAATATAACGAATTTGAACGGAAAACGAATCGTAACTAAACGAATTGCACATGTCTAATCAATACACAGCCATCAGGACAAGGACACAGGACACAGGAGGTAAAAAGTAGTTCTGTCCCTACCAGGTGGGGTACCTGTCCCTACTCTACCAACTCGCAAAATGTAACGCCAAACCTGGGAGCCATGGGCCTTAAAAAGACTCTGCCTGACCCAAGGTGGCTGTAGAGTCACATGGAGAGGCTGCATCCAATGGGACCCAGGTGACCCAAGAAATCATAGAGGAGCCATGATCCTCTTGATTTCCTCTCCAACTGCAATGCCGCTGCGGAAGAGCACCATCTGCAGTGGATAAAGTAGACTGCACCTTCCCTTCAAGAGAAAGAACCGACACAAACTCTTCAGGGTGTCATATCTGAGGCTGCAGGTCAGAAGGAGGACAAAGTTATAACTTAGGCTGAATGTTTCCTCAGCCTCATAGCTATATCTTCATTTCCGTTTTCATACCTGACCTCCATAGGGACCTCAATGTGCAGAGAGAACCAGGTAACTAACACATCTGGAACTGTACTGTAGACATGTGCAAATCATCCAAACATATCCCAAACCGTCCTCTCTGCTCTTCTCAAGACCTCCTACTGTCAAGCTCTCTCGTTTCCTCCTCCCATGCTCGTCTCCGGGATTTCTCCAGAGCCTCTCCCACCCTCTGGAACTCGCTACCTCAACCTGTCCGGCTATCCCCTACTCTTCTACGTTCAGGCGATCCCTGAAAACTCATCTCTTCAGGGAAGCCGATCACGTCTCCAACTAATCTTTTACCACTTCCATCAGCTCATTCCCCACAGTGACAACCTTTTGTACCACCTCCCCCACCCTATTAGATTGTAAGCTCTTCTGAGCAGAGCCCTCTTAATCCTCTTGTATTTTATTGTATTATAACTGTATTTTCTCCCTTTTTATATTGTAAAGCGCTGCGTAAACTGTTGGCACCATATAAATCCTGTAATAATAATAATAATAATTTTGTTTCCGACTTACGTTTTTTAATGAATTTAGACAAATTTGTTAATTCAGAAACATCGGAATTAACTAAAATCCCGTTAAAATTTTCCGAATATATTCGTAAATTCGAATATTCAAATATTCGTAAATTCGAAATGCGAAAATGCAAAAAACCTAAAAATCTGAAATAGTAACTAACTATTAAATGATAGGTATTGGAACTTCCTTTCAAATTTGGCTGTTAGTGAACGTAACGAATACAAATTTATCCGAAGTTACGAATTATCAGAAATAACGAATGCCGCATCTAGACGAATGGAACGTAATGAATTAATAATAATAATAATAAAAACGTTTTATTATTATTTTTTATTATTAATTTCTTCCGTTCCATTTGTTTAGATGCGGCATTCGTTATTTCTGATAATTCGTAACTTTGGATAAATTTGTATTCGTTACGTTCACTAACAGCCAAATTTGAAAGGAAATTCCAATACCTATCATTTAATAGTTAGTTATTATTAGTTAGTTAGTTATTTAGAATTTTCGGATTTTTGTTCTTTCGGATTTTTGGATTTACTTTTTTATTTTCGCATTTACGAACTTACGAATTTCCGAATTTACTCATTTTCAAATTCTCAAATTTTCAAAATGTATTGAAATTACGAATTGCAGTGCACATCTCTAGTGTACTCAATGCTGAAGGTTCTTCTACAGATGGAAGTGAAGTTCTAAGCTTCTTCTTTTGTAGGCAATTATTAGACAGGTAAAATTTTGGACAGGATCAGAGTCTCGTTTGGTTTTCGCTGCACTGCATGAAAGGTCCTCTTTAATACACAACCACACACACCCCAATACCAGAACGATGCAGTTTTATAATACAAAGCCCCCAGTGACGGGTTCCATGGGATTGTATCTCATGAGAAGATGCCCCCAGCACAGGTGAGGCTTCTTGTGAGATCTGGAATACTCAGCATTTCCAGGGATTACCCTTCCCTAGGTTTCATGGGGTATAAAGCAGGGGGGGGGGGGTAAGGTAGGTATGTTTACTGACTTGTAGGGAGAGTGGTCCAAGATCTTTATATTTTATAATTCAAAAGTCAATCAAGTCCTCCATATGGATCCTGGGGGGTCATGGGAGAGGGAAGGGTGACAGTGACTAAGCACCAGGATAGTGAAACAGGAATCTTTGTTGCCAGGACTTAACAAAGTTCCCAAAACATTAGAAGTACACGGCCTCAACCCGCATGTTATCTCTGATCACAAGCACCACGCCATACCATCCTACCTACAAGGAGACAACAAATATACATTGAAGAGTCAATATTGACTGATGATACGGCTCTGACACAAGCATGCTCCTCAGAAGCTACGTGAAAGCATTTGGACCTTGAACCTGGTACACCGGAGCTCAGTTTGCCCATAAAACTCCATGAATTCGGGTTCTAGAGTTTTATAGTTTTATAATTTTTAACTAACTAAATGAGAGTTCAAACAAGGCTGATGTTCCGGAATGAGGACACAGAGGAAAGTCTAGACATCCAGAGAAACAAATAGCAAGACTAGATAGCCTGAACACAGGAAAATTATGTTTCTATGAGTTTCTATTAGCAGAGATCTTGATGAATGGATTGGTCTGGATGTCACAGTGAAGGATGGAAGCCGGTGGACCACTGACTCCTTCTATTTCTTGTGTACACCAGCAGTATGATGTTCCATCAGAGTTCCAAACATTGACCATCCCCATCATAGAGTGTCAGCTCCTATGTTGTATTTTAATGATTCTGTAGTATAATAAATTCAATGGAAAAGTACAGTGAGGACCAGGAAACGAAAGCTGGTGAAGAGGTGGACAGGGTGGTCTCCAGGAGATATAACATGTGAGTTTGGGTGGATTGACCATGGAAGATCTTCTATGATCTGTCCTCCATGGTAGCTCTGGAATAGTAACTTTTAAATGGAAATGTTAACTGAATGTTCTGCCCGCGTGTGAGCAACGTTCCTGTAGGTGCTCCAGTTTCTTCCCACAATCCAAAAATCAACATAAAGAAACGAGACTTTAGACTTTACCCCTCAGGAGACCAAACAACACTTATGGACACAACTGGTTGTAAAATCATCCAAATCTTTTATTATCGCAACATTAAAAAGCAGAGGTGTTTTTTTTATTTCTTTAGGCAACAACATATCTTTTTGGGGTTTATGTTTTGATACGGGACATATAATAGACATCTGTTGGAACTCAGAATACAACCACACGCCTTGGTTCTGGCTATAATTTTAGCCACGATCATGCTTTATTCTGTGAGTATATGTTTTTTGCATAATATCTAGTCCCTTCAGCATGGACAGTTTTGTTTTTTTTGAATACCCACCTCAAGTCCGCTGGGAAATCCTTGAAGCTGAGGAAGTGCTAACTTATCCACGGGCGGCCACCTTTTACCCCCCCACTAAATGGACGACACACAGTTCGGGGAGTCAATCTACAACTTTATTTAGCCACAGCTGGCTTTTTATATGCTTCCCCATGCAAGGGGTTTCTTAACTCATTTTCCAGGGGCATTCCCCTAACAATAAAGCCTTGCCCTACACATGACTAGGAGTGTAATTACATCCCGTAGCAGATAATAGATGGGTTCATTAACACACTGAACAATAGGTGAATGGAAAGCTGCCTCAGACCCTACTTAACCCAATTTACTTATTCAGACATCAGTAGACATTCCGTCTCCACCTCTGCTGGAATGCCCATTCTAAGAGCCAGAGTTCCTGGCCATCAATGTCACAGTGTAACGGGGACTAGATCTTTATATTTCTCTACACCACTTGACCTCTGGAAAGGTTTCACCTCCTCCATGACCAGGCCCTTTTTATGCTGTTCAGCACTGCGCTACTTTAACTGGAAATTGCGTGGTCGGGCAACACTGTACCCACCAAATGACATTTATATCATATTTTACACACAAATATTGCTTTGGTTGTATTTATAGCTGTGCAATTTGTTTCGAATTAGTTTTCTTAAAGATTTTTCGTCAAATTCGTTAATTCGGAAATATCAGAATTAACGAAAACCCGTTTAACAAATTTTTCAGAATATTTGTAAATTTGAATATTCGTAAATTAGAAAACTAGAATATTCTTAAATTAGAAAATTCATAAATTAGAAATTAGAAAATCCAAAAATTTGAAAATCTGAAATAACAACTAATAATAAATTTAACTATTACTAACTATTAAATATATAGGTATTGGAATTTCCTCTCGAATTTGGCTGTTAGTGAACGTAACGAATACAAATTCATCCGAAGTTACAAATTATCCAAAATAACGAATGGCGCATCTAAATTATTTGGAATAACGAATGCAGCATCTAATTGAATGGAACGTAACGAAATAATAATAATAATAAAAATAAAAATGTTTTATTATTATTTATTATTAATTTGTTCCGTTCCATTTGGTTAGATGCGGCATTCGTTATTTTGGATAATTCGTAACTTCGGATAAATTCATATTCGTTACGTTGACTAACAGCCGAATTTGAAAGGAAATTCCAATACCTATAATTTAATAGTTAGTTATTATTAGTTAGTTGTTCTTTCCAATTTTCAGATTTTCTTTCTTATTTTCGGACTTTAGAATTTTTGAATTTACAAATTTTTGAATTTACGAATTTATGAGTTGCGATCATAACGAATGACCCGAAAAACAAAAAAAAGAACAAAACGAATGAAAAAAAAATTAATGAATTTTTCGGCAGTGCACATGTCTAGTGGTATATGATCACCTCTGGGGTTTTCATTTATTGCTATATAAATAAAAGAATACCGAAAATTTTGAAAACAAAAAACAATATTTTCTACTTTCTGTTATAAAGTAAATCCAATAAAATCGAATTTCATTATAAATTCTGCTGCATGTCTTGGTAAAACAAAATACCAATGAGTGACTATTATTGGTTTGTATGAAAGTTATGCAGTGTCTACAAACTATAGTATACAGCCAGCCTCATTTCTTGAAGCCCTAAAATGTCAAGACTGTACAAAGACCCCCCCCCCCCCCCCAAAATTACCCCTTTTTGGAAAGTAGACAGTCCAAGGTATTTAGAAAGAGGCATGGCAAGTTTTTTTGAAATTGTAATTTTTTCTCACAATTTTTTGGAAAATATTATTTTTTTATAAAATTTTTTTTTTTTAGTTTTTTGGTGTTGCAGTGATCAGTGACTGGTGACAGTATGTTAAAAAAAATAATAATGGGGCGTGGCTTGGTGCTTGATGGCGACGGATGCACACTAGCAGAGCTCCATGAGAGAACCCGGCCTGCAGCTTCGAAACCCTGCTTCCAGCGTTCCAGCTATGGGCAGAAAGCTTCTCCAGACCCCACAGACTCGACCCAAATGCAGCACCATGACCCCATCTGCCAGGATATCACCAATCTCTTAAAAAATCTGGCGATATCCAGAAGCAGCATGGCGGGGAACAAAATGGCGTGGACGCAGCGGGAGGAGGAAGACTCCAGTAAGGACTCTCCACAGCAGGAGACCCAGGTAGAGGCTATACACAGACGAATCAACCCCTAACCTATGCGGACATGTCGGGCTTCGCAGCAGACATAAAATCCACTTTCTCAGCCGCAATAACAGATCTCAAATACAACTTACTGGTCCTGACTGAAAAACTAGCTGCTGTTGAAATGACCGGGAAACAAAAGGGACAAAAGACTAAACAGACTTGAAAACGTGGCACTGACTATCTCCTCACACCTAATAGAGATGACTAGACACCTTGAGGACCTGGACAACAGGGGCAGAAGGAGCAATATTAGGGTGAGAGGAATCCCTGAGTCAGACGATACAGCACAAATAATACCAGCACTGCAGAGAGTCTTTAATAGCCTCCTAGAAAGGCAAGAGGACACCGCAATTGGCTTTGTACGAGCTCCCGGAGCCCTCAGACCTAAAGGCCCAGCCACCGCACCTCCCAGGGATATCATCTGCTGCCTACAAAACTTCACACTTAAAGAAGCCATATGAATAAAGCTAGAAGAAATTACAGCATAGGGTTCAATGGCGAGATGATCATGCTGTTTCATGACCTATCACAGATAACGCTGAAGAACCGCAGGGCTCTGTGGCCCCTACTTGATAAATTAAGGGCAAATAATCTAAAATACACATGGCGCTTACCCTTTGCCCTTACTGTGACACATGCAGGCAGACAACACGTGCTACGTACTCCTACGGACCTACCAGACTTATTTGATTCCCTGCACATGGAGCCTGTCGCACTCCCAGACTGGTACCAGGAATTCCTTCTTCCCAGAGCTGAAGGAGGGCCACAGAGATCTCCATTCTCAACTCCGGATAAAAGACTTTCCAAAAAAATGAAACATAACCGAGGCCCTAACTCGCATGGCGAGACTCCCAAACCAAGACAATCCACCTCCAGTGCCCCAGAAGAAGACCAGGATGAACTACAGGCTTGGTAAACCCTCGTTCAACACTCTACAGGACTATTTTGGATTTAGCACTGAGGGATGTGATACTGGTACTCCATCCAAACTTACCACCAAATGTGCCTTTGCTGCAGACCAGTTGGGGTGGGAAGGAACTTTTACCCCCCATCCTAAGTTACAGTTTGGAGATTGTTGTCTGGGGATACCCCTCCTCATTTAACTGGATAGTAGAAACTGATTGACCAGATGATCTGAGATAGCACTACTTACAGGAGACGAACGAAGACTTTTAGGTTTTCTCTCCTTCCTTAGGAAAGCCCTCCTGGAACTGTGTATGTAGACCGAACAAATCGCTACAAGACTATGCACCTATGTAATTCGCAGCTCAGATAGGTCTTAGGGCACTAACCTCAACAGATATTTTATAGACACTAATTACCAGTAATCCCCACTTGCCAAAGAGTCAGCATGAAAATGGCTATTGTTAAAGTTTAACGTTTATTTTTGCAGGGTTTCTATGTACAAACCCCAAACATGATACATATATAGTATTATGATTGGACCTTAAAGTTTTTATCGGCCAGGTCTCTCTCCTCTTTTCCTCTGGCTGCGCTTTATACCTTTTTTTGTTTTTTGAAACCGGGTTGTTGCCTCTGCATCGCTCCACCGACGACTGGATAGCGACCGGTAGAGCTGTATCGGTAACAACCTTACTTCAGTCGCTATAGAGCAGCCTTACCACGTTCTCACAAAGTGGAACTGGTGGAACAATTTTGTCCTCAGATCCACCAACTACATTAGAGCAGTAGATACGCTCTGAAGTGTAAAGTTATTGCTCTCCACTCTCTATCTTTATTACCTTTTAACACCTCCCTATCTCTTTCCTGGACCCCACCCACCTCCCTATCCTATGTACCATTGTATTGTTAAACATTGGTTTTTGATAAGCTTCGAGTTTTATTCACAGGTAAACCAAGACAAACCGCACACGTGGGTTTTCCAGATGGCTTACTCGTCCTTGGACCGTAGCCCCACCATCATCTCCCATAATGTAAGGGGGCTGAACATGCCAGAAAAAAGATCCACGCTCTTAAGGGAACTTAAAGGTAGGCCTCATTTTGCCTTCCTACAGGAGACACATTTCCAAACCAACCACCGAAACTGACTAGTCCATATTTCACAGAGGCTATACACTCCACTAACAATGAAGCCAAATCAAAGGGGGTCTCAATTTTGATCAGCAAGGACCCAACTTTCAATTTAACGGACAAACTAGTAGATCCGGAAGGAAGGTACTTCTTTCTGAAAGGTATATACGCAGGCTCCCCTAATACTCTTGCTATACTTCCCCAACTCAGCACATGTCAGCTTCTGTCAGAAGATGATACGTACGCTAACAGGCTTTATATACTAGGTGGAGACTTTAACAGACCACTTAACCCCTTAATGGACACCTCAACAGGAAAGACTTGCATTACTATAAGATACTATTACTGCACTCTCTGCACTTTATTGACACGTGGAGACTTCTCCATCCAACTGACAAAGACTATACCCACTACTCTATTCCACACAACCGATATTCCTGTATAGACCACATATTCATATCTCCGAGGGACCTACCTAGAGTAACGGAGGCTAACGTTGGGATTCAATCCCTGTCAGACCACGTACCCATATCCCTGACGATAGTAGGAAACACACCCGCAACTAACACAGCCTCAAGGATTTATTTCGTCTCAATGAGACCCCGGAAGCAGATCCCCTTATCAGGGCTCAAAATTTCAAGTCCTGAGCTATTAGCCAGGCCTCAAAAGTTACTTGCCACCAGTGCCCCACTCAATCCCTACCCTGTCCTGCCCCTAATTTCGCCCCTAGACATGCCCTCATAAATTATCTCATGAAATTACACTTACCGTAAATGTTTTATGCAAAAATATTATAAATATTAAAAAGAACTTTATCAGTGCAGCCTCACCTGTGCCCCTCAATGCAGCCTCACCTGTGCCCACCATTGCAGCCACACTTTACTCACCATTGCAGCCACACTTTACCCACCATTGCAGCCACACTTTACTCACCATTGCAGCCACACTTTACCCACCATTTCAGCCAAACTGTACCCACCATTGCAGCCTCACTGTGCCCGTTGCAGCCTTACTGTGCCCGTTGCAGCCCCACTGTGCCCGTTGCAGCCCCACTGTGCCCGTTGCAGCCCCACTGTGCCCGTTGCAGCTCCACTGTGCCCGTTGCAGCTCCACTGTGCCCGTTGCAGCCCCACTGTGCCCGTTGCAGCCATACTGTGCCCCTTTGCAGCCATACTGTGACCATTGTAGTCTCACTGTGCCCATTTCAGCCTTGCCTGGGCAGGGGAATGCACGGCTGGAGGAAGAGGAGAGCCACGGGAATCGGGAAAGCACGCTGTTACCGGCGCTTACATTATACTTGTCTCCGCTCTGCTCGACACAGCCCTGCCTCCTCCTGACCCGTGCCAGTGATAGACAGAACGCATTGCAGCATTGGACCGGCATTCTGTCTATCACTGGCAATGGTCAGGAGGAGTCAGGGCTGTGTTGAGCAGAGCGGAGACAAGTATAATGTAAGCGCCGGTAACAGCGTGTTATCCCGCCGGCTCTCCTCTTCCTCTCTGGGGCGATCGCTGGGAGAACGGCTCCCGATCAACCCGCCGACAGTGCTCTCCCCCCCCCTCTCCCAGGCAGGCAGCCCAGCTCGCAAGCCCTCATTTTCCACTCGCAAAATGCAAGTAGGCGAGTGGAAAATTTGAGGTCTGCCCTTATGGTGTGGGGAGCCCATAAATGCACAATCAGAGGTGATCTGATGCGCATGGGGGCACAACGCAAAAGACTACAGGAGGCTGAAACTAACAGACTGTGAAAACTGATCATTCAACTAGAGACAAAACCCAAACAATCCCTGTCGGAATCCTCAGCTACAGCTCTTTTAGAAGAAAAAACCTACAACAAATCCTAGATACTAAAACAAAATGCCTACTGTTCTTTAGGAAAAAAATATATTACGAAGCGGGAGACAAGTCAGGCAAACTATTGGCTAAGGCTCTGCGAGAACCCAACACCTCTAAACATATAATGGGAATCAGAGGCGCCGACGGAGCCCTAGATGTAAAAACAGAAGACATAGCGAAACACTTCCACACGTTTTACTCAAAGCTATATAACCTACCAACAGAACACCGACCATCAGGAACTACGGGAGACAGAACACAGGCAAGACAGGACTACCTAACACAGAGTGGGCTACCCCAACTAGACGAAGAAGACGTGACTCAGCTAGAAGAACAAATCACCCAAACGGAACTACATCAAGCCATTTGATACGGTTGACCACCCCCTCCTCCTCAAAAAACTCCACACCTTTGGTCTTCGTGACAGTACTCTTCGCTGGTTCTCTTCCTACTTATCCAACCGCACCTTTAGCGTTTCTTACAACTCTACTTCCTCCTCTCCTCTTCCTTTCTCTGTTGGGGTCCCCCAAGGTTCTGTTCTTGGACCTCTTCTATTTTCAATCTACGCCTCCTCCCTGGGTCAGCTGATCGCCTCTCATGGCTTCCAATACCACCTCTACGCTGACGACACTCAAATCTATTTCTCTACCCCTCGGCTCACTCCCTCCGTCTCCTCACATATCACCAATCTACTATCAGATATATCCGTCTGGATGTCACACCACTTCCTCAAACTCAATCTACCCAAAACCAAACTTATAATTTTTCCACCCCCATGTGCCCCTTCCCCTTCCCCTTCCCCTGATCTCTCTGTCAAAATCGATGGCACAACTATCAGCCCATCCCCCGCATGCCAAGGTTCTAGGTGTAGTCCTGGACTCTGAACTCTCCTTCAAGCAACACATCCAATCACTGTCCAAATCCTGCCGCCTCCATCTCCGCAACATCGCCAAAATACGCCCCTTTCTAACCAATGACACAACAAAGCTCTTAATTCACTCGCTGGTCATCTCTCGCCTCGACTACTGCAACTCCCTTCTCATTGGCTTACCTCTACATAGTCTATCACCTCTGCAATCCATCATGAATGCTGCTGCCAGACTCATCCACCTTACCAATCACTCTGTGTCTGCCACTCCTCTCTGTCAATCCCTCCACTGGCTTCCACTCGGTCAAAGAATTAAAGTCAAAATACTAACAACTACGTACAAAGCCATCCACAATTTATCCCCCAGCTACATCACTAGCCTAGTCTCTAAATACCAACCTAACCGTTCTCTTCGTTCCTCTCAAGACCTCCTGCTCTCTTGCTCCCTCATCACTTCCTCCCATGCTCACCTTCAGGACTTTTCCAGAGCCTCTCCAATCCTATGGAATGCCTTACCCCAATCTGTCCGCTTATCTCCTACTTTATTAGCTTTTAGACGATCCCTGAAAACCCTTCTCTTCAGAGAAGCATATCCTACCCACACCTAACAACAACCGTATTTTCATTTTAGTATTACCTTTTGTTCCAATTGACCCTCCCTTCTAGATTGTAAGCTCCAACGAGCAGAGCCCTCTGATCCCTCCTGTATTGATTTGTATTGTAATTGTACTGTCTGCCCTTATGTTGTAAAGCGCTGCGCAAACTGTTGGCGCTATATAAATCCTGTATAATAATAATAATAATAATAAAAGCCCTAAAACCAGGAAAGAGCCCAGGACCAGACGGATTTACATCCATCTATTACAAAACCTTCATGAACATACTGACAGAACCCTTACAAAAAGCCCTTAACTCCCTGACTGAAGCCAAACCCATACCGGCATCAGACATCCTTTCCGCACACATAACAGTCATTCCCAAACCGGACAAAGACACCACAGAATGCTCCAGCTACAGGCCCATATCCTTATTGAATATAGACATAAAATACTGGCCAAAATACTGGCAAACAGACTCAGAGCACTTCTGGCTAATGTAATAGGCCCTGAACAAGTAGGCTTTATGCCTGGCAGAGAGTCCAAGGATAATATAGTTAAAGCACTACTACTCACCCAGGCATCCCACTCCCTGCACATGGCGAGCCTTCTCCTGTCCTCTCCTGTCCACGGGCGCAGAGAAGGCTTTCCATAGAGTAGCCTGGGACTTTATGTTCCCAACTTGTCTTGCACACACATAGGCCTAAATACATGCATGATGGCGTGGGTCACATCTCTATACCAACAACCTTCAGCCAGAATAAAAATGAACGGGACACTGTCAGAAAAAGTGGAGATACTGAATGGCAGGAGAGAAGGCTGCCCCCGGTCTCCGCTGCTATTTATTCTCTCGCTGGAACCATTTATCTGAACGGTTAATAGGGAAGACGCAATACAAGGCATCCCCATCAAAGATAAGATATACAAAGGGCAGCGTATGCCGACGATCTCTAATGCGGCGTACACACGGCCAGAATTTCCGATGGAAACAGTCCGATGGGAGCTCTTCATCGGATTTTCCGACCGTGTGTACGCCCAACGGTCTTTTTCTGTCGGAATTTAGAGATTTTTTAGATTGATAACCTGTTCTTAATTTTTCAGACGGAAAATTCCGACGCTCGGAAACAAATTTGACGCATGCTCTGAAGCATTAAACTTCCCCTTTATAGTGCTGTCGAACGTGTTGTATGTCGCTTGTATGTCGTGTTGTATGTCGCTGTGTTACTGACCGTCGGAATTTGGTGTGATCGTGTGTAGGCAAGATAGTTTGAGCAGAATTCCGTTGGAATTCCGAAGGGGAAAACCTTCAGAGCTTTTTCCGACGAGAATTCCGATCGTGTGTACGCGGCATTAGTCTTTGTGACAAACTCTCATATCACTATCCCCAATCTCATGAAAGCCTTTACACACTACGGATTTCTTTCTAACTTTAAAATAAATATAACAAAATCTGAAGCCATGAATGTCAATATGTCCCCTACTAACCTAATCAGAACACAGACCAACTGTCCCTTTAAATGGGTAGGCAAAGCTTTGAAATTCTTAGGAGTCTGGTTGACTCCTAAACTATCAGGGATATATGAAGCAAATTTCCCACCCCCCTTACTGCAGAAAATGGAAAAAGACCTAAAATTATGTCATGCGGCCTATTTTCGTGGTTTGGGAGGGCTGCCATCCTGAAGATGGTGATGCTCCCCAGGCTTCTTTATCATCTCAGGGCACTGCCAGTCAAACTACCCCAGATATCTTTCAAAAAATTGCAAACCACTTTGCTGGTATTTCTCTGGGCACACAAAAAAAGTCCGGATCAAATTCACACTCCTGACTAGACCTGAGGAACTCGGAGGGATGGAGCTGCCGGGATTCAAGAATTACTACTGCGCAGAACACACACCACGCTACCACGCAGAACACACCACGCTACCACGCAGAACACACCACGCTACCACGCAGAACACACACCACGCTACCACGCAGAACACACCACGCTACCACGCAGAACACACCACGCAGAACACACCACGCAGAACACACCACGCTACCACACAGAACACACCACGCTACCACACAAAACACACCACGCTACCACGCAGAACACACACCACGCTACCACGCAGAACACACCACGCTACCACGCAGAACACACCACGCTACCACGCAGAACACACACCACGCTACCACGCAGAACACACCACGCTACCACGCAGAACACACCACGCTACCACGCAGAACACACCACGCTACCACGCAGAACACACCACGCTACCACGCAGAACACACACCACGCTACCACGCAGAACACACCACGCTACCACGCAGAACACACCACGCAGAACACACCACGCAGAACACACCACGCTACCACACAGAACACACCACGCTACCACGCAGAACACACCACGCTACCACGCAGAACACACACCACGCTACCACGCAGAACACACCACGCTACCACGCAGAACACACCATGCAGAACACACCACGCTACCACGCAGAACACACCACGCTACCACGCAGAACACACCACGCTACCGCGCAGAACAGTGATAGACTGGCACTGCCATGGGAGGACCAAGGACTGGGTAGCACTAGAAGAAAGTCTGAGCCCATATCCCCTCCTCTTCGCCCCATGGAACCCAGCGCTACAGAAAAACAATGTACTTAAAGAGGAAGTAAAGCCTCTTAAAAAAAAAAAAAAAAAGACACCCTGCAAGGCAAAGGCATAATGAGCTAGTATGCATGAAAGGATGAGGCTAATGGATAATTGGCCATGTATGACCGGCTGTAAGACTACATGTGCCAAAATGGAAGAGCCCCCAAAGGTTAATGGAGTGGCTGAGTATTGAGGAGCCCCCAATACTGGGCAACACCTTCTCCAGAGTTGGGATCTACTGAGCGTTCTTCTGGAGGCAGCGACCCGGCACCAGGCAAGGTCCATCTACACCTCACCTTCATTGTACCCCTTGGAAGGAGGACTGACTTCTATGTTATATCCAACAATATGTTGGGATCTACTGAGCGTTCTTCTGGAGGCAGCGACCCGGCACCAGGCAAGGTCCATCTACACCTCACCTTCATTGTACCCCTTGGAAGGAAGACTGACTACTATGTTATATCCAACAATATCCAATATCTTGTGTTTCTTAGTCCGGCTCTATCATACCTCTGCGTCAGCTAAACAATAATATGGACACCCCATCCCGATATCAAAGCACTCTTCTATCTCCAATACACGCGAGACCTTTGAGGTGTCACACATACAATAGTAATATAGAAAAATATCATTATATCTCATAAATGCTGAAAATCAAAGTTATTGGTACACCATGATAGACAATGTAACTAATCAGGAAACAGCTTCCTGATGACGCAATTGTTTTTGCGAAACGCGTAGAGGCTGCTGGGAAAAAATCCGTCATTATGTCACCTTCTGCCGGGCGAAAACAAGGCTTGCACCGCACGCCGGCATAGGAGACACACGGCCATACCTCCATCCATCTAAATGGCTGGATAAGCCTGGTGCCGGCTTATGGGCACAAATAAATGTGAGATTACCGTCTCTCTTTAAAACATTATAAATAAACAGTGTTTATATATTGCGCAATGATCGCTGTTTATTTTTTATGGGGGCGAATATTTCTTGCACATATATTCATTGGGGTCAGCATGGACAAGCCATCCGAGTGGAGTGGTTATCCCTTTTTAATGAACCAAAGGCGTGTATATACCAGAATCCGGTGAGTGGCCAATCCTTATGGTGGTGCCACTAAAGTGGTGGAACAGTCTCACGGAATCACTGATGGGGAATTAATACGCACAGAAAATAGTGGGAGGTCCACAGTGGGAGGTCCACACCGGGACTAATCAGTTTAATTTACCAGCAACATTGGAAATCACAATATAATTTCGTTTTTTGTTGTTTTTTTATTGCTTTGTTAAGCGGAAATCTATGGGATGATATTAGGATACAACAGCTATTACTTGCATATGATTTAGATACTAGTAGCTTCAGCTTGTGCACATATATGTTTTCACCATTTTCAAATTTTATATTTTTATAACAAAAGTGGTGTATTCATTAATATATGATAGGGGTTAGGGCCGATATACACTACACTACCGATATATACACTACTCTACAGATATACACTACCCTACCCTACAGATATACACTACCCTACAGATATACACTACACTACAGATATACACTACCCTACCCTACAGATATACACTACACTACAGATATACACTACCCTACAGATATACACTACACTACAGATATACACTACACTACAGATATACACTACACTACAGATATACACTACCCTACCCTACAGATATACACTACACTACAGATATACACTACACTACAGATATACACTACACTACAGATATACACTACACTACCCTACAGATATACACTACACTACAGATATACACTACACTACAGATATACACTACACTACAGATATACACTACACTACATATATACACTACACTACAGATATACACTACACTACCGATATATACACTACACTACAGATATACACTACCTTACAGATATACACTACACTACAGATATACACTACACTACATATATACACTACACTACAGATATACACTACACTACCGATATATACACTACACTACAGATATACACTACACTACCGATATATACACTACACTACAGATATACACTACTCTACAGATATACACTACCCTACAGATATACACTACCCTACAGATATACACTACTCTACAGATATACACTACTCTACAGATATACACTACCCTACAGATATACACTACCCTACAGATATACACTACACTACCCTACAGATATACACTACACTACCCTACAGATATACACTACACTATCCTACAGATATACACTACTCTACAGATATATACACTACCCTACAGATATACACTACACTACCCTACAGATATACACTACACTATCCTACAGATATACACTACTCTACAGATATATACACTACCCTACAGATATACACTACACTACCCTACAGATATACACTACACTATCCTACAGATATACACTACTCTACAGATATACACTACACTACCGATATATACACTACTCTACAGATATACACTACTCTACAGATATACACTACCCTACAGATATACACTACTCTACAGATATATACACTACCCTACAGATATACACTACCCTACAGATATACACTACTCTACAGATATACACTACACTACCCTACAGATATACACTACACTACCGATATATACACTACTCTACAGATATACACTACTCTACAGATATACACTACACTACCCTACAGATATACACTACCCTACAGATATATACACTACTCTACAGATATACACTACTCTACAGATATATACACTACTCTACAGATGTATACACTACCCTACAGATGTACACTACCCTACCGATATATACACTACTCTACAGATATACATTACTCTACAGATATACACTACACTACCCTACAGATATACACTACTCTACAGATATACACTACCCTACCGATATATACACTACTCTACAGATATACACTACTCTACAGATATACACTACCCTACCAATATATACACTACTCTACAGATATACACTACACTACAGATATACACTACCCTACCCTACAGATATACACTACCCTACAGATATACACTACACTACAGATATACACTACCCTACAGATATACACTACACTACAGATATACACTACTCTACAGATATACACTACTCTACAGATATACACTACCCTACAGATATACACTACTCTACAGATATACACTACACTACAGATATACACTACCCTACAGATATACACTACTCTACAGATATACACTACACTACAGATATACACTACCCTACAGATATACACTACTCTACAGATATACACTACCCTACAGATATACACTACACTACAGATATACACTACACTACAGATATACACTACTCTCAGCCACTCCCTATCCAGTTATTGTATTTGGAGACCAGGGGATCCTTCCAGAATATGGTGAGGACAAAAGTTTCTTGACACGTTTTGTTTTGTGGCTCTTACAAAGACAGAATATATTTATCAGTTATAACAATCCGCCATCTATGTACAATATATACCCCAGAAAATGCCACTTATGTATCTTACCCCATAGGGAGCCGATAGTTCTATGCTTAACTATCCATTGTTATTCCTAGTGATTAATCACGATTCAGCTACTAAAAACCTCCTGTGAAGCTCCAACTCACCTTTTCTCAACCTTTATACTACAGAGGAACCCCTAAAATAATCTTCGGGTTTCCGGGAAACATTACTAAAACCATAAAGCCAAATCATTGGTGGTCAGTGGGATGAATTCCCCTTATATTGACAGTCAATGGAAAGAATGTTCCTTACATTGGTGATCAGTGTAAGGAACATTCTTCTCACTGATCACCAATGTAAGGAACATTCTTCTCACTGATCACCAATGTAAGGGACATTCTTCTCACTGATCACCAATGTATGGAACATTCTTCCCACTGATCACCAATGTAAGGAACATTCTTCCCACTGATCACCAATGTAAGGAACATTCTTCTCACTGATCACCAATGTAAGGAACATTCTTCTCACTGATCACCAATGTAAGGAACATTCTTCTCACTGATCACCAATGTAAGGAACATTCTTCTCACTGATCACCAATGTAAGGAACATTCTTCTCACTGATCACCAATGTAAGGAACATTCTTCTCACTGATCACCAATGTAAGGGACATTCTTCTCACTGATCACCAATGTATGGAACATTCTTCCCACTGATCACCAATGTAAGGAACATTCTTCTCACTGATCACCAATGTAAGGAACATTCTTCTCACTGATCACCAATGTAAGGAACATTCTTCTCACTGATCACCAATGTAAGGAACATTCTTCTCACTGATCACCAATGTAAGGAACATTCTTCTCACTGATCACCAATGTAAGGAACATTCTTCTCACTGATCACCAATGTAAGGAACATTCTTCTCACTGATCACCAATGTAAGAAACATTCTTCTCACTGATCACCAATGTAAGGAACATTCTTCCACTGATCACCAATGTAAGGAACATTCTTCTCACTGATCACCAATGTAAGGAACATTCTTCTCACTGACCACCAATGTAAGGAACATTCTTCCCACTGATCACCAATGTAAGGAACATTCTTCCCACTGATCACCAATGTAAGGAACATTCTTCTCACTGATCACCAATGTATGGAACATTCTTCCCACTGATCACCATTGTAAGGAACATTCTTCTCACTGATCACCAATGTATGGAACATTCTTCTCACTGATCACCAATGTAAGGAACATTCTTCTCACTGATCACCAATGTAAGGAACATTCTTCTCACTGACCACCAATGTAAGGGACATTCTTCTCACTGATCACCAATGTATGGAACATTCTTCCCACTGATCACCATTGTAAGGAACATTCTTCTCACTGATCACCAATGTAAGGAACATTCTTCCCACTGATCACCAATGTAAGGGACATTCTTCCCACTGATCACCAATGTAAGGAACATTCTTCTCACTGATCACCAATGTAAGGAACATTCTTCTCACTGATCACCAATGTAAGGAACATTCTTCTCACTGATCACCAATGTAAGGAACATTCTTCTCACTGATCACCAATGTAAGGAACATTCTTCTCACTGATCACCAATGTAAGAAACATTCTTCTCACTGATCACCAATGTAAGGAACATTCTTCCCACTGATCACCAATGTAAGGAACATTCTTCTCACTGATCACCAATGTAAGGAACATTCTTCCCACTGATCACCAATGTAAGGGACATTCTTCCCACTGATCACCAATGTAAGGAACATTCTTCTCACTGATCACCAATGTAAGGGACATTCTTCCCACTGATCACCAATGTAAGGAACATTCTTCCCACTGATCACCAATGTAAGGAACATTCTTCTCACTGATCACCAATGTAAGGAACATTCTTCCCACTGATCACCAATGTAAGGAACATTCTTCTCACTGATCACCAATGTAAGGAACATTCTTCCCACTGACCACCAATGTAAGGAACATTCTTCCCACTGATCACCAATGTAAGGAACATTCTTCTCACTGATCACCAATGTAAGGAACATTCTTCCCACTGATCACCAATGTAAGGAACATTCTTCTCACTGATCACCAATGTAAGGAACATTCTTCCCACTGATCACCAATGTAAGGGACATTCTTCTCACTGATCACCAATGTAAGGAACATTCTTCCCACTGATCACCAATGTAAGGAACATTCTTCTCACTGATCACCAATGTAAGGAACATTCTTCTCACTGATCACCAATGTAAGGAACATTCTTCTCACTGGTCACCAATGTAAGGAACATTCTTCCCACTGATCACCAATGTAAGGAACATTCTTCTCACTGATCACCAATGTAAGGGACATTCTTCTCACTGATCACCAATGTAAGGAACATTCTTCTCACTGATCACCAATGTAAGGAACATTCTTCTCATTGATCACCAATGTAAGGAACATTCTTCTCACTGATCACCAATGTAAGGAACATTCTTCTCACTGATCACCAATGTAAGGAACATTCTTCTCACTGGTCACCAATGTAAGGAACATTCTTCCCACTGATCACCAATGTAAGGAACATTCTTCTCACTGATCACCAATGTAAGGGACATTCTTCTCACTGATCACCAATGTAAGGAACATTCTTCTCACTGATCACCAATGTAAGGAACATTCTTCTCACTGATCACCAATGTAAGGAACATTCTTCTCACTGATCACCAATGTAAGGAACATTGTTATCACTGATCACCAATGTAAGGAACATTCTTCCCACTGATCACCAATGTAAGGAACACTCTTCTCACTGATCACCAATGTAAGGAACATTCTTCCCACTGATCACCAATGTAAGGAACATTCTTCCCACTGATCACCAATGTAAGGAACATTCTTCTCACTGATCACCAATGTAAGGAACACTCTTCCCACTGATCACCAATGTAAGGAACATTCTTCCCACTGATCACCAATGTAAGGAACATTCTTCCCACTGATCACCAATGTAAGGAACATTCTTCTCACTGATCACCAATGTAAGGAACATTCTTCTCACTGATCACCAATGTAAGGAACATTCTTCTCACTGATCACCAATGTAAGGAACATTCTTCTCACTGATCACCAATGTAAGGAACATTGTTATCACTGATCACCAATGTAAGGAACATTCTTCTCACTGATCACCAATGTAAGGGACATTCTTCTCACTGATCACCAATGTAAGGAACATTCTTCCCACTGATCACCAATGTAAGGAACATTCTTCCCACTGATCACCAATGTAAGGAACATTCTTCCCACTGATCACCAATGTAAGGAACATTCTTCCCACTGATCACCAATGTAAGGAACATTCTTCCCACTGATCACCAATGTAAGGAACATTCTTCCCACTGATCACCAATGTAAGGAACATTCTTCTCACTGATCACCAATGTAAGGGACATTCTTCCCACTGATCACCAATGTAAGGAACATTCTTCTCACTGATCACCAATGTAAGGAACATTCTTCCCACTGATCACCAATGTAAGGAACATTCTTCTCACTGATCACCAATGTAAGGAACATTCTTCCCACTGATCACCAATGTAAGGAACATTCTTCTCACTGATCACCAATGTAAGGAACATTCTTCCCACTGATCACCAATGTAAGGAACATTCTTCCCACTGATCACCAATGTAAGGGACATTCTTCTCACTGATCACCAATGTAAGGAACATTCTTCCCACTGATCACCAATGTAAGGAACATTCTTCTCACTGATCACCAATGTAAGGAACATTCTTCTCACTGATCACCAATGTAAGGAACATTCTTCCCACTGATCACCAATGTAAGGAACATTCTTCTCACTGATCACCAATGTAAGGGACATTCTTCTCACTGATCACCAATGTAAGGGACATTCTTCCCACTGATCACCAATGTAAGGAACATTCCTTCCACTGATCACCAATGTAAGGAACATTCTTCTCACTGATCACCAATGTAAGGAACATTCTTCCCTCTGATCACCAATGTAAGGAACATTCTTCTCACTGATCACCAATGTAAGGAACATTCTTCTCACTGATCACCAATGTAAGGAACATTCTTCTCACCGATCACCAATGTAAGGAACATTCTTCTCACTGATCACCAATGTAAGGAACATTCTTCTCACTGATCACCAATGTAAGGAACATTCTTCTCACTGATCACCAATGTAAGGAACATTCTTCTCACTGATCACCAATGTAAGGAACATTCTTCTCACTGATCACCAATGTAAGGAACATTCTTCTCACTGATCACCAATGTAAGGAACATTCTTCTCACTGATCACCAATGTAAGGAACATTCTTCTCACTGATCACCAATGTAAGGGACATTCTTCTCACTGATCACCAATGTAAGGAACATTCTTCTCACTGATCACCAATGTAAGGGACATTCTTCTCACTGATCACCAATGTAAGGAACATTCTTCCCACTGATCACCAATGTAAGGAACATTCTTCTCACTGATCACCAATGTAAGGGACATTCTTCTCACTGATCACCAATGTAAGGAACATTCTTCCCACTGATCACCAATGTAAGGGACATTCTTCTCACTGATCACCAATGTAAGGAACATTCTTCTCACTGATCACCAATGTAAGGAACATTCTTCCCACTGATCACCAATGTAAGGAACATTCTTTCCACTGATCACCAATGTAAGGGACATTCTTCCCACTGATCACCAATGTAAGGAACATTCTTCTCACTGATCACCAATGTAAGGAACATTCTTCTCACTGATCACCAATGTAAGGAACATTCTTCCCACTGATCACCAATGTAAGGAACATTCTTCCCACTGATCACCAATGTAAGGAACATTCTTCTCACTGATCACCAATGTAAGGAACATTCTTCTCACTGATCACCAATGTAAGGAACATTCTTCCCACTGATCACCAATGTAAGGAACATTCTTCTCACTGTTAATTTCTCAGTAGCAAAAGATGAAAACCATCCACGTAGTTTTTCCCAAATATTGATCAATATTGGTGGAACTGGATGGATTTGTGTCTTTTTCCAACCAGATGAACTCTGAAACTATATCAAACACTAAAACCTTAGATATTGATGAGCAGTATAAATACAACGTGCGCAAAAAGCGAAAAAGAAGTGGACACCTACCTTGGGCTCCCCAAATCCATGGCACAACCGGGAAGAGCAATATTAAATAAATCCAAAATTTCCAGCGCAGTCCCATGATGGGGTCACCTTTTAGTCCAGCACAGCTCTGTGCTCTGCAGCCACATTAAAACCTTGGCGCGGGTATACTTGGCGTGGGTATACTTGGCGCGGGTATACTTGGCGTGGGTATACTTGGCGCGGGTATACTTGGCGCGGGTATACTTGGCGTGGGTATACTTGGCGCGGGTATACTTGGCGCGGGTATACTTGGCGTGGGTATACTTGGCGTGGGTATACTTGGCGTGGGTATACTTGGCGTGGGTATAAAGTAGTGAATGGAGGTTCTCTCTCTGGTTTGGCTTCAATAAAAGGTTCTCCAGCGCAGAGGACAATGCTGGATGCTTCTGAGTTACAGTCACCAGCCCCGCAGGCTTGTCAGCAAACTCTGAAAACTGTTATCTGAGAACAGTTAGCATTGACAATGAAACGTTAAACACACCCTAAGCAAACTCATTCCCCGGCTTATTACTTAATATCGCAGAAAGAAACAACCAGTACAAGAGAAGGGATGTCCATCCCCCGTCCCTCATCCTTTACACGGCGTTCTCAATGACGTCACCGACTCTTCAAGCTCAGGTGGTTGTGAGATATCGGCGGTATTGGGGAGCCGGGGAGAGGTGAAGGAATACAGAACAATGCAGAGAGATTATTAATAGCCTCTGGAGGACGGCTCTTGGCAAACACCGTGCCACCGTGCCACCGTGCCAGGATTGTATTTATTGTGAAATGTTACCTCCATCAGGTTGATGACCAGGCGGAATGTACTGCAGGTGTCACAAAATCTGATTAATACACTTCAATCCCTCTATTCATACAGAACACCCACTAATCCCACAATATAAAGGAGCTGAGAGAAGCTCACCGACTACAACTGTCATCTCCGGAATGCTCTACAAAATAAAATAACAAAAAAAACTAAAAATGAACAACAATTGACAAAAGTCAACACAGCTTTACCTCATTCAATAAAATACACAACCAAATGTCTGCGGGCATCTGACGATTACACCACCACTATATGGGCAAAATGATAGTTCAGGGGTCTCCAGTGATGGGCACCAGTAATATTACATCATACAAAGACATTGGAGACAAGTGCGCCCCTCCAACCTGTGCTGAAGACCCTTTTCTGTTGCGTGTACAAAGCCAGCTCCATAAAGACATGACTGTGCCCCCCCCCCCCTGTACAAAGCCAGCTCCATAAAGACATGACTGCCCCCCCCCCCTGTACAAAGCCAGCTCCATAAAGACATGACTGTGCCCCCCCCCCTGTGTACAAAGCCATCTCCATAAAGACATGACTGTGCCCCCCCCCCCCTGTACAAAGCCAGCTCCATAAAGACATGACTGTGCCCCCCCCCTGTACAAAGCCAGCTCCATAAAGACATGACTGTGCCCCCCCTGTACAAAGCCAGCTCCATAAAGACATGACTGTGCCCCCCCCCCCCCCCTGTACAAAGCCAGCTCCATAAAGACATGACTGTGCCCCCCCCCTGTACAAAGCCAGCTCCATAAAGACATGACTGTGCCCCCCCCCCCTGTACAAAGCCGGCTCCATAAAGACATGACTCCCCCCCCCCGTGTACAAAGCCAGCTCCATAAAGACATGACTGTGCCCCCCCCCCCGTACAAAGCCAGCTCCATAAAGACATGACTGTGCCCCCCCCCCCTGTACAAAGCCAGCTCCATAAAGACATGACTGTGCCCCCCCCCTGTACAAAGCCGGCTCCATAAAGACATGACTGTGCCCCCCCCCCTGTACAAAGCCAGCTCCATAAAGACATGACTGTGCCCCCCCCCTGTACAAAGCCAGCTCCATAAAGACATGAATGTGCCCCCCCTGTACAAAGCCAGCTCCACAAAGACATGACTCCCCCCCCCCGTGTACAAAGCCAGCTCCATAAAGACATTACTGTGCCCCCCCCCTGTACAAAGCCGGCTCCATAAAGACATGACTCCCCCCCCCCCCCCCCCGTGTACAAAGCCAGCTCCATAAAGACATGGTGTGACCAGTTTGATGTGGAGGAACTCCATTGTCCCACACAGAGCCCTGACCTCATCCCTACTGATCACCTGACCTCATCCCTACTGATCACCTGACCTCATCCCTACTGATCACCTGACCTCATCCCTACTGATCACCTGAACTCAGAAAATGAACAGAAATTCCCATAGACACTCCACGGTCTTGTGGAAAGCCTTCCTAGATAGGTGGGGGATGTTGTAGTCACAAAGGGGAGATCAGCTCCATATTAATGGAAACCATTTTGCGGTGGGATGTCCAGCATCTCTCACATGTATCGGTGTGATAATCAAATGTCCACAAGCCTCAGGCCATAGACAGGAAGTGAATTTTCAGTTTCCAAAACAAACATTCTTTATGTCTTTAGTAAATCTCTTGGATATACGGTATATACAATACGGTATATACAATACGGTATATACAATACGGTATATACACGCCTATATGAACTTACACAACATCTGAAATGAGCAGACAATGGGATGAGGACACGATCGTAGTGTAAAGATTAGCGATATGGTTTGGATCGTACATTGAGACCGGATGTCCCCCTTCGATCTGCACAACTTCTCCAGATATTGAAAATTGTGTGGAAAGTCCTGCAGACAGGAGCCGCACAGAAGGGGCAGTGCCAATTTGTATCTTCAGAAAAAAATATAAAAAAATCTTCATTGTATAATACTGAGATATATATATATATATATATATATATATATATATATATATATATAACCAATGAATGGAAGTGCTGGGCTACCTTTAGTAATAATTAGCTGACTAATCCCAACAACCTAATTCCTCCAATCAGTAGGAATGTTGTACCTCCCAGTGCTAAGGAGGACCTGAAGGATATTAAAATAGGACTAAATGTGTACAACCAAAAAAACTTTATTGATGTACACCACCAGACATACATCACCAGGAATACACCACCTGATGTATACCACTGGATATATGCTACCGGACATACACCACCTGATGTATACCACTGGATATATGCTACCGGACATACACCACCTGATGTATACCACTGGATATATGCTACCGGACATACACCACCTGATGTATACCACTGGATATAGTAAATAACAAGAGGCACTGTGAACTCACCATGAATGATCATAGATAAGATCTCATTGTCGCCCCATCCCCAAAAAAACAATACAAAAATATTTTTTACATTAGAGTGAAGGGCCATACCAAAAGAAGGGTAACCTTCAATCAAACAGAGGAGAAGGGGACTTTAAATGTGCCAAAACACATGAGAAAAACTCAAAAAAAGGTACTTTGCTCTAATAAAAACATAAATTTATGAGTTTATGATTAAAACTCCCATTTGTTAAAATCACAATATAAATGAAAAGTGAGACAGATACTGAATAGATGTTACAAACATGTAAATCAACAGGTTTCGCTGTAATGGCGTCCTCAGGATACACACTTGCAAAATGGCAGCTGATGAGAAATAAAGAGAAAAATTATACTATGCAAAAATCAAAATAAAGATCAAAATAAAGAAATAATTAAATAACATTTAATAATGATAGCCAGAGAGGACCAGAAAAGAGGGAACAAGGAGGGGGGAAAAAAAGGGGAGAGTCATCTATGGGGGACATCAAAAGAGCAAGGGGGTCACAAATTTCCACTCTGAACTCCATAGACTAACAAAAAAGGGGGGAAAGAGAGAGAGTAGATGGAATCCAATACACTTACCCAAGTTTTTTCTATCTGGGTAAGTGTATTGGATTCCATCTTCTTTATCTCTTTCCCCCCTTTTTTGTTATTCTATGGAGTTCAGCGGGGAGATTTGTGGGCCCCCTTGCTCTTTTGATGTCCCCCCCCCCCCCCCATAAATCACTCTCCCTTTTCTCCCCCTCCTTTTTCCTCTTTTCTGGTCCTCTCTGGCTACTATCATTGTTCAATGTTATATGATTGTTTCTTTATATTGTTTTTTACATAGTATATTTTTTCTCTTTTTTTCTCATCAGCTGCCATTTTGCCAGTGTGGATCCTGAGGAAGCAATTACAGCGAAACCCGTTGATTTACATGCTCGTAACATCTATTCAGTATCTGTCACACTTTTCTTTTTATAATTGTGATTTTAACAAATGGCAGTTTTAATCATAAACTAATAAATTGATGTTTTTTTTTTTAGAGCAAAATACCTTTATCTTTTTTGTTTTGGCACATGTTAAGCTCCCTTCTCCTCTGTTTGATTGAAGGTTACCTTCCTTTTGGCATGGCCCTTCACTCTAACGGAAAAACAGAAAATGTATTATCAATACTTACCGTAATTTTCCTTTCCTGATGGACTCCATGGCAGCCTATGTGTGGGTTAACCCCGCCTCCTCTCCAATGCTATAGGACCCCCACTCCTATAAATTTGAGCTTACCACTAGAGACTGCGTTCCGTTAGTAGCCAACTCTTTGACCGATGGGTGGGAACTCCGTCTGCCATGGAGTCCATCAGGAAAGGAAAATTACGGTAAGTATTGAGAATACATTTTCTCCTGACAGACTCCATGGCAGACGACGTGTGGGAACTGACTAGCCAATCCACACGGCGGGTACGCTGATCAAAAGAAATTAAATTTAACCCGTCAACTGACAGGACTCTTAAACCAAAGTTCACAGAAGATAGAGAAGCAGGCGCTATATAGATGACGTCTGGAGCCACATGCCGGGCTTCTGCCCACAACTCCGCCATACCCCTGGTGGAATGTGCTATCACCGCCTCTGGAGGAGCCAAGCCCTTGGCCCTATAGGCTTGCTGGATGGACTGGACGATCCGGGCCGCAAACGTTCTGGACGAAGCTCGCTTCCCTCTGTTACTGCCTGAATGCAACATAAACAGGTAGACGGAGCGTCTAAAAAGGAGGAAGTAACTTGCAAATACTCCTTCAGTATTTCGCCTACATCCAGAGGATGAACTTCAGAGGACCCCGGGGTCCTGAATGTAAGTAGGACAATTTCTTGGTTCTCATGGAACACTGAAGTAACTTTCGGGTTTGAGCCAAGCATAGGGATGAGGACCACCCGGCCCGGAAAGAAAATCAGGAAAGGACCCGATCTCTGAAACCATTTTGGCCGAAGTGATGGCAACTAGGAAGGCAACTTTTGCAGAAAAATCTTTGATAGAAAGTGGAGTGGATCCTGCGGTACTGAGACCAGCCAGCGAGTCAAGAACAAGAGGAATATCCCATTTGGGGAATCTTGGTCTTCTTTGGGGCCTGAGTCTTGTCGCCCCACGGAAGAACTGCCGGATTAAAGGGTGAAACGCCCACGATTTTCTGGAGAAGGCTGACAGAGCTGAGACTTGAAACTCTGAGAGAGCTGTAGGATAGAGACAGATCTAGGCTGGACTGGAGGAAGCTGAGGATATCCCGGACTCCTGGATCCCTGAAAGATCTGCCCGTAGAGGACGAGGATTCGATGAACTTGGCCCATATCCTCGCATAGACTTTATTCGTGCTCGCTTTTCTCAAGCTCATGAGGGTGGAAATCACTCTTCAACCGCACCCAAAAGATTCCAGCCTTTCCCTCTCTAGAACCAGACCATCAGTCTTAGTGGCGCCAGACACGGGGGCAGGACTGCCCCCTGAGAAAGAAGATCCAGCCTGGTAAGAAGAGGCACGGGGTCCCGGAAAACCATGGTCTGTTCGGCCAGTAAGGTGCAATCACTACCACCTTGACTGCTTCCGTAAGAACCTGAGGATGATCGGAAGTGGGGGAAAGGCGTATGCCCTGTTAAAGCTCCACTGATCTGTCAGTTCTTCTACTCCAAAGGCCTGGCTGCAACAGCCTGAGTGTAATACTTCTTGATTTTGAAGATGGGGGGGGATGCAAATAGGTCTACTTCGGGATCGACTCCCAAAAGAGATCACTGTGTGCAAGACAGGAAGTCCGCTTGGACGTTCTGGACTCTGGGGACAAAGATCGCTGAAATATTGGTCAGGTTTTTCTAAGCCCAGGACATGATGGGCTCGACTTCTTGGAGCAGTGTGGAGTTCTGCTGTGGTGTTGTTCATTTTCAGTAAAGCTGACCCCCCTTTCAGGAAATAAGAGAAAAAATTGAAGGGCACACCAAGCTGCCTGTAGGTCCAGGACGTTTGAGCCCGGTTTGTGAAGATGTGCATCCCACTTGCCTTGAGCAAGTTCTGACCCGCAAAGGGATCCCCAACCAGCACCGCTGGCATCGATCGTGACCCATGAGAAGGGGGCAATAGAGTGGCAGGTGAACAGATTTTTGCACTGAAGCCACCAGAAGAGGCTGTTCCTCATCATTGAGGTTATGTGAATGGACCGATTGCCATCCCCTGAGGTCCACTGATGAAGTCCCTGTCTGGAAAGGGCGTAACATCCACAGGGACCATTTGACCATGGGGGTCGTAGAGACCATCGTGCCAATCATTTTTAGACACCGTGAGGCGTGAGGATCTCAGAGCCCGTGAGATTCTCCCTCGGATGACTGGGATCCTCTCCACTGGGAGAGAGATGGTGCTTTCCACCATGTTGAACTGGGCCCCTAGGTATACCAGGCACTGAACTGGTTCCAGATGGCTTTTCTCTAAGTTTAGGAGCCAACCAAACTCGAGCAGTGTGGTGATAACCTGCTCTCTGTGGATCAATAGCTGCTTCTTGTATTGGGACAGTAGCAGGAGTTCGTCGAGATAGTGGTACAAGCGTATCCCTTTTGTTCTGACGAGGGCCACTACGGCCAGAAGAACTTTTGAAAAGACTTGGGTGAGGTTGTCAACCCAAAAGGGTAGCAAGTGAACTGTAGATGTTCTTGCCCGACTCTGAGGTATTTGTGGAATTTTTCTGCCACAGGCACATGGAAATAAGCATCTTTTAAGTCGATTTAGATTAGCCAATCGCCTGGCTGCACAGGTTGCTGGATGGTAGATAAAGTCTCCATTTTGAATCTTTCGTATTTTATAAACTTGTTTAGGTAAGTTAGGTCTATCACTGGGCGCCATGAACCATTTTTCTTCTGCACAAGAAAGAGAGGGGAGTATACCCCCTGAAACTCTTCACCTTTTGGGACAGGCACTGCGGCTCCTTGTACTATCACTGAATCCACGTAGGACAGTAACACTTGCTTCTTTTCTTCTGACTAGGGATGAGCCGAACACCCCCGGGTTCGGTTCGCACCAGAACCTTCGAACCGACCGAAAGTTTGCGCGAATTTTCGAACCCTATACGTTATAATGGACGCGAACGTTCGAAATCAAAAGTGCTAATTACAACGGCCAATATGCATGTTAATGTCATAAAACAGGTTTGGGGACCCGGGTCCTGCCCCAGGGGACATATATCAATGCAAAAAGAACTTTTAAAAACTAACGTTTTTTCGGGAGCAGTCATTTTAATGATGCATAAAGTGAAAAAAAAAAGTGAAATTTTCCTTTAAATATGGTACCTGGGGGGTGTCTAAAGTATGCCTGTGAAGTGGCATGTGTTTCCCGTGTTTAGAACTGTCCTTGCACAAAATGACATTTGTAAAGGAAAAAAAGAAGCCATTTAAAACCACTTGCGGCTTTAGGTTTGATCTTAAGTAGAATCTGAACAGATACATTATGAAGTGTAGCTCCATCCCAAAAAAATCTATTTTTAAGCTTTTTGGAGAACATAGGGAGGGGTTATCACCCCTGTAACATTTGCTGTCTTTGCACATCTGTTCAGAACATGTCACCTCACTTTCCGTCCCAATGACAAATTTTTTGGAAAAGTGGGGTTTTAATTGAAACAAGGATTGGTGATAAAGTATCAGTAGAGAGGAGATACCTTTTTCCCAAATTAAATCTAACAGGATAGAATTTCCCTTCCTAGGGGTAGATTTCCTCTCACTTCCTGTTTTCTCTTTCCATTTGCAAGTAGGAGTCGTTTGTAAGTTGGATGTATGAAAGTAGGGGCCTGGCGTATATACTCTGCAGAAATTTGCCCTATTAGATGTTGGTGTAGCCACAAGACTGGTGGGCACAGGAATGGGCCCTGCTGTGAGTTAATAGATCAAGATTTGTAATTGCATGCACCTGTTGAACAGGGCAGAAAAATTGGGGGTGGTGGTGGTGGTGGTGGACGGTGTTGCCACAAGACTGTAAGCTCTCACAGTTACTCTTGGTGGGCGCAGGAATGGGCCCTGCTGTGAGTTATTAGATCAAGATTTGTAATTGCAAGCACCTGATGAACAGGGCAGAAAAATTGGGCCTTTGGCGGTGGTGGTGGACGGTGTTGCCACAAGACTGTAGGCCCTCATAGTTACTCTTGGTGGGCGCAGGAATGGGCCCTGCTGTGAACTATTAGATCAAGATTTGTAATTACCCGCCCCTGTTAAACAGGGGCTGAAAACTGGTGCTGGTGCCACAACACTGCAACCCCTCACAGATACTGTACTTGGAGCGCAGCAGTCACACGTGTTGCTAAGCATTTTTTTTAAAAATTGTAAGTACACGCCCCTGTTAAACAGGGGCTGAAAAATTGTGCCTTAGGCACTGGTGCTGGTGCCACAACACTGCAACCCCTCACAGATACTGTACTTGGAGCACATTGTTGCGAAGCATTTTTTTTATAAAAATTGTATGTACACGCCCCTGTTAAACAGGGGCTGAAAAATTGTGCCTTAGGCACTGGTGCTGGTGCCACAACACTGCAACCCCTCACAGATACTGTACTTGGAGCACAGCAGTCACACGTGTTGCGAAGCATTTTTTTAAAAAATTGTAAGTACACGCCCCTGTTAAACAGGGGCTGAAAAATTGTGCCTTAGGCACTGGTGTGGTGGCATGGATCATTGAGGAGGAGGAAGAGGATAGTCAGTGAACATAAGAGGACAGTCACTCAGCATCAGCATAGGCAGTCTTGAAGGGATGTGATGTGACATTAAAAATTATTCGGTTATATCCGCCTCAGGTGCCTGGTAGCTGGTGGTGATCCAAGACTGATTCATTTTGATGAAGGTCAGTCGATCAACCGAGGCGGTGGACAGGCGCACCCTATGATCAGTCACAAATCCTCCAGCAGCACTGAATGTGCGTTCGGACAGAACGCTGGAGGCAGGACAGGCCAGTAGCTCAATTGCATACTGTGCAAGCTCTGGCCAGTGATCCATCCTCAGGACCCAGTAAGCCAGAGGATTTTCGGTGGGAAAGGTGTCCAAGTCTGACCTTGCCCCAAGGTATTCCTGCACCATGTATATCAGACGCTGGCGATGGTTGCTGGAACCGATCATACCTTGGGGCTGCGGACTAAAAAATTGTCTGAACGCATCGGTCAGACGTCCACCTTCCCCACCGCTCCTTCTGCTACTGACCGAAGCCTCAGCTACTCGTCGCCCAGGACCAGGAGTTTGTAGCCTCCCAGTTTCTGGGAACGCGTTGCACAGACCTTTCTGCAAGGCCTCCCTGAGATGTCTCATCCTCTGCTCCCTCTGCGACGGCAAGATAAGGTCCGCAACCTTACCCTTGTACCGCGGATCAAGGAGAGTGGCCAGCCATAATGGTCCCTCTCCTTGATCCGAAGAACACGAGGATCCTTCCGCAGGCTTTGCAGGATCAGGGAGGCCATGCAGCGTAGGTTAGCTGAGGCATTCGGTCCGGAGTCTTCTGGGTCACTGAGGATGACATGATCGCCAGCCACCTCCTCCCAGCCACGTACAAGTCCACTGGTTTGTTGGGACTGTACATCATCCCTAAAAGACTGCTGCTGCTGATGCTGAGTGCCAGGCTCCACCTCCATGCTCACACAATCCTCCTCCTCCTCCTCCTCCTCCTCATCCTCTTCCTGTGTGATGGGTGGGACAGAAGGAACACTGTCCGGATAAAGGGGGCCTTGAGAGGCAAGGAAGTCCTCCTCTTCCTGCCTCTGTTCTGCCTCAAGTGCCCTGTCCATTATCCCACGCAGCGTATGCTCCAACAGGTGGACAAGAGGGACAGTGTCACTGATGCATGCACTGTCACTGCTCACCATCCTCGTGGCCTCCTCAAATGGTGAGAGGACAGTGCATGCATCCCTGATCATGCTCCACTGACGTGGGGAAAAAAAAACAAGCTCCCCTGACCCTGTCCTGGTGCCGTAGTCGCAAAGGTACTCATTGATGGCCCTCTGCTGCGTGTGCAGTCGCTGCAGCATGGCCAACGTTGAGTTCCACCTGGTGGGCATGTCACATATTAGGCGGTTCTTGGGCAGGTTCAGCTCCTTTTGCAGCTCAGTCAGCCGAGCACTGGCATTATAAGATCGGCGGAAATGCACACAGACTTTCCTGGCCTGCCTCAGGACATCCTGTAAGCCTGGGAACCTGCCCAAGAACCGCTGCACCACCAGGTTGAGGACGTGAGCCATGCAGGGCACATGGGTGAGCTGCCCCTGTCGCAGGGCGGAGAGGAGGTTGGTGCCATTGTCAGAAACGACCATTCCTGGCTTAAGCTGACGTGGCGTCAACCACCTCTCGGCCTGCCCCTGCAGAGCTGCCAGAACCTCTGGCCCAGTGTGGCTCCTGTCCCCCAAACACACCAGCGCAAGCACGGCATGGCATCTTTTTGCCTGCGTACTTGCGTAGCCCCTTGTACGCCTACGGAGCACCGCTGGACAGAGCACTGGAGGAAGAAGAAGAGGAGGGGGTGGAGGAGAGAGGTGTGTCACAACCAGTAGCAGTAGTAGCGTTTTGGAGGCGTGGTGGCGGAACAACCTCCAACACTACTGCACCTTGTCCTGCATCCCTCCCAGCTGCCAATAGAGTGACCCAATGTGCCGTGAAAGAAAGGTACCGTCCCTGTCCATGCCTGCTGGACCATGAGTCAGCGGTAATATGCACCTTACCGCTGACCGCCCTGTCCAGCGAGGCATGGACATTGCCCTCCACATGCCGGTAGAGAGACGGAATCGCCTTCCGTGAGAAAAAGTGGCGTTTGGGAACCTGCCACTGAGGAACCGCACATTGAACAAACTCACGGAAGGGGGCCGAGTCTACCAACTGAAAAGGCAGCAGTTGAAGTGCTAGCAATTTAGCCAAGCTAGCATTCCACCGCTGGGCATGTGGATGGCTGGGAGTGTACTTCTTTCTACGGTCCAGCAGCTGGGGCAGGGAAATTTGCCTGCTGCAATCGGACGTCGGTGTACTGCAAGTACTTGGTTGTGACACACCTAATTCTACACCTTCAGTCCTCTCAGAGCAGCTTTCAGAGAGGACTGAAGGTGTAGTGGGGATGGAGATCCCAGCTGAGGAGGAGCAAGGAGAGGTCCGCTTAGTTCTTTGGTGTGGGTCTTTTATGTGTGCCTGCCAACGAGCTGCATGGCAGGTCGCCATATGTCTGGTCATGCTTGTGGTGCCCAAGCGGCTGATGTTTTGGCCACGCGAGATACGCTTGAGACAAATATTGCAAATAGCAGTGGTGCGATCTGATGCACTCGTCTCAAAAAAGGCCCACACCAAAGAACTTTTCTGATAACGTGCAGAGGCAGCGCCCTGCACAGGCGGAGCTCTGCGGTGTTGTACAGTTGCTGTGCTGGCCTCTACCTGGCCTCCAGGGGGCATCCTGCCTCGTTGGACATGTGACGCCGCATCCTCCTCCTCCTCGTCCTCCTCCTCATCCTCTCTCCCTTCAGGCACCCACGTGGAGTCAGTGACCTCATCATCCCCTCCCTCTTCACCACTAGAGCAAACCTGGCAGTAAGCTGCAGCTGGTGGAACAGTACTGCCAGATTCCTCAAGCTGGGTATCATCATCCGAGCCTTCGAATCGTTGGGCATCCTCCTGGAGCATGTACCCAACACTGTGCTCAAAGAGTTCGGGGGACTCCTCAGGAGGACATGGTGGGTCTAGGGAAGGGGTGGCTGATGATGCTCTGCCAGTACCCTGAGCCTGGTGAGAGAGGATGAGGAGGATGAGGAGGGCTTGGTCATCCATTCTACCAAGCCTTCAGCATGATGCGGCTCCACATGTCCAGCTGCCGAAAACAAAGACGCGCGTGTCCCATGGCCACGTGCTGATGACGATGCACGACCACGTCCACGTCCACGGCCACGTCCACTAGAAACAGAGCCTGCCTGCCCTGTGTTCTTGGCTCTGCACGCTCTGCCTCCCCTTGGCGGTCTTCCAGCCATTGTAGTCAGTAGTCCTGTGGGTGCTGCTGAGAAGAATATATAGGAGCTCTGTGTGATGCCACTAACACACTAGAAGTCCTGTGGGTGCTTCTGCAAAGAAAAAAGAGGAGCTCTGTGTGATGCCACTAACACACTAGAAGTCCTGTGGGTGCTGCTGAGAAGAAAATATAGGAGCTCTGTGTGATGCCACTAACACACTAGAAGTCCTATGGGTGCTTCTGCAAAGAAAAAGAGGAGCTCTGTGTGATGCCACTAACACACTAGAAGTCCTATGGGTGCTTCTGCAAAGAAAATAGAGGAGCTCTGTGTGATGCCACTAACACACTAGAAGTCCTGTGGGTGCTTCTGCAAAGAAAATAGAGGAGCTATGTGTGATGCCAGTAACACACTAGAAGTCCTATGGGTGCTTCTGCAAAGAAAATAGAGGAGCTCTGTGTGATGCCACTAACACACTAGAAGTCCTGTGGGTGCTGCTGAGAAGAAAATATAGGAGCTCTGTGTGATGCCACTAACACACTAGAAGTCCTATGGGTGCTTCTGCAAAGAAAAAAGAGGAGCTCTGTGTGATGCCACTAACACACTAGAAGTCCTATGGGTGCTTCTGCAAAGAAAATAGAGGAGCTCTGTGTGATGCCACTAACACACTAGAAGTCCTGTGGGTGCTGCTGAGAAGAAAATAGAGGAGCTCTGTGTGATGCCACTAACACACTAGAAGTCCTGTGGGTGCTGCTGAGAAGAAAATAGAGGAGCTCTGTGTGATGCCACTAACACACTAGAAGTCCTATGGGTGCTTCTGCAAAGAAAATAGAGGAGCTCTGTGTGATGCCACTAACACACTAGAAGTCCTGTGGGTGCTGCTGAGAAGAAAATATAGGAGCTCTGTGTGATGCCACTAACACACTAGAAGTCCTATGGGTGCTTCTGCAAAGAAAATAGAGGAGCTCTGTGTGATGCCACTAACACACTAGAAGTCCTGTGGGTGCTGCTGAGAAGAAAATATAGGAGCTCTGTGTGATGCCACTAACACACTAGAAGTCCTATGGGTGCTTCTGCAAAGAAAATAGAGGAGCTCTGTGTGATGCCACTAACACACTAGAAGTCCTGTGGGTGCTGCTGAGAAGAAAATAGAGGAGCTCTGTGTGATGCCACTAACACACTAGAAGTCCTGTGGGTGCTGCTGAGAAGAATATATAGGAGCTCTGTGTGATGCCACTAACACACTAGAAGTCCTATGGGTGCTTCTGCAAAGAAAAAAGAGGAGCTCTGTGTGATGCCACTAACACACTAGAAGTCCTATGGGTGCTGCTGAGAAGAAAATATAGGAGCTCTGTGTGATGCCACTAACACACTAGAAGTCCTATGGGTGCTTCTGCAAAGAAAATAGAGGAGCTCTGTGTGATGCCACTAACACACTAGAAGTCCTGTGGGTGCTTCTGCAAATAAAATAGAGGAGCTCTGTGTGATGCCACTAACACACTAGAAGTCCTGTGGGTGCTGCTGAGAAGAAAATATAGGAGCTCTGTGTGATGGGACTAACACACTTCAAGTCCTATAGGTGCTTCTGGAACAAAATATATGATCTCTGTGTGATGGGACAAACACACTTCAAGTCCTATAGGTGCCTCTGGGAAGAAAATATAGGTCTGTGTGATGGGACTAACACACTTCAAGTCCTATAGGTGCTTCTGGGAACAAAATATATGATCTCTGTGTGATTGGACTAACACACTTCAAGTCCTATAGGTGCTTCTGGGATCAAAATATATGATCTCTGTGTGATGGGACTAACACACTTCAAGTCCTATAGGTGCTTCTGGGAACAAAATATATGATCTCTGTGTGATGGGACTAACACACTTCAAGTCCTATAGGTGCCTCTGGGAAGAAAATATAGGTCTGTGTGATGGGACTAACACACTTCAAGTCCTATAGGTGCTTCTGGGAACAAAATATATGATCTC
Source organism: Lithobates sylvaticus (assembly GCA_028564925.1). Lineage (NCBI taxonomy): Eukaryota > Metazoa > Chordata > Amphibia > Anura > Ranidae > Lithobates > Lithobates sylvaticus. The sequence continues at coordinate 207,385,650 of CM053035.1, read as the reverse complement.
TGTGTGATTGGACTAACACACTTCAAGTCCTATAGGTGCTTCAGGGAAGAAAATATAGGTCTGTGTAATGGGACTAACACACTTCAAGTCCTATAGGTGCTTCTGGGAACAAAATATATGATCTCTGTGTGATTGGACTAACACACTTCAAGTCCTATAGGTGCTTCTGGGAACAAAATATATGATCTCTGTGTGATGGGACTAACACACTTCAAGTCCTATAGGTGCTTCTGGGAACAAAATATATGATCTCTGTGTGATGGGACTAACACACTTCAAGTCCTATAGGTGCTTCTGGGAACAAAATATATGATCTCTGTGTGATGGGACTAACACACTTCAAGTCCTATAGGTGCTTCTGGGAAGAAAATATAGGTCTGTGTGATGGGACTAACACACTTCAAGTCCTATAGGTGCTTCTGGAACAAAATATATGATCTCTGTGTGATTGGACTAACACACTTCAAGTCCTATAGGTGCTTCTGGGAACAAAATAGATGATCTCTGTGTGATTGGACTAACACACTTCAAGTCCTATAGGTGCTTCTGGGAAGAAAATATAGGTCTGTGTGATGGGACTAACACACTTCAAGTCCTATAGGTGCTTCTGGGAACAAAATATATGATCTCTGTGTGATGGGACTAACACACTTCAAGTCCTATAGGTGCTTCTGGGAACAAAATATATGATCTCTGTGTGATGGGACTAACACACTTCAAGTCCTATAGGTGCTTCTGGGAACAAAATATATGATCTCTGTGTGATGGGACTAACACACTTCAAGTCCTATAGGTGCTTCTGGAACAAAATATAGGAGCTCTGCCTGCCTGCCACGAACACACTACAAGCCCCTCTTTCTAAATCAATCTTTGTAACTGAATCTATCTAACTCAATCTCTGTAAGTAAATCTCTCTAACTAACTAAATCCAGCAGAGTGTCACAGAATCAGCCTGCTCTATCTGCGCCGGAACAGCATGTGACCGCGCAGACGGCGTGGCGGCGTTTTATAGGGGGGGGCGTGTACTACAGCCCCTGAGCTGTAATTGGCTACAGGCGTCCTGCCTGTAGCCAATTATGGCTCTTCGAGTTTCCGGGCTGTGATTGGCCAAGCATGCGGGGTCACAGTGCATGCTTGGCCAATCATCAGCCAGCAATGCACTGCGCCGGCCGCGCCGGCCGCAATGCATTGCGGGGCCGCTCGCATCACACGAACGTGATGCGAGCGGCCAAAATAGTTCTGGGCTCGCCGAGCGAGCGAACGCCCGGTGCTCGATGCGAACGTGGGTTCGCATTGAGCACCGGGCCCATCCCTACTTCTGACCATGGAAGCAGGGTGGAGAGAAATCTGGGGGGAGGAGTACTGGTGAAGGACCATGTGTGGCTGCATCTACAAGAGGTGCAAAAACTTTCTGCCATGGAGGAAAGATAAATATCCAGACCTGCCAGCCAATCCACCGCTTCCTCGCCTGGGCATACAAAAGGCCGTCCCCCCCCCCTGTCTTCACACCGCTAGGACGTATGTCCAGCAACAACCTCGATCGATTTGGACGTCCGAAAAAGTGCATTGTTTGTAGGTCCACAGAGGAGGACAAAAAGAACGCAGTCTCTAGTGGTGAGCTCAAATTTATGGGAGTGGGGGTCCTATAGCATTGGAGAGGAGGCGGGGTTTACCCACAAGTAGGCTGCCATGGAGTCTGTCAGGAAAATATTTTTTATACCATTGGATATATACCACCGGACATACACCACCGGACACACACCACCGGACACACACCACTGGACACACACCACCGGACACACACCACTGGACACACACCACCGGACATACACCACCGGACATACACCACCGGACACCCACCACCGGACACACACCACCGGACACACACCACCGGACACACACCACCGGACATACACCACCGGACACACACCACCGGACACACACCACCGGACACACACCACCGGACATACACCACCGGACACACACCACCGGACACACACCACCGGACACACACCACCGGACGCACACCACCGGACACACACCACCGGACACACACCACCGGACACACACCACTGGACACACACCACCAGACACACACCACCGGACGTACACCACCGGACGTACACCACCGGACACACACCACCGGACACACACCACCGGACGTACACCACCGGACGCACACCACCGGACACACACCACCGGACGTACACCACCGGACACACACCACCGGACACACACCACCGGACATACACCACCGGACGTACACCACCGGACACACACCACCGGACGCACACCACCGGACGCACACCACCGGACACACACCACCGGACACACACCACCGGACGTACACCACCGGACGCACACCACCGGACACACACCACCGGACACACACCACCGGACACACACCACCGGACGCACACCACCACACACCACACCACCGGACTAACACCACCGGACACACACCACCGGACACACACCACCGGACGTACACCACCGGACACACACCACCGGACACACACCACCGGACACACACCACCGGACGTACACCACCGGACACACACCACCGGACACACACCACCGGACACACACCACCGGACACCACACCGGACACACACCACCGGACGCACACCACCGGACACACACCACCGGACGTACACCACCGGACACACACCACCGGACACACACCACCGGACATACACCACCGGACGCACACCACCACCCGGACCACACCACCGGACGCACACCACCGGACGGACACACGGACACCGGACACACACACCGGACACCACACACCACCGGACGCACACCACCGGACACACACCACCGGACACACACCACCGGACACACCACCGGACGTACACCACCGGACACACACCACCGGACGCGCACCACCGGACACACACCACCGGATGTACACCACCGGACACACACCACCGGACACACACCACCGGACACACACCACTGGACACACACCACCGGACATACAACACCGGACACACACCACTGGACACACACCACCGGACGTACACCACCGGACACACACCACTGGACCTACACCACCGGACACACACCACCAGACGTACACCACCGGACACACACCACCGGACCTACACCACCGGACACACACCACCGGACACGCACCACCGGACACACACCACCGGACACACACCACTGGACACACACCACCGGACACACAACACCGGACACACACCACTGGACACACACCACCGGACGTACACCACCGGACACACACCACCGGACACACACCTCTTCCCCCTGCCACCACTTCCCAGCCAGAACTCGGAAGAATGTCCAAACTCTGGTATTCTCTCTGAAGTCCGTTCATAAGCTTCAGTGAGAATTCAATGTAACACATCATTATATATTATATATATATAGATCTGCAAATTGCATAATTTACATAAACCTTAAACAAAAGTAGTTTTTTTTATAAAATTTGTTCTTATTTAACCTTTTTATAACTTATTAGGTGCAAGATGGCCGAGTCCCGGATCCCCCCCCCTCCCCCCCACACTTTTATTCACCTATTTCCAAACCCTTTGTAAGCTCCGTATTGGAAGTTGTCAGAGTTTACATAAGATCTGATTGGCCACTTACATCCAGCATTGCATCCTGGGAGGAAAGGGGGGGTTCTCCCCTATATTCACCAGTCATTACCCACAGGGCAGTGGTGAAGGGTGGGAAGGTAAGTATCGGTGGGTTGGGGGGTTTCCTTTTAGGGGGTCCAATCACTGTGCTTTGAATGGGTGAGGTCATATATAATGTCCCCAACACTCATTCTTAGTTTTTTGGGTGAAAACGGAACCTCTAATTATTTGGATCGGTAGCTGCCCCCCCATCCTTTGTGATCTCATCGCCTGTCCCAGTGGCTCCCAATATAAACAGAAACTTGTTTTTCCAGCTTTGGCCATTCTATAAAGTTTGATCTGTTTGCCAAGGAGGCTTGGGCTTTTGTTAATCTGGGACGGGTATTTGCCAAAATTAAAAGGTGACCTCTTTCTGCAAGCAGCATGGAGGACAGCCTCTTGTTTGATGCTGGATGGTTGCTATTGTAGCCGAGTCTGCGAAGGGAGAGGCCTGAGCTGGTAAAATGCCAGGCAATGTTTTCCATGGCAGGTGCCAGCGCAATCTCACCACTTACATGGGTACGGTGATAGGTGAGGGCTGGACTATGCCAATAGATACGTATGTAAGTACAAGCAAAGCAACAGCAGTAAATATCCAACGTCTAATACACAGTATCTGGCAAAAGTAAGTACACCCCTCAGTGACATTCATGTGACAACACTGAAGAAATGACACTTGTCTACAATGTAAAGTAGTGAGTGTACAGCTTGTATAACAGTGTAAATTTGCTGTCCCCTCAAAATAACTCAACACACAGCCAATAATGTCTAAACCGCTGGCAACAAAAGTCAGTACACCCCTAAGTGAAAATCTCCAAATTGGGCCCAAAGTCTCAATATTTTGTGTGGCCATTATTTTCCAGCACTGCCTTAACCCTCTTGGGCATGGAGGTCACCAGAGCTTCACAGGTTGTCACTGGGGTTCTCGGCCACCCTGTGCCCCTAATAGACACAGGGTGACTTACAAATAGGAGGGGTTCGGGGAAGCTGGAAAAGGAGTTTCCAGAGCTCTCAAAGGTAAGTTGGGTTCCACAAGCCCCCAAGCCCAAAGTGACTCCCGTCACAACTGCCTTAACCCTCTTGGGCATGGAGGTCACCAGAGCTTCACAGGTTGTCACTGGAGTCCTCTTCCCCTCCTCCATGATGACATCACAGAGCTGGTGGATGTTGGAGACCTTGCGCTCCTCCACCTTCCGTTTGAGGATGTCCCACAGATGATCAATAGGGTTTAGGTCTGGAGACATGCTTGGCCAGTCCATCACCTTTATCCTCAGCTTCTTTAGCAAGGCAGTGGTGGTCTTGGAGGGGTGTTTGGGGTGGTTATCATGTTGGAATACTGCCCTGCGGCCCAGTCTCTGAAGGGAGGGGATCATGCTCTGCTTCAGTATGTCACAGTACATGTTGGCATTCATGGTTCCCTCAATGACCTGTAGCCCCCCAGTGCCCAAATTTCCACGGCAACCAACACCAGAAAGAGTTCCAGCAGGACGAGGTTTCCGCAAGACCCCGGCCTCCCGCCACTCCTCCGGCCAACGCTCAGCACCCGCCTCCTAGGAAGGTGCCATAGCCTATGGAGCCCACCGCGTCCGTATAAAGGTCCATATCAAAATTGCTGACAGGGCCCTGTTGCCAAAGGGAACGTTTGTTAAAGGTATCCAAAAAGACGCGACACACGCTCAAATTCTCCCTGTGTTCTGAATGCAAAGTAATGCAGTGACGTGGTGAGAGACCCCTGCAGTAGCTGCCAAAAGGTTGCGGCTAAAAATCCTTGAAATAATGCGACACGCAAAGTTGAGCTTACCGAGGAGAGGCTGCAGCTGCCCGAGTTGAATTTTCCGTTTACTGACTACCAGATTTCAGATTTAAGAACAAGCAGTTTGTCCTCAGGCAAGCGACATTCCATGGCCAGAGAGTCAACCACAATCCCCAAAAAATTGATTGCCGATATTGGGCCTTCAGTCTTATCCATGGCCAACAGGATACCAAATTAATCAGCTACATGTTGAATGGTAGCCAGCAAAATACCAGACAAGTCGGACGAGGGAGGGCCCACACACAAAAAATCATCCAAGTAGCGGATGATGGAACTGACCCCCAATACTCCAGTGACCACCAATTCAACAAATGGGGCAGAACATTTCTAAAAGGGCGCAAGAGATAGAACAACCTATAGGAAGACCGCGGCTGACATAAAACAAGTCTAATCACCTGCAACCCAGTAGGTGAAAACTCTGCGGATGCACCGGCAATAAACGGAAAGCCGCCTTGATGTCCTTCTTGGCCATGAAGAAAAAAGAGGTTTTCCCCTTGGTTTGTGGACTTTTGAGGCACTGCCAATCTTTCCCAAGATAACACAATATGTGAAATAATAACAAAATTTATTTTGAACAAATTCTATACAAACTTTGGTTAGCATCGGTCATTTTGTACAGAATTACAGAGATAAAAAATGCATCGATATATTATATAATGTGGCATCAGACCCAACGCGTTTCGGAGTTTATACATCCTTCCTACGTCCTATATTATCCTTCTTCAGGGGTCGCAGTGTCAGATGCAGAATTAAATTCTAAATATAAAGGTTACAGTTTTAGTATGACATTATATGCATTTATTATGAAACAGATTGTTTTGGGATGTAGAATAGGCAAAGGGGTAGAGCAGAAATCGGGTATCGCATAACCATGTATGACATCAAACAGCATAATGTAATACGTATAGATATAGAGGTGTACATATATATATATACATGGCACTTACATATGGAGATGCATTGGTTGGAAATATTTCACTGTATTTAAAACCAAATTGCACAAGATTCAGTGTCCTTTGTGTGGAGATCTAAACAAGGGAGCCCAAGACAATCTAAACCTGATCACAGTGATTGTATCATACGTGGGGTGGAAGCCCTTTCAAAAATATGAGATGGTATCTGATAGCTACATGCTGGGAGGTAGAGGTATTCTTGGCCATGAGAGCGCCTTGCACATAGTGCCGTATCCAAATATGGCTGCATCAAATGAGGTGTAAGACACCGCACAGGCCTCTGGATCTATCGCATTCTTAACCAAACCCCCCTTGGGGAAGGACAGATGATGGATAAGACGGAACTTCTGCGGTTTCTTTTTGGCAACCAGGCCCAAAGGGGAAACTATTAGATTGGGAAGAGGGGGTTGCGGGAAAGGCCCGACGTGACCTCCTTTGTCAATTTATCAGAAACCACATCAGGACGCATCCTGGTAGAACGCAAATTGTCCCCCATTGGAGGAATTCGAGCAAGAGAACACGAAATAACAAAATCATCTGCAAAACCCGCTTCCAACGACTGATCTTAGGAAAGGCCGCATCTTTTCCAACCTCACCGGTGTCCTCCCTTTTTCCTGGCGCATCCCCGGAATAGCCCTTGCCCTGCCTAAAACAGCGGAAGAGGGAGTGACCGCCCCCGCATCCCGAACACTCGTGCTTGAAGCGACGCGCTGAGCCGAATCTACATGTTCCCTTGTTGAATTGCCAGCAAAACCCGACGCTTCGTGGCCGATTGCTCGGGGGAGTTTGGACTAGCCGCCCCGCTCGGAAAAAGGGAGGAAGCAGCTCGCGCCGAGGTAATAAGATGTATCCACAAACCGATGTCCTTGTGATCCCATCGCAAAGAAGGGCGGATGGCTTTGCGTTGACAGAATTGCTCGTCATAACGAAGCCTTGAAAATAGCAAAAAAGAGACGAACAATTCTCCAGATGCTTTTCCCCGTTAATGCTGGCCAAAATAGCAAAGGCCTGCAACCAATTGATAAACGTGAGCGGGATCAACCGAAACCGACGCTTCTCCTCGCCTCCTTTCCAAGATTCATCCGGCTTCAACCTGTCAATGTTGGATTTTTCCAAAGGGAGTAAAGTAAATATATCTGCGTACTCGTCCTTCCAAACTCTTTCCCGCACTTCCGGCTTTAGATGTGACCCCAAGGGGCCCTCAAAGCACACCTATACTTCGGATTGCGTCCGCAGACTTTTCTCCAGTCTTGGGGACCTCCGCCTCCCCCCCCCCACAGCTGACATTGCCGGCCCCCTGGTGGAGACACCAAGCCCAACCGTACAGAGAAAATCTACCCAACCCCACAGCAGAAATGATGGACGAGTCAGAGGTGGCCCCCAGCACCCAGGCGGTCCCAGGTGTCGCCACCGCCAAGGAACCCACATCAAGCTTCTGCACCAAAGACCGCAATCCTGTTACCAAATCCTGCAGGTCCCCTACGGGGTGCGGAGGGCACAGTGGATGGGTATGAACCGGCGCAGCGCATTAATTTTAGTAAATCAGCCCCAATGTGTATTAGCGCTGCACTTACTATATTCCCACAAGTCTAAAATATAGCAATAAGAATAATAGAATAATGCAAGATAATAATAAAAAAAAAAATAATAACTATAGATGAATAAAATCGTTAGAATAATTTTATGTACAGTAGAAATAGGATTGTATCTCTGGCTGTTAATAGATAGAAAAGTTGGGGAATTAATGACAGTTAATAATCTGCAGGGTGGGCTCAAAATGTTGGAGGTCCTTTTTGGATCAGGAAAAGTTTCGACGCGCTACCACTATTCCTATGAAGCCATGCTGCAGTGAGCTTAATTGTTTCTGTTTTCTTAACCTAGTTTTATTTTGATTTTTTTTTTTTCCTGTTTTTTTTTTGTATGTTCCTCTTATTCTAAATAGATATAATGTGAATATCTTAAGCCCCATACACACGCGCGGATTATCCGAGGACCAGGTCAGTCGGATCCTGTCCGTCGTACTTTGTCTGATGTTGGTTTTGCGTACACACGGTCGGACAAAGTTGTCGGAAAATCCGATCATTCTGAACGTGGTGACGTTTGTTGCCTACGACGGGACTACGTAGAGGCTAGTAGCCAATAGCTTTGGTCTTGTAATGTGATCTGAGCATGTGTAGCACTTTGTCCGTCGGAATTCGCTACACACGATCGGATTTGGTGTGATCGGACCTTGTTGTCCAAAAATCTATCCAGCAGGAGATAGGACTTTGTCCGTCGGACAATCCGACGTACACTGTCCGATGGTGCATACACACATTGTCCGATCGGACAGAATCCATGCGAAAATCCGACCGTGTGTATGGGGCTTTACATGTAGATCCCCACTATACGAATGGAATATTAGATTATTTCAATTCTAACTATAATATCTGAATTGTATAAAAAGCTGATATAGAGAATTCTTTATATCCTAGATAGGGAAGATATGTGACTAAAGGAAGGTGTACATCGTACCCTGACAATATATGTAGATCCTTTTATATACACATCTCTTTTGTATACTGTAAATTTTTGTTTCATATAATTGAAAACCTTAATAAAATAATAATGAAAAGAAGATTTTCCTGCATTGGAAGATTATTTCCGGGCGATCGATTGTCCCGTCCTCATAATTACTGATCCCATCTAAAGGCACATTGTAGACGTATCCTTGTCTCTTTCCCTCCATCTCTGTATATGATACATTGTTACTAAGGTTTTGTAGTTCTTTTCTAATATTTAATGTTAGACTCGCCCATTCCTGACACCCAGCATATGATTGACACAGGATCCTCACCTATCACATTCCTGGGGGGTTAATGATGTTTTCTTATCATTTGTCACTAATTATCATCTTATTATTCATCAGTTTGCCGCCTCACATTGTGGGTTAGAGTGGAGTGACTCTGCAATTGTTTGTTTGACATTCGGCTCCAATATTTCTACTAATGGAAGGTAATAAAGTCATCAATTCTGCGCTTTCCTTTTGTTTGCTATTCAATTTGTATTTCCATTTATTCCCCAATTGCCTGTTATTGTTGATATTGTTTTCTTCTAATGCTGTAAATGAAGAAGTCTTTCAGAAATCAAAGTGTTAAAAGTTTATTTTTATCAATGAAGAAAAAGGAAAGAAAAAGAAGAGAATTCCCAATCCAAACAATATTTGGGGTGACCCCCCCCCCCCCCTTGCCTTCTTCTAGGTGGACGCACACAGGGGCGTACCTACAGCATTCGGCACCCGGGGCGGATCCTATACCTGCCCCCCCCCCCCCCAACTTTAAAATGAGAAAACACCCACAAAAATTTGTAATGTTTTCAAGAATATTTATTGCACTCCTTTTTGTGCGTCTTTCCGTATTTTACTGATCATTGCCTTGCTGATGTCCGGGAATTCGGGGAGCAGAGAGACTGACACGCCATCCAAGTCCTACCCGGGGTACAGTGATCCAGCACCGTTCCAGGTATAAGCAGATTTGAGCTCGTTTGACCCCTCACCATCGGTCGGTGGGTCCACCATATGTGGTAAGAGTACCGAATCTTTTATTATATCGCATAATTCATGAATGGGTCCGAATGAAAGTGGACACAGCCTTTGAATTTCTAAACCGATATTTTTGGAGATTTTCGAGTATACTATTTAGTACATGAACTTTTCCAATTCATGGACACTCTCATGTGCACAGTCACTGAATGTTATTTTTGGCACATTAACCGCTTCCCAACCGCCTCATGTAGATATACGTCTACAGAATGGCACGGGCAGGCATAATCACGTACCTGTACGTCCCCTTTAATTGCCTGCCCATGGGTCGAGCGTGCCAGCGGCGTGCTCGCGACCCGGTCGGGAGCTCCGCGGCCGCGGGACCAGCGGACCCGATCGCCGCTGGTGTCCCGCGATCGGGTTACGGAGCTGAAGAACGGGGAGAGGTCTGTGAAAACAAACCTCTCCCCGCGCTTCCTACATTCCTACACTGCCTGTCAGTGATCGGCGGTTCCCTGTCATCGGGAACGCCGATCAGTGATGTCAGACGTCAGCCCCGCCCCCTAATGTAAAAAAACACACACACCTCACAGCCCATAACCCCTCTCCCCCTAGTGGTTAACTCTTTCACTACAACTGTCATTTATACAGGAATAAATAATAATAATAATAATTTAAATAGCATTGATTGCTGTATAAATGACAATGGTCCCAAAAATGTGTCAAAAATGTCCGATGTGTCCGCCATAATGTCGCAGTCACAAAAAAATCGCTGATCGCCGCCATTACTAGTAAAAAAAAAAATATTAATAAAAATGCTATAAAACTATCCCCTATTTTGTAAACGCTATAACTTTTGCGCAAACCAATCAATAATCGCTAATTGCGATTTTTTTTTACCAAAAATATGTAGAAGAATACGTATCGGCCTAAACTGAGGAAAAAAATGTTTTTTTATATATATTTTTTGGGGATATTTCTTATAGCAAAAAACAAAAAAATGTTGCATTTTTTTTCAAAATTGTCGCTCTATTTTTGTTTATAGCGCAAAAAATAAAAACCGCAGGGGCGATCAAATACCACCAAAAGAAAGCTCTATTTGTGGGAAAAAAAGGACGCCAATTTTGTTTGGGAACCACGTCGCACGACCGCGCAATTGTCAGTTAAAGCGACGCAGTGCCGATCGCAAAAAGGGGCCTGGTCCTTTGGCTGCCAATTGGTCCGGGGCTGAAAGTGGTTAATCAATATTTTGTCTTTTATTTGATGTGATTTGCTGTATGCGTTCATTCAAATCTCCTTGAAGTGTAGGCGGCACTGTATATTAATTTACCTGCAGATTCATTTAATCTTCTTGAGTCTAAATGTTTTATATACATCTTTGAGGCATTAGAGACTGGGTAATAATTGAACTATTTCACCTATGAGGTTTAGAGTTTATCTACCTACATAGCCAGATTTTGACCGTCTGGATTGTTTGGTTACCAATCTCATTATCGTCTTGTAGCCGTACATCACAGGTCTGGTTATATTTGTGTTGAACAGTTCCTTATATCTCTCCGAGTCCGAAGAGACGTATTGTGATAACGCACAGAGTCACCACATCCCGACTTCACCTCCACTTTGCTAGAATTGGCTATTCATTTACCAGGTTCATTCAGGTTGATCCAGTCCTATTGTGTTCATATAGGTGGATCTTTCCTATCGTGACGCCACCAGTATCATTATTGTTTTATAGGTGGACACCACAAGTTTTTGATTCACTTGCCTTTGTTATTAATATTTGGTCCGTGTGACCTTTCACTTGTTTTCTCTTTTTCATTGATGGCAGACCGGATAGGTCGTGGATTAACGTCCGCACTATTTTCATACTAAATCTGAGCATTTATTTCTGTCATCGAGATTTTACCATTCTTGTTTACGATCAATGTTCCGACACATTTGTTTTAGCGCCACACTTTTTCCTTTATAATCAACATCCTGTTAATGAAGACTTCAGCCCTCGTTCACATTGGAGCCGGTCGGACGGGTCAAATTACATGACAAGTCGCATCCTATTGCCGGCAATCGCACTGATCAAATCTGTGCAACGCCAACTTTGCGGTGCCACACCAATTTGGAAAAAGTCGTTCCTGCACTACTTTAGGCAGTTTCGGGTGAGACCTGCATAGACATTTGTGCATTAAGTCGCACAGGTGTCTTCCAAGTCACGCCCAAAGTCGCGCTGACATGCGGGCTCTGAAATTGGTGATCAGTGAGAAGAATGTTCTTTACATTGGTGATCAGTGAGAAGAATGTCCCTTACATTGGTGATCAGTGGGAAGAATGTTCCTTACATTGGTGATCAGTGAGAAGAATGTTCCATACATTGGTGATCAGTGGGAAGAATGTTCCTTACATTGGTGATCAGTGAGAAGAATGTTCCTTACATTGGTGATCAGTGGGAAGAATGTTCCTTACATTGGTGATCAGTGGGAAGAATGTTCCTTACATTGGTGATCGGTGGGAAGAATATTCCTTACATTGGTGATCAGTGAGAAGAATGTTCCTTACATTGGTGGTCAGTGGGAAGAATGTTCCTTACATTGGTGATCAGTGGGAAGAATGTTCCTTACATTGGTGATCAGTGGGAAGAATGTTCCTTACATTGGTGATCAGTGGGAAGAATATTCCTTACATTGGTGATCAGTGAGAAGAATGTTCCTTACATTGGTGATCAGTGAGAAGAATGTTCCTTACATTGGTGATCAGTGAGAAGAATGTTCCTTACATTGGTGATCAGTGAGGAGAATGTTCCTTACATTGGTGATCAGTGAGAAGAATGTTCCTTACATTGGTGATCAGTGAGAAGAATGTCCCTTACATTGGTGATCAGTGAGAAGAATGTTCCTTACATTGGTGATCAGTGAGAAGAATGTTCCTTACATTGGTGATCAGTGGGAAGAATGTCCCTTACATTGGTGATCAGTGAGAAGAATGTCCCTTACATTGGTGATCAGTGGGAAGAATGTTCCTTACATTGGTGATCAGTGGGAAGAATGTTCCTTACATTGGTGATCAGTGAGAAGAATGTTCCTTACATTGGTGATCAGTGAGAAGAATGTTCCTTACATTGGTGATCAGTGAGAAGAATGTTCCTTACATTGGTGATCAGTGGGAAGAATGTCCCTTACATTGGTGATCAGTGAGAAGAATGTCCCTTACATTGGTGATCAGTGGGAAGAATGTTCCTTACATTGGTGATCAGTGGGAAGAATGTTCCTTACATTGGTGATCAGTGAGAAGAATGTTCCTTACATTGGTGATCAGTGAGAAGAATGTTCCTTACATTGGTGATCAGTGAGAAGAATGTTCCTTACATTGGTGATCAGTGAGAAGAATGTTCCTTACATTGGTGATCAGTGGGAAGAATGTTCCTTACATTGGTGATCAGTGGGAAGAATGTCCCTTACATTGGTGATCAGTGAGAAGAATGTTCCTTACATTGGTGATCAGTGGGAAGAATGTTCCTTACATTGGTGATCAGTGGGAAGAATGTTCCTTACATTGGTGATCAGTGGGAAGAATGTTCCTTACATTGGTGATCAGTGAGAAGAATGTTCCTTACATTGGTGATCAGTGAGAAGAATGTTCCTTACATTGGTGATCAGTGGGAAGAATGTTCCTTACATTGGTGATCAGTGAGAAGAATGTTCCTTACATTGGTGATCAGTGAGAAGAATGTTCCTTACATTGGTGATCAGTGGGAAGAATGTTCCTTACATTGGTGATCAGTGGGAAGAATGTTCCTTACATTGGTGATCAGTGGGAAGAATGTTCCTTACATTGGTGATCAGTGAGAAGAATGTTCCTTACATTGGTGATCAGTGAGAAGAATGTTCCTTACATTGGTGATCAGTGGGAAGAATGTTCCTTACATTGGTGGTCAGTGAGAAGAATGTTCCTTACATTGGTGATCAGTGGGAAGAATGTTCCATACATTGGTGATCAGTGAGAAGAATGTTCCTTACATTGGTGATCAGTGGGAAGAATGTTCCTTACATTGGTGATCAGTGAGAAGAATGTCCCTTACATTGGTGGTCAGTGGGAAGAATGTTCCTTACATTGGTGGTCAGTGGGAAGAATGTCCCTTACAATGGTGATTAGTGAGAAGAATGTCCCTTACATTGGTGATCAGTGGGAAGAATGTCCCTTACATTGGTGATCAGTGAGAAGAATGTTCCTTACATTGGTGATCAGTGGGAAGAATGTTCCTTACATTGGTGATCAGTGAGAAGAATGTTCCTTACATTGGTGATCAGTGGGAAGAATGTTCCTTACATTGGTGATCAGTGAGAAGAATGTTCCTTACATTGGTGATCAGTGGGAAGAATGTTCCTTACATTGGTGATCAGTGAGAAGAATGTTCCTTACATTGGTGATCAGTGGGAAGAATGTTCCTTACATTGGTGATCAGTGAGAAGAATGTTCCTTACATTGGTGATCAGTGGGAAGAATGTTCCTTACATTGGTGGTCAGTGGGAAGAATGTCCCTTACATTGGTGGTCAGTGGGAAGAATGTCCCTTACATTGGTGGTCAGTGGGAAGAATGTTCCTTACATTGGTGATCAGTGAGAAGAATGTTCCTTACATTGGTGATCAGTGGGAAGAATGTTCCTTACATTGGTGATCAGTGGGAAGAATGTTCCTTACATTGGTGGTCAGTGGGAAGAATGTTCCTTACATTGGTGGTCAGTGGGAAGAATGTCCCTTACATTGGTGGTCAGTGGGAAGAATGTTCCTTACATTGGTGATCAGTGGGAAGAATGTCCCTTACATTGGTGGTCAGTGAGAAGAATGTTCCTTACATTGGTGGTCAGTGGGAAGAATGTTCCTTACATTGGTGATCAGTGAGAAGAATGTTCCTTACATTGGTGATCAGTGGGAAGAATGTTCCTTACATTGGTGATCAGTGAGAAGAATGTTCCTTACATTGGTGATCAGTGAGAAGAATGTTCCTTACATTGGTGATCAGTGAGAAGAATGTTCCTTACATTGGTGATCAGTGAGAAGAATGTTCCTTACATTGGTGATCAGTGGGAAGAATGTTCCTTACATTGGTGATCAGTGGGAAGAATGTTCCTTACATTGGTGATCGGTGGGAAGAATGTTCCTTACATTGGTGATCGGTGGGAAGAATGTTCCTTACATTGGTGATCAGTGGGAAGAATGTTCCTTACATTGGTGATCGGTGGGAAGAATGTTCCTTACATTGGTGATCAGTGAGAAGAATGTTCCTTACATTGGTGGTCAGTGGGAAGAATGTTCCTTACATTGGTGATCAGTGGGAAGAATGTTTCTTACATTGGTGATCAGTGAGAAGAATGTTCCTTACATTGGTGATCAGTGAGAAGAATGTTCCTTACATTGGTGATCAGTGAGAAGAATGTTCCTTACATTGGTGATCAGTGAGAAGAATGTTCCTTACATTGGTGGTCAGTGAGAAGAATGTTCCTTACATTGGTGGTCAGTGAGAAGAATGTTCCTTACATTGGTGATCAGTGAGAAGAATGTTCCTTACATTGGTGATCAGTGAGAAGAATGTTTCCTTACATTGGTGATCAGTGAGAAGAATGTTCCTTAGATTGGTGATCAGTGGGAAGAATGTCCCTTACATTGGTGATCAGTGAGAAGAATGTTCCTTACATTGGTGATCAGTGAGAAGAATGTTCCTTACATTGGTGATCAGTGAGAAGAATGTTCCTTACATTGGTGGTCAGTGAGAAGAATGTTCCTTACATTGGTGATCAGTGGGAAGAATGTTCCTTACATTGGTGATCAGTGGGAAGAATGTTCCTTACATTGGTGATCAGTGGGAAGAATGTTCCTTACATTGGTGATCAGTGGGAAGAATGTTCCTTACATTGGTGATCAGTGGGAAGAATGTTCCTTACATTGGTGGTCAGTGAGAAGAATGTTCCTTACATTGGTGATCAGTGGGAAGAATGTTCCTTACATTGGTGATCAGTGGGAAGAATGTTCCTTACATTGGTGATCAGTGAGAAGAATGTCCCTTACATTGGTGTCAGTGAGAAGAATGTTTCTTACATTGGTGATCAGTGAGAAGAATGTCCCTTACATTGGTGATCAGTGAGAAGAATGTCCCTTACATTGGTGATCAGTGGGAAGAATGTTCCTTACATTGGTGATCAGTGGGAAGAATGTTCCTTACATTGGTGATCAGTGGGAAGAATGTTCCTTACATTGGTGGTCAGTGAGAAGAATGTTCCTTACATTGGTGATCAGTGAGAAGAATGTTCCTTACATTGGTGATCAGTGAGAAGAATGTTCCTTACATTGGTGGTCAGTGGGAAGAATGTTCCTTACATTGGTGATCAGTGAGAAGAATGTTCCTTACATTGGTGGTCAGTGAGAAGAATGTTTCTTACATTGGTGATCAGTGAGAAGAATGTCCCTTACATTGGTGATCAGTGAGAAGAATGTCCCTTACATTGGTGATCAGTGGGAAGAATGTTCCTTACATTGGTGATCAGTGGGAAGAATGTTCCTTACATTGGTGATCAGTGGGAAGAATGTTCCTTACATTGGTGATCAGTGAGAAGAATGTTCCTTACATTGGTGATCAGTGAGAAGAATGTTCCTTACATTGGTGATCAGTGAGAAGAATGTTCCTTACATTGGTGGTCAGTGAGAAGAATGTTCCTTACATTGGTGGTCAGTGGGAAGAATGTTCCTTACATTGGTGATCAGTGAGAAGAATGTTCCTTACATTGGTGATCAGTGAGAAGAATGTCCCTTACATTGGTGATCAGTGAGAAGTCACCCTTACAGATTGATGAAAAGACCATTGAGGTCCTGCCATTGGCTCTGCCAGGTGGTGTTGGATCTGGATCTCTGCTGGCACCATTAGATATTGGTTTATTTAGCGGAAGCTCACCCTGTCACCCCCTGAAGGAACCTCGGTTGGGAAATTGCTTTAGAACAATCGGTGAGATATAATGTACAAGTCAGGCCAGCGCCTCCTCTGAAATCTACACTTCACCTCCACATTAGGGCACAGCGAAGGTAACACAAGGTACAGTAAGTGCAGAAAGAATCTCTATTCCGGAACGTTCCTCCATTTCTCATAGAGAAGTGATTTCTTCATCATTTCACAATCTCCTCCAATGCTGAGATCCGAGTCGCAGGTGACGAGGTCACTTAATGCCTAAAAGTGAAACCTCCACACCCATCATGAAACTCGAGCTTCCTATTACCGATCTTCCCCGTAAATCCAAAACAAATACAAAGTAATCCGACTGTTCAAACAACCAATAAGATATTAATACCACAAACAGAATCGCAATGAGAGCAACAAAAGCAGCAGCTGAGAAATCTCGGAGGAGGGGAAGGACTCAGCGCTCAGCTATTCATTACCAACGTCAAGATATCAGAAAGTCACAAAGTCCCCAATACTCACCACCAATGTGACGTCTATGAGCTCCCACACTGGTGCCCACATCTTTGTCCCGTCTTCTTCCTGGTTCAGTATGGAAGGAGGTCTTACCAATGGCGCCAATAGCTCAAGTCCCGGTCCTGCTTCCTCTCTTGCTAAAAAAAGGACCAAGAAGAATCCCCTAAATGGGACTTTGACAGACCAACAACACATGCAAAGAAACTATAAAATATAGTGTTTATTAATACAAAAATATATTTAAAAAGATCCAGAACTAACCAGTGGTTAGTAGGTGTGAGGTCACCTCTAAAGCCCCATACACACGCGCGGACAATCCGTGGACCAGGTCCGTCGGACCATGTCCGTCATACTTTGTCTGATGTTGGTTTTGCGTACACACGATCGGACAAAGTTGTCGGACAATCCGATCATTCTGAACGTGGTGACGTTTGTTGCCTACGACGGGACTACGTAGAGGCTAGTAGCCAATAGCTTTGGTCTTGTAATGTGATCTGAGCATGCGTAGCACTTTGTCCGGTCGGACAAGCGTACACACGATCGGATTTGGTGTGATCGGACCGGGTTGACGGGAAATCTTTCCAGCAGGAGATAAGACTTTGTCCGACGGACAAACCGACGAACACTGTCCGATGGTGCATACACACGGTCTGATTTTTCAACAACCTTGTCCGATCGGACCAAATTGATGAAAAAGTCCGACCGTGTGTATGGGGCTTAATAGTGGTGTTGTATTATTCCTATTTTGAGTACTGTAAAAGCGGTGCGATATTTAGACATCGATCACATCGTCCTTGTTGTGGAAGAGAGTGGGATATCGCTCGGTGTGGAGGGTTCATTCTAGACATGTGCGATTAGTTTCGTACGAATCGGAAATTCGTACAAATTTTTCGAAATTCGTACGAATCCAAATTACGAATTTTTACAAATACGAATTCTGTACAAAATACGAAATTTCGTTAACGAATTTTGGATCCAAATTATCCGAATCCAAACTACCAAATGACGAATTTCAACTAATATGAAAGAAATTATAGCGGATATAACGAATGATTTGAATGAATTTGAGATTCAGTATAACGAATAGCGACACTCTACGAATAATAACGAATTATCCGAAAACGTATTAACGTTACATAACACAAGTCTATTGTCTATTGTTCACCAATCACTCAGAGGAAGTACGAAATTTCGTATTTCGTTCTTCCTCTGAGTGATTGGTGAACAATAGACAATAGACTTGTGTTATGTAACGTTAATATGTTTTCGGATAATTCGTTATTATTCGTAGAGTGTCGATATTCATTATCCAAATTAACGATTTGTAACGATTCGTACGAAATTCGTATTTCGTACGAAACCGAATTAAATTTCGTACACGAATTACGATATTTTTTTTAGACGGAACGAAACGAAACAAATTTTTTGATGGCTCCCATGTCTAGTTCATTCTGATATATGCCCATTTGATCCTTGGATCTGGTAAGCGGCCATTTAGTCATTTTTATAGATCGCTTGCGGGATTACATGTGGAGGCTGTATTAGAAGAAATAAAGCAAAGAAAAACTGTTGCCGTTCAGTTAAAGTTGGCTTATTTTCCAAGCCCATCAGATCCAGACGTGATGCTTCACAGGACCTCCTTTCTGGTGTTTCCAACAAGGGATCCAAACCAACAGGAGACTTCCTGGGGGTCATATTTGGTGGCTCGGATCCACGTTG
The DNA here is from genome assembly GCA_028564925.1 of Lithobates sylvaticus. NCBI lineage: Eukaryota > Metazoa > Chordata > Amphibia > Anura > Ranidae > Lithobates > Lithobates sylvaticus. The sequence goes on along the minus strand of CM053035.1, from coordinate 207,366,548 downwards.
GTGGTAGCTTTATTCAACCCCCTACATCTTCAGGGAGGCAGTGGATCTTTAACTTAGTATCCACACCAGCTTGCATATTTTGCGGAGGGGCGTATCAGTCTTCGGGGATAAGTCACTAGGGACCTTGTTACGGGGTCCAGCTGCATTTCCATCTTAAGCCCTGTGACAGACCTAGCCGGGGCACAGGCTTTTTGAGAGGACTACATGCCAGCCTCCTGCCAGCTGATTGCGGGCCCCCCAAGACACACTCTCTGTATATATGTGTATACATATAATGTGTGTGGTCTCATGCTGTTGGGACATACACTCTCAGATGTTAGTGTCATGAACTCAACATGTTAATTGAGTTAGCTGATCCCATTGTCCTCTGCACAATGCAGGAGACGCTCCGTCTGTTACTGGTGGTCTCCTGCTATTGTGATGAGATGTCTTGTGGTGGTAATTATGATAATTTATAATCAACTGTGTTTATCTCGGTGACAAGAAGTCTGGCCTGTAGTGAAATCCTGAGTCACATCGGCTGCTTAAAGGAATTAGCTAATTAGTTTATGTTAAGTTGTTACAGGTGTATTGTTAGAGTAATATGAGCAGGAGGGGGGGATCTCCTCTTCTACTCTGTATAAATGTGAGCTTGGCTTTGTAATAAAAGTTCAGTCCATGTTTTAGCAACTAAGCAAGTGTTGTCTCGTTTGGTGCTTGGGAGCGGTTGGAATATCTTATACCTATATCCAGACTGGAAGCAAGTGATATATGACGAACGCACTCAAGAGGAGTGTAGGGACGCTCCGTCACATTGTTGGCAAGCAGTGGGATGCTTCTTGCAGTCTGGGACATCCAAACCTCCACCTGGATCCAAGGTCCGGATAGCAGGAGAGGAGGAGAGGTACAGATACCAGCCGCCATGGAAGAGGAATTCAGGAGGAGGTTGCGAGAGATGCAGCTACAGCACAGAGGACCAGTATCAGAGCAGGTCCTGCTGGGATGGTTTGATTCTATTCGCTGCGAACTCTGGAAGGAAGCGCTAGCCCGTGAGCGGCGTCACCAGGGAAAAGTTCTCCCCTCCAACCAGGAAAGGTACTGGTCGCAGTATGGATTGCGGGTGCTGTTTTTGGGAGAGAAACCGCACAAGGAGCAGACAGCTGAATTAAGCAGGCTGATCTGGGCAGAGATGAAGCTGGATGAGAGTTACAGAGCCCTCCGGTGGCATGTATCCCAAGCATGTCCTTGGATAGCAGATGACAGCCCAACGGAAGGCTTAAGCTACGGCGGCCTGGGACTGTTGTATGTGAAGCTGACAGGAGACTCTAACTTTGGGAGTGATTTGGAGTGGCGGTTGGATGAAATCATGGATTTCAGAAAAGGGCTACTGAACGTCTCGGAAGTGCACTGGGCACTGGAAGATTTGGAGTTTCTGGCCGATCAGGAATGGGAGCTGGAGATCCCCTACAGACGTCTCCTAGACTCTGCTCAGTGCCAGGGCTGGGCTCCCTTTGCCTGGGACTATAAGGAAATGCCAGTGGACAACTCGGAAATCCTGGCTGAAGAGTCAGCAATGTGGCAGAGTAACAGTGTGCTTTGCCAACCTGCCCCCGCAGCTATGGATGCGGAGGTCTTATGGCGGATGCAGCAAGTGCTGACTGACCTTGATGATCCTGTTTCTGCATGGGATGATCTTGGATGGAGGAATGTGCCTGTCCAGCAGCATGCCAGGGAATCGGCAGTGGAAAATCTGGAAATTGCCACCCCAGAAACTGAAGTGCTGACAACCGGCCAGAGCTCTGCCAACCTCTGCTCAGCACTGATAGCATCTTCTGGGTTCCATGGACAGGAGATGGTGAATCTATATCCCCAGACACCAGTTACAGAGACAGGGGATTTAATAGACTTTTCTGCTGAGGAAAAACAGCCTGATGAGCCTCCATCAGAAGAGCTGGTATTAGGGCCAAACTTCATTGAGCTCAGCCCAGCACCAACAGCAGTATCTGTGGAGTTCCAGGAAGCCGGGGTAGTTGGCCCCTCTCTCCAGCGACAAGCTGATGTAGTGAAGCTGCTACTCCCAGCTGAATCACTGGCAACAGGGCAGAGCACCGCTGGCCTCTGCCTAGCACCTACAGTGTCTCTACAGCTTCAAGAAGCTGGGGCAATCGGTCACACTGTCCAGCAGCAGACGGCGCCCCAGAATGATGACACCAACCCAGCTAAAGTGCTGGCAACCGGACAGAGGGTCCAAGACCTCTGCCCCACACTTGTGGCAGTTCTGGAGGCCCAGGGTGAGGAGGTGGTGGTCACTCCCGAGCAGCAGCTCAGGACCCAAGGAGAGGATGCAATCTGCACTTCACAACTGCAGCTTGAGCTGATATCGGTGGATGGGACTTCAGTCCCCACTTGTATACCCCAGGGATGCTGGGCGGTCGGCCCAGATCCCCAACAGCATGATGGAGTGAGCCCAGTCACCCTGTCTTCTCTCCAGCGGCTGAAAAGACTCCAGGGAGAAGGGCCAGTCCAGGCCTCTCCCCAGCGGCAGATATGCTCTTTGAGAGAAGCAGAGGTTGGCTGGGTGAGTAGTGCTCTGTTTGAAACAATTTGTTTGGGGTACTGTGTGGGTACAGGCATTAGAGGACTGGGACTATGGACTAACTTCGGAGTCAACCCGTTTGGGGTCTCATCCTGTGTTAGTCTCCTGCCGAAAGGGGAGAAATGTGACAGACCTAGCCGGGGCACAGGCTTTTTGAGAGGACTACATGCCAGCCTCCTGCCAGCTGATTGCGGGCCCCCCAAGACACACTCTCTGTATATATGTGTATACATATAATGTGTGTGGTCTCATGCTGTTGGGACATACACTCTCAGATGCTAGTGTCATGAACTCAACATGTTAATTGAGTTAGCTGATCCCATTGTCCTCTGCACAATGCAGGAGACGCTCCGTCTGTTACTGGTGGTCTCCTGCTATTGTGATGAGATGTCTTGTGGTGGTAATTATGATAATTTATAATCAACTGTGTTTATCTCGGTGACAAGAAGTCTGGCCTGTAGTGAAATCCTGAGTCACATCGGCTGCTTAAAGGAATTAGCTAATTAGTTTATGTTAAGTTGTTACAGGTGTATTGTTAGAGTAATATGAGCAGGAGGGGGGATCTCCTCTTCTACTCTGTATAAATGTGAGCTTGGCTTTGTAATAAAAGTTCAGTCCATGTTTTAGCAACTAAGCAAGTGTTGTCTCGTTTGGTGCTTGGGAGCGGTTGGAATATCTTATACCTATATCCAGACTGGAAGCAAGTGATATATGACGAACGCACTCAAGAGGAGTGTAGGGACGTTCCGTCACAAGCCCCATACACACGCGCGGATTATCCGAGGACCATGTCCGTCAGATCATGTCCGTCGTACTTTGTCCGATGTTGGTGTTGCGTACACACGGTCGGACAAAGTTGTCGGAAAATCTGATCATTCTGAACGTGGTGACGTTTGTTGCCTACGACGGGACTACGCAGAGGCTAGTAGCCAATAGCTTTGGTCTTGTAATGTGATCTGAGCATGCGTGCCACTTTGTCCGTCGGAATTCGCTACACACGATCGGAATTGGTGTGATTGGACTTTGTTGTCAAAAAATCTATCCAGCAGGAGATAGGACTTTGTCCGTCGGACAATCTAAAGTACACTGTCCGATGGTGCCTACACACGGTCGGAATTTCCGACAACATTGTCCGATAGGACAGAATCCATCGGAAAATCCGACCGTGTGTATGGGGCTTTAGACGTTTATATCTTATTGAGGATTGGCTCCATCATGAGCTGTTATTACACTGTATCTCATCTTACTTTCCCCCCCTGATGAAAGTTTTTAAGCAAATCGGGAAACGCGACGGGTTTTGGGGTGTCTTATCCCCATGAGAGCACAAGTGTTGTAATGTTCTAATTTTTTCCTGTATTGTATTGCATATTGCTCAGATGCTAGTTGTCTGTTTTTATATTTTTTTGTATTAATAAACACTATATTTTATAGTTTCTTTGCATGTGTTGGTGGTCTGTCAAAGTCCCATTTAGGGGGTTCTTATTGGTCCATATATAGGGATGGGACCACCACACTGCCATTGCTGACACAGTGGGAGCCCTCTCTTTCTTGTCTTGCTAGAACAGCGACCCTCCTGCTGGAGACTTTAACCCTCCGCCATCTTGTGCCTTCTCAATACCAGATGTCTCCTCTCAACATCCCTGGATGTTAACCTTCATAACATCAAAGGAAGGAATGGCCACACAAAGAGGGTTGCTGCACTTTACTGGTGGAACTTGGAAGAGGGCACAACCAGTCACATCACACCAACATACTTTCCAGGGGTCACTTGGCAGACTATTGTCAATCACATTCACATGTGTAGTCACATGTGAAAGCATCATGCAGCACCTTCAGTAAACCATTGTGACAGACCTAGCCGGGACACAGGCTGTTGGAGGGGACAGAATGCGAGCCTCTTGCCTTGCGATTATGGCCCTGGCATTTGGGGGAACAGTGCTCTTTGTGAGCTGACTGCCTGGGGACCCCTGAGGTGGTGTTACTTGGATTTAGGTCCATGCCCTGAGGTGGTGTTACTTGGATTTAGGTCCATGCCCTGAGGTGGTGTTACTTGGATTTAGGTCCATGCCCTGAGGTGGTGTTACTTGGATTTAGGTCCATGCCCTGAGGTGGTGTTACTTGGATTTAGGTCCATGCCCTGAGGTGGTGTTACTTGGATTTAGGTCCATGCCCTGAGGTGGTGTTACTTGGATTAAGGTCCATGCCCCCCCCCCCCCCCGAAGACACATAGACTCTGGATATGTATATGCCATATCAGCAATAGACTGAATCACACTGTTGGGACACAAGCTGTCAGATGCTAATATCATCAACTCCAGCCAGCCTGTCTGTTGTGTAAATGAGTCTAGTCTGGCTTGTAAGAATATTCCACACATTGTTGTTGTGCTAATTAACCCTGTGTTGATGTTTATGGTAATGTGTATTGAATAGTCAGTCAAGTGAGCTAAGAGACGTACCCTGAAATGTCTTCTCTCTCAGTTAACTAGTCTGGGTCAATGATTGGATAATTAGCTCATGCTAATTAGGTTAGGTTTTAGTCATCCTGCTGTATGTATTTGTGGGAGATCTAAAATAAAAGTCATTCCTGATGTACTCCAAGACTGTGTTGTCTAGTTCTTGGGGGTCCCTATAGCCAGATCCATTGGACGGAAGCACTCAAGCAGAGTGTAGGGACATTCCGTCACAACCATCTTCCCTACCCATCACCGGAATGGGATCTCTGCTGTCCCCTCCTCCATAGGTACACCTCTCCTGCCATCTCCCAGGGGGATAACCTCATTCAAGGAACTCCTGGCCAGGTCTAAAAGGCCTTTCACTACTTGCCCCTCCTATAAAGGGCCAGGAAGTCTGCAGTCGGCTTTTCTGGGTGCATGTCTACCAGTCCCCGGCCTCTAAGTCAGTGGAAGCTGGTGGGTTCTTCTTTGGGGGGAGGCAAACAAACAACACCCCCTGGCGGCGTGGCACATCATCCCGGTCCAGGTGTCCACTCCTCCAGCTTCTTCCACCGTGTTTTCTCCCACCAAAGCGCTGGGCATCCAATAGAGAGACAGGTCCTCTTTATATGACACCTATTACTGTCATATAAAGAGGACCTGTCACTCCCTATTGCTGTCATATAAAGAGGACCTGGCACTGCCTATTGCTGTCATATAAAGAGGACCTGGCACTGCCTATTGCTGTCATATAAAGAGGACCTGTCACTCCCTGTTACTGTCACCAGGATGATTACATTCCTTCTGACAGCAATACAAGTGATAAAGTGACAGCTCCACTTTATGGAGAGTCTATAGGACCCCCAAATCCCTCCTCTGCCCTTATAAGCCTTTAAACACCACGATCGGTGAGATCGAATGCTTTTCATTTTTAAAAATGGCGCCATTTACATCTGAGGATCCAGAAGTGATGTCAGGTCATCGCGTCCCGATTACCATATCAGGAGAGCTCTCTGATCAGCCAGTGGGAGCACCAGTGTCTACTGACACTTCCACCAGCTTATAATGACCCCCCCCCCTGTGGTCTACTGACACTTCCACCAGCTTATAATGACCCCCCCCCCCCTGTGGTCTACTGACACTTCCACCAGCTTATAATGACCCCCCCCCCTGTGGTCTACTGACACTTCCACCAGCTTATAATGACCCCCCCCCCCTGTGGTCTACTGACACTTCCACCAGCTTATAATGACCCCCCCCCCTGTGGTCTACTGACACTTCCACCAGCTTATAATGACCCCCCCCGTGGTCTACTGACACTTCCACCAGCTTATAATGACCCCCCCCCCCTGTGGTCTACTGACACTTCCACCAGCTTATAATGACCCCCCCCCCCTGTGGTCTACTGACACTTCCACCAGCTTATAATGACCCCCCCCATAGTCTGCTGACACTTCCACCAGCTTATAATGACCCCCCCCCCCCCAGCTTATAATGAACCCCCCCCCCCCTGTGGTCTACCCCCCCCCCTGTGGTCTACTTACACTTCCACCAGCTTATAATGACCCCCCCCCCCCCCCCCACCCCCCCCCCCCCCCCCCCCTGTGGTCTACTGACACTTCCACCAGCTTATAATGACCCCCCCCCCCCCTGTGGTCTACTGACACTTCCACCAGCTTATAATGAACCCCCCCCTGTGGTCTACTGACACTTCCACCAGCTTATAATGAACCCCCCCCCCATAGTCTACTGACACTTCCACCAGCTTATAATGACCCCCCCCCTGTGGTCTACTGACACTTCTACCAGCTTATAATGAACCCCCCCCCCATAGTCTACTGACACTTCCACCAGCTTATAATGAACCCCCCCCCCCCCCCCCATAGTCTGCTGACACTTCCACCAGCTTATAATGACCCCCCCCCCCATAGTCTGCTGACACTTCCACCAGCTTATAATGACCCCCCCCCCCATAGTCTACTGACACTTCCACCAGCTTATAATGACCCCCCCCCATAGTCTGCTGACACTTCCACCAGCTTATAATGACCCCCCCCCCCCCCATAGTCTGCTGACACTTCCACCAGCTTATAATGACCCCCCCCCCCCCTGTGGTCTACTGACACTTCCACCAGCTTATAATGAACCCCCCCTGTGGTCTACTGACACTTCCACCAGCTTATAATGACCCCCCCCCCCCTGTGGTCTACTGACACTTCCACCAGCTTATAATGAACCCCCCCCTGTGGTCTACTGACACTTCCACCAGCTTATAATGAACCCCCCCCCCATAGTCTACTGACACTTCCACCAGCTTATAATGACCCCCCCCCCCCTGTGGTCTACTGACACTTCCACCAGCTTATAATGAACCCCCCCCCCCCCCCCATAGTCTGCTGACACTTCCACCAGCTTATAATGAACCCCCCCCCCCCCCATAGTCTGCTGACACTTCCACCAGCTTATAATGAACCCCCCCCATAGTCTACTGACACGTCCACCAGCTTATAATGACCCACCCCCCATAGTCTACTGACACTTCCACCAGCTTATAATGAACCCCCCATAGTCTGCTGACACTTCCACCAGCTTATAATGACCCCCCCCCCCCCATAGTCTGCTGACACTTCCACCAGCTTATCTTATAATGAACCCCCCCCCATAGTCTACTGACACGTCCACCAGCTTATAATGACCCCCCCCCCCATAGTCTGCTGACACTTCCACCAGCTTATAATGACCCCCCCATAGTCTGCTGACACTTCCACCAGCTTATAATGACCCCCCCCCCATAGTCTGCTGACACTTCCACCAGCTTATAATGACCCCCCCCCCCATAGTCTGCTGACACTTCCACCAGCTTATAATGACCCCCCCCCATAGGTACACCTCTCCTGCCATCTCCCAGGGGGATAACCTCATTCAAGGAACTCCTGGCCAGGTCTAAAAGGCCTTTCACTACTTGCCCCTCCTATAAAGGGCCAGGAAGTCTGCAGTCGGCTTTTCTGGGTGCATGTCTACCAGTCCCCGGCCTCTAAGTCAGTGGAAGCTGGTGGGTTCTTCTTTGGGGGGAGGCAAACAAACAACACCCCCTGGCGGCGTGGCACATCATCCCGGTCCAGGTGTCCACTCCTCCAGCTTCTTCCACCGTGTTTTCTCCCACCAAAGCGCTGGGCATCCAATAGAGAGACAGGTCCTCTTTATATGACACCTATTACTGTCATATAAAGAGGACCTGTCACTCCCTATTGCTCTCATATAAAGAGGACCTGTCACTGCCTATTGCTGTCATATAAAGAGGACCTGGCACTGCCTATTGCTGTCATATAAAGAGGACCTGTCACTCCCTGTTACTGTCACCAGGATGATTACATTCCTTCTGACAGCAATACAAGTGATAAAGTGACAGCTCCACTTTATGGAGAGTCTATAGGACCCCCAAATCCCTCCTCTGCCCTTATAAGCCTTTAAACACCACGATCGGTGAGATCGAATGCTTTTCATTTTTAAAAATGGCGCCATTTACATCTGAGGATCCAGAAGTGATGTCAGGTCATCGCGTCCCGATTACCATATCAGGAGAGCTCTCTGATCAGCCAGTAGGAGCACCTGTGTCTACTGACACTTCCACCAGCTTATAATGACCCCCCCCCCCCGCGTGGTCTACTGACACTTCCACCAGCTTATAATGACCCCCCCCCCTGTGGTCTACTGACACTTCCACCAGCTTATAATGACCCCCCACCTGTGGTCTACTGACACTTCCACCAGCTTATAATGAACCCCCCCCTGTGGTCTACTGACACTTCCACCAGCTTATAATGAACCCCCCCCCATAGTCTACTGATACTTCCACCAGCTTATAATGAACCCCCCCCCCCCCCCATAGTCTACTGATACTTCCACCAGCTTATAATGACCCCCCCCCCCATAGTCTACTGACACTTCCACCAGCTTATAATGACCCCCCCCCTGTGGTCTACTGAAACTTCCACCAGCTTATAATGACCCCCCCCCCCCGCGTGGTCTACTGACACTTCCACCAGCTTATAATGACCCCCCCCCCTGTGGTCTACTGACACTTCCACCAGCTTATAATGACCCCCCACCTGTGGTCTACTGACACTTCCACCAGCTTATAATGAACCCCCCCCCTGTGGTCTACTGACACTTCCACCAGCTTATAATGAACCCCCCCCATAGTCTACTGATACTTCCACCAGCTTATAATGACACCCCCCCTGTGGTCTACTGACACTTCTACCAGCTTATAATGAACCCCCCCCCCCCCATAGTCTACTGACACTTCCACCAGCTTATAATGAACCCCCCCCCCCATAGTCTGCTGACACTTCCACCAGCTTATAATGACCCACCCCCCATAGTCTGCTGACACTTCCACCAGCTTATAATGACCCCCCCCCTGTGGTCTACTGACACTTCCAGCTTATAATGAACCCCCCCCCCCCCCATAGTCTGCTGACACTTCCACCAGCTTATAATGACCCCCCCCCCCCATAGTCTGCTGACACTTCCACCAGCTTATAATGACCCCCCCCCCATAGTCTGCTGACACTTCCACCAGCTTATAATGAACCCCCCCCCCCATAGTCTACTGACACTTCCATCAGCTTATAATGACCCCCCCCCCCCATAGTCTGCTGACACTTCCACCAGCTTATAATGACCCCCCCCCCATAGTCTACTGACACTTCCACCAGCTTATAATGACCCCCCCCCATAGTCTGCTGACACTTCCACCAGCTTATAATGACCCCCCCCCCCCCATAGTCTGCTGACACTTCCACCAGCTTATAATGACCCCCCCCCCCCCATAGTCTGCTGACACTTCCACCAGCTTATAATGAACCCCCCCTGTGGTCTACTGACACTTCCACCAGCTTATAATGAACCCCCCCTGTGGTCTACTGACACTTCCACCAGCTTATAATGACCCCCCCCTGTGGTCTACTGACACTTCCACCAGCTTATAATGAACCCCCCCTGTGGTCTACTGACACTTCCACCAGCTTATAATGACCCCCCCCCCCCCTGTGGTCTACTGACACTTCCACCAGCTTATAATGAACCCCCCCCTGTGGTCTACTGACACTTCCACCAGCTTATAATGAACCCCCCCCCCCATAGTCTACTGACACTTCCACCAGCTTATAATGACCCCTCCCCCCCTGTGGTCTACTGACACTTCTACCAGCTTATAATGATGACCCCCCCCCCATAGTCTGCTGACACTTCCACCAGCTTATAATGAACCCCCCCCCATAGTCTGCTGACACGTCCACCAGCTTATAATGACCCACCCCCCATAGTCTACTGACACTTCCACCAGCTTATAATGAACCCCCCCCCCCCCCCCCCCCCCATAGTGCTGCTCAGACAGCTTATAATGACCCCCCCCCCCCATAGTCTGCTGACACTTCCACCAGCTTATAATGACCCCCCCCCCCCATAGTCTGCTGACACTTCCACCAGCTTATAATGACCCCCCCCCCATAGTCTGCTGACACTTCCACCAGCTTATAATGACCCCCCCCCCCCCCCCATAGTCTGCTGACACTTCCACCAGCTTATAATGACCCCCCCCCCCCATAGTCTGCTGACACTTCCACCAGCTTATAATGACCCCCCCCCATAGTCTGCTGACACTTCCACCAGCTTATAATGACCCCCCCCCCCCATAGTCTGCTGACACTTCCACCAGCTTATAATGACCCCCCCCCCCCATAGTCTGCTGACACTTCCACCAGCTTATAATGACCCCCCCCCCCCATCGTCTGCTGACACTTCCACCAGCTTATAATGACCCCCCCCCCCATAGTCTGCTGACACTTCCACCAGCTTATAATGACCCCCCCCCCCCCATAGTCTGCTGACACTTCCACCAGCTTATAATGACCCCCCCCCATAGTCTGCTGACACTTCCACCAGCTTATAATGACCCCCCCCCCATAGTCTGCTGACACTTCCACCAGCTTATAATGACCCCCCCCCCCATAGTCTGCTGACACTTCCACCAGCTTATAATGAACCCCCCCCCATAGTCTACTGACACTTCCACCAGCTTATAATGACCCCCCCCCATAGTCTGCTGACACTTCCACCAGCTTATAATGACCCCCCCCCCCCCCCCCCATAGTCTGCTGACACTTCCACCAGCTTATAATGAACCCCCCCCCCCCCATAGTCTGCTGACACTTCCATCAGCTTATAATGACCCCCCCCCCCATAGTCTGCTGACACTTCCACCAGCTTATAATGACCCCCCCCCCCCATAGTCTGCTGACACTTCCATCAGCTTATAATGACCCCCCCCCCCCCCCCCCATAGTCTGCTGACACTTCCACCAGCTTATAATGACCCCCCCCCCCCCATAGTCTGCTGACACTTCCACCAGCTTATAATGACCCCCCCCCCCCCCCCCATAGTCTGCTGACACTTCCACCAGCTTATAATGACCCCCCCCCCCCATAGTCTGCTGACACTTCCACCAGCTTATAATGACCCCCCCCCCCCCCCCCCCCCATAGTCTGCTGACACTTCCACCAGCTTATAATGACCCCCCCCCCCCCCCCCCATAGTCTGCTGACACTTCCACCAGCTTATGACTGAAAGCCTATGCAGAGGTAAGGCAGGAAAGCTAGAGGAAGAGTCGGCAGGAGCCTGGCATTACACCGGACATCCACTGATAGGGGTGCAATGCTCTGCAGGCTCCTGTAAAAAAAATAAACAATTCATGTGCATTTTGTTCCTGCAAATATACTGTATGTGCGTTTATTATTATTTATTTATAAGGGTGAAGTTATATTGAAGTGGGTGAAGTGACAATTGTTTTATTATACAGAAGGGGTTGAATGAGTTTATTTGTCCGTCTCTGTGCCCAACAACCACTCCAGGTTTTATCTTCTTATCGATGGGCAGGAAGTCAAATGTTCATATAAATATGGAGAGATCATAAAACTGAACAAGCGCAGCCAGCGATCCCTCCCTTCTTACAGCAGAACTCCGACTATTTGTATTCAATGGATTGTAAAACAAACAAATAAATCATTATAAACAAGTCCAATCCAGAAGAGTAGATACTCGTGAAGAAAGGGAGGATGGCATCCCCACAGGGAAGATGGTATCCCCACAGGGAAGATGGTATTACCACAGGGAGGGTGGTATCCCCACAGGGAGGATGGTATCCCCACAGGGAGGATGGTATTACCACAGGGAAGATGGTATCCCCACAGGGAGGATGGTATCCCCACAGGGAAGATGGTATCCCCACAGGGAGGATGGTATCCCCACAGGGAGGATGGTATCCCCACAGGGATGATGGTATCTCCACAGGGAGGATGGTATCCCCACAGGGAAGATGGTATCCCCACAGGGAAGATGGTATTACCACAGGGAGGGTGGTATCCCCACAGGGAGGATGGTATCCCCACAGGGAAGATGGTATCCCCACAGGGATGATGGTATCCCCACAGGGAGGATGGTATCCCCACAGGGAGGATGGTATCCCCACAGGGATGATGGTATCCCCACAGGGAGGATGGTATCCCCACAGGGAAGATGGTATCCCCACAGGGAAGATGGTATCACCACAGGGAGGATGGTATCCCCACAGGGAAGATGGTATCCCCACAGGGAGGATGGTATCCCCACAGGGAGGATGGTATCCCCACAGGGAGGATGGTATCCCCACAGGAAGGATGGTATCCACACAGGGAGGATGGTATCCCCACAGGGAAGATGGTATCCCCACAGGGAAGATGGTATCCCCACAGGGAGGATGGTATCCCCACAGGGAGGATGTTATCCCCACAGGGAGGATGGTATCCCCACAGGGAAGATGGTATTACCACAGGGAGGATGGTATCCCCACAGGGAAGATGGTATCCCCACAGGGAGGATGGTATCCCCACAGGGAAGATGGTATCCCCACAGGGAGGATGGTATCCCCACAGGGAGGATGTTATCCCCACAGGGAAGATGGTATCCCCACAGGGAGGATGGTATCCCCACAGGGAGGATGGTATCCCCACAGGGAAGATGGTATCCCCACAGGGAGGATGGTATCCCCACAGGGAAAATGGTATCCCCACAGGGAGGATGGTATCCCCACAGGGAAGATGGTATCACCACAGGGAAGATGGTATCCCCACAGGGAGGATGGTATCCCCACAGGGAAGATGGTATCCCCACAGGGAGGATGGTATCCACACAGGGAGGATGGTATCCCCACAGGGAGGATGGTATCCCCACAGGGAGGATGGTATCCCCACAGGGAAGATGGTATCCCCACAGGGAGGGTGGTATCCCCACAGGGAAGATGGTATTACCACAGGGAGGGTGGTATCCCCACAGGGAGGATGGTATCCCCACAGGGAAGATGGTATCCCCACAGGGAAGATGGTATTACCACAGGGAGGATGGTATCCCCACAGGGAAGATGGTATCCCCACAGGGAGGATGGTATCCCCACAGGGAGGATGGTATCCCCACAGGGATGATGGTATCTCCACAGGGAAGATGGTATCCCCACAGGGAAGATGGTATCCCCACAGGGAGGATGGTTTCCCCACAGGGAAGATGGTATCCCCACAGGGAGGATGTTATCCCCACAGGGAGGATGGTATCCCCACAGGGAGGATGGTATCCACACAGGGAGGATGGTATCCCCACAGGGAGGATGGTATCCCCACAGGGAGGATGGTATCCCCACAGGGAAGATGGTATCACCACAGGGAAGATGGTATCCCCACAGGGAGGATGGTATCCCCACAGGGAAGATGGTATCCCCACAGGGAGGATGGTATCCACACAGGGAGGATGGTATCCCCACAGGGAGGATGGTATCCCCACAGGGAGGATGGTATCCCCACAGGAAGGATGGTATCCACACAGGGAGGATGGTATCCCCACAGGGAAGATGGTATCCCCACAGGGAGGATGGTATCCCCACAGGGAGGATGGTATCCCCACAGGGAAGATGGTATCCCCACAGGGAGGGTGGTATCCCCACAGGGAAGATGGTATCCCCACAGGGAGGATGGTATCCCCACAGGGAGGATGGTGTAATTATAGAAAAAATTGGGGCGCTGCTAACACTAAAGAAATTTAAAAAAATATATAAATGAATTAATAAATTCCTGGTTAAATTGATCTCTTTGTGTGAATGAACAATTGCCTATATTTTGGTGTAGGTGTCCCCACTTGGGAGGATGGTATCCCCACAGGGAGTATGGTATCCCCACAGGGAGGATGGTATCCACACAGGGAGGATGGTATCCCCATAGGGAAGATGGTATCCCCACAGGGAGGATGGTATCCCCACAGGGAAGATGGTATCCCCACAGGGAGGATGGTATCCTCACAGGGAGGATGGTATCCCCACAGGGAGGATGGTATCCCCACAGGGATGATGGTATCCCCACAGGGAAGATGGTATCCCCACAGCGAGGATGGTATCCCCACAGGGAGGATGGTATCCACACAGGGAGGATGGTATCCCCACAGGGAAGATGGTATCCACACAGGGAGGATGGTATCCCCACAGGGAGGATGGTATCCCCACAGGGAAGATGGTATCCACACAGGGAGGATGGTATCCCCACAGGGAGGATGGTATCCCCACAGGGAAGATGGTATCCACACAGGGAGGATGGTATCCCCACAGGGAGGGTGGTATCCCCACAGGGAAGATGGTATCCCCACAGGGAGGATGGTATCCCCACAGGGAGGATGGTATCCACACAGGGAGGATGTTATCCCCACAGGGAAGATGGTATCCCCACAGGGAAAATGGTATCCCCACAGGGAGGATGGTATCCCCACAGGGATGATGGTATCCCCACAGGGAGGATGGTATCCCCACAGGGATGATGGTATCCCCACAGGGAAGATGGTATCCCCACAGGGAGGATGGTATCCACACAGGGAGGATGGTATCCCCACAGGGAAGATGGTATCCCCACAGGGACGATGGTATCCCCACAGAGAGGATGGTATCCCCACAGGGAGGATGGTATCCCCCCAGGGAAGATGGTATCCCCACAGGGAAGATGGTATCCCCACAGGGAGGATGGTATCCCCACAGGGATGATGGTATCCCCACAGGGAGGATGGTATCCCCACAGGGAGGATGGTATCCCCACAGGGAGGGTGGTATCCCCACAGGGAAAATGGTATCCCCACAGGGAGGATGGTATCCCCACAGGGAGGATGGTATCCCCACAGAAAGGGTGGTATCCCCACAGGGAGGATGGTATCCCCACAGGGAGGATGGTATCCCCACAGGGAGGATGGTATCCCCACAGGGAGGGTGGTATCCCCACAGGGAAGATGGTATCCCCACAGGGAGGATGGTATCCCCACAGGGAAGATGGTATCACCACAGGGAAGATGGTATCCCCACAGGGAGGGTGGTACCCCCACAGGGAAGATGGTATCCCCACAGGGAGGATGGTATCCCCACAGGGAGGGTGGTATCCCCACAGGGAAAATAGTATCCCCACAGGGAGGATGGTATCCCCACAGGGAGGATGGTATCCCCACAGGGAGGGTGGTATCCCCACAGGGAGGATGGTATCCCCACAGGGAGGGTGGTATCCCCACAGGGAAGATGGTATCCCCACAGGGAAGATGGTATCACCACAGGGAAGATGGTATCCCCACAGGGAGGGTGGTATCCCCACAGGGAAGGTGGTATCCCCACAGGGAGGATGGTATCCCCACAGGGAGGGTGGTATCCCCACAGGGAAAATGGTATCCCCACAGGGAGGATGGTATCCCCACAGGGAGGATGGTATCCACACAGGGATGATGGTATCCCCACAGGGAGGATGGTATCCCCACAGGGAGGATGGTATCCCCACAGGGATGATGGTATCCCCACAGGGAGGGTGGTATCCCATTCCCCACAGGGAAGATGGTATCCCCACAGGGAGGATGGTATCCACACAGGGAGGATGGTATCCCCACAGGGATGATGGTATCCCCACAGGGAGGATGGTATCCCCACAGGGAGGGTGGTATCCCCACAGGGAAGATGGTATCCACACAGGGAGGATGGTATCCCCACAGGGAGGATGGTATCCCCACAGGGAAGATGGTATCCCCACAGGGATGATTGTATCCCCACAGGGAGGATGGTATCCACACAGGGAGGATGGTATCCCCACAGGGAGGATGGTATCCCCACAGGGAAGATGGTATCCCCACAGGGAGGGTGGTATCCCCACAGGGAAGATGGTATCCCCACAGGGAGGATGGTATCCCCACAGGGAGGGTGGTATCCCCACAGGGAAAATGGTATCCCCACAGGGAGGATGGCATCCCCACAGGGAGGATGGTATCCACACAGGGATGATGGTATCCCCACAGGGAGGATGGTATCCCCACAGGGAGGATGGTATCCCCACAGGGATGATGGTATCCCCACAGGGAGGGTGGTATCCCATTCCCCACAGGGAAGATGGTATCCCCACATGGAGGATGGTATCCACACAGGGATGATGGTATCCCCACAGGGAGGATGGTATCCCCACAGGGAGGATGGTATCCCCACAGGGAGGATGGTATCCCCACAGGGAGGGTGGTATCCCCACAGGGAAGATGGTATCCCCACAGGGAGGTTGGTATCCACACAGGGAGGATGGTATCCCCACAGGGAAGATGGTATCCCCACAGGGATGATGGTATCCACACAGGGAGGATGGTATCCCCACAGGGAGGATGGTATTCCCACAGGGAAGATAGTATATCCACAGGGAGGATGGTATCCCCACAGGGATGATGGTATCCCCACAGGGAAGATGGTATCCCCACAGGGAGGATGGTATCCCCACAGGGATGATGGTATCCTCACAGGGAGGATGGTATCCACACAGGGAGGATGGTATCCCCACAGGGATGATGGTATCCTCACAGGGAGGATGGTATCCCCACAGGGAAGATGGTATCCCCACAGGGAGGATGGTATCCTCACAGGGAGGATGGTATCCCCACAGGGAAGATGGTATCCCCACAGGGAAGATGGTATCCACACAGGGAGGATGGTATCCCCACAGGGAAGATGGTATCCCCACAGGGAAGATGGTATCCCCACAGGGATGATGGTATCCTCACAGGGAGGATGGTATCCCCACAGGGAGGATGGTATCCCCACAGAGAGGGTGGTATCCCCACAGGGAAGATGGTATCCCCACAGGGAAGATGGTATCCCCACAGGGATGATGGTATCCCCACAGAGAGGGTGGTATCCCCACAGGGAAGATGGTATCCCCACAGGGAAGATGGTATCCCCACAGGGATGATTGTATCCCCACAGGGAAGATGGTATCCCCACAGGGATGATGGTATCCCCACAGAGAGGGTGGTATCCCCACAGGGAAGATGGTATCCCCACAGGGAAGATGGTATCCCCACAGGGATGATTGTATCCCCACAGGGAGGATGGTATCCTCCAGGTCTCTGAGGCTTTCACTTTTAGACCTTACTGCTTGACAGGAGTTCCTGGTGTTTGGATTGAGAATTGCCTGGAGGATACCATCTTCCCTGTGGGGATACCATCCTCCCTGTGGGGATACCATCTTCCCTGTGGGGATACCATCTTCCCTGTGGGGATACCATCTTCCCTGTGGGGATACCATCTTCCCTGTGGGGATACCATCTTCCCTGTGGGGATACCATCTTCCCTGTGGGGATACACGCGCTTTTGACCTTCTGGTAGGTGTATTTTGGCTCATGTGGTGGAGGATATCGTCACCTATCACTGGAAGAACTGATTTCCACCTTTCTTCATGAGGGATCTTAATTATTGGAGTTCCTACTCCTCTCGATTGGACTTTTTTCCTCTTGTTTATAATTCATTTTGCTGCGCTGCACTTCCCATTGTTTTACAAATCATTTTTAGTCTTATGTGATTACCTAATAGTGTTCAGCTTTCATTTGTTCACGTTCTTATAGATTGTTCCCATTTTTATGTATTCAATGGATTGCAGAGTCGGAGTTTTGCTTTAAAGAAGATCTAACCCCTAACTGGATGCCACTCCAGCTGAATGTCATTTCTTAGGGCAAGCTTCCCGATTGGTGAAAACACAGTAAGGCTGGCCATACATTATGCAATTTTCGTTCCATCAACCAAGGGTAGAAGGAAAGAAAAATTGCTTGACCCCCCCCATCAACACAGTCAGTTGATGAATCTCTCCCACTGCGCCAATGTATTCTGACTGAGGGAGGTTTCCCCACCGTCAGAATACAATGATCCCTGCTGCCGGCTATAGCCTCCAGCAGTGATCGAATGAGAAAAACCCAACAGGCTGGATGCACTGAAGTTGATCGATAGATTGGCTTTAGTATAACCAGCCTGCCCATAGATGGATCGATATTCTCCCAGTTCCTGCTGAGTTAAAGTGATACTAACAGCAACAGGAGCCAATGGCACCCTTTGTGTGTCTCAGCCAGTCAGGAGGGAGAGTCCCGGGCAGCCGAGGCTCTTCTGCAACATCACTGGATAGCGATGGGGTTCAGGTAAGTATTATGGGGGCTGAGGGGGGCTGCTGCACACAGAAGGATTTTTATCTTAATACACAGAATGCCCCTTCTGCCTTTATTAAGAGGAAGGATTCACCCGGACAGTTCGGGTTTTGAATCTTGTGTCTGGGTTTCAGGCAGACTGAAACCCGGACATATTATTCAGACTGGGCTGTGGCTCCCCAAGTAACCAAGATAGCCACACACAAATCTGTTGCAATCCGGGAGCTGTGGGCGGCAGTCTGGGGGCAGGTTTGGCATCACTGGGGGGCAGGGCGATGATGTCACTGTTGGCTGTGGCACGCTATGCGCACTGCACTACTATTCTCCTTGGGGCACCCCAAGGCCACTAAAGTGTTCGGGTTTGGCTTGAAAAAAAAAAAGAAGGTGGCAACCCTAATTACAACACAGGAAAGCATTCAAGAGACAGAACAGGGTGATGTCACCTTCAGTGGTGGCCACTCCATACGGGGCGCAGGGGCGCAGCCCCCCAATCCATGCACCCGGCCCCTAATCTACATTGCACTGCACCTGATGAGAGCCTGAGACTCTAATTGGCTTGAAAAAAGGGTGGGTTCGGGGCAGAGCACCCAGTTGTTTGTAAATCAGTAACAATCAGGAAGTGGGTGGAGCACAATTGCCCGAGAGGGGAAGTAATCGTATTGGCCGGTACCGGGGAAGATGTACTGTGAAATCCGGAAGATGGCCGCCGTCATCTCACTGCATTGTGTGGTGGTTTGTTTATTTTACAGCGCCTCTGGGCACCACTCACGTGACCTCCTGCCGCTCTCCTTCACCGATCTGAGCACTACAGCGGGAGTGGCTGAGATTCCTCCGCTGAGATCAGCCGGGAGGAGAGTGGTGGGAGGTCATGTGAACGCCCAGCGGCGCAGTAAAATAAGCCTACTTCAGCTTCTGCAGGAGGAAAATACAGATCGGTTCTACTAAATTGGGGAGTTCTAAAAACTGAAAAGATAGCAGTGGGAGGGGGAGAGCCTGGAAAGATAGCGGTGGGAGGGGGGGAGAGCCTGGAAAGATAGCGGTGGGAGGGGGGGAGAGCCTGGAAAGATAGCGGTAGGAGGGGGGGAGAGCCTGGAAAGATAGCGGTAGGAGGGGGGGAGAGCCTGGAAAGATAGCGGTAGGAGGGGGGGAGATATCGGTAAGAGGGGGGGAGAGCCTGGAAAGATAGCGGTAGGAGAGGGGGGGAGAGCCTGGGAAGATAGCGGTAGGAGAGGGGGGGAGAGCCTGGAAAGATAGCGGGAGGAGGGGGGAGCCTGGAAAGATAGCGGTAGGAGGGGGGAGCCTGGAAAGATAGCGGTAGGGGAGGGGGGAGAGCCTGGAAAGATAGCGGTAGGAGAGGGGGGGAGAGCCTGGAAAGATAGCGGTAGGAGGGGGGGAGAGCCTGGAAAGATAGCGGTGGGAGGGGGAGAGCCTGGAAAGATAGCGGTAGGAGGGGGGAGCCTGGAAAGATAGCGGTAGGAGGGGGGGAGCCTGGAAAGATAGCGGTAGGAGGGGGGGGCCTGGAAAGATAGCGGTAGGAGGGGGGGGCCTGGAAAGATAGCGGTAGGAGGGGGGGGCCTGGAAAGATAGCGGGGGGAGGGGGGGAGAGCCTGGAAAGATAGCGGTAGGAGCCTGGAAAGATAGCGGGGGGGGGGGGGAGAGCCTGGAAAGATAGCGGTGGGGGGAGAGCCTGGAAAGATAGCGGGGGGAGGGGGGAGAGCCTGGAAAGATAGCGGTGGGGGGGAGAGCCTGGAAAGATAGCGGGAGGAGGGGGGGGAGAGCCTGGAAAGATAGCGGTAGGAGGGGGGGAGAGCCTGGAAAGATAGCGGTAGGAGGGGGGAGCCTGGAAAGATAGCGGTGGGGGGGAGAGCCTGGAAAGATAGCGGGGGGAGGGGGGGAGAGCCTGGAAAGATAGCGGTAGGAGGGGGGAGCCTGGAAAGATAGCGGTAGGAGGGGGGGAGCCTGGAAAGATAGCGGTAGGAGGGGGGGAGCCTGGAAAGATAGCAGTAGGAGAGGGGGAAGGTAGCGGTAGGAGGGGGGGAAATATAGCGGGGGGAGGGGGGGAGAGCCTGGAAAGATAGCGGTGGGAGGGGGAGAGCCTGGAAAGATAGCGGTAGGAAAGGGGGAGAGCCTGGAAAGATATCGGTAGGAGGGGGGGGGAGGAGGGGGGCCTGGGAAAGAAATAGCGGTAGTAGGGGGAGCCTGGAAAGATAGCGGTGGGGGGAGAGCCTGGAAAGATAGGGGGGGTGGGGGCTGGGGGCGGGGCGGGGGGGTAGCGGGGGGAGAGGGGGGGAGAGCGCAAGGGGGAGGGGTGGGTGGGGAAGATAGCGGTAGGAGGGGGGGAGGAGGGGGGGCAGGGGAGGTGGGGGGGAGCGCCTGGAAAGATAGCGGTAGGAGAGGGGGGGGAGAGAATAGAAGGAGCCTGAAGATAGCGGTAGGAGGGGGGGAAAGATAGCGGGGGGGGAGGGAGGGAGAGCCTGGAAAGATAGCAGTAGAGGAGGGGGGGGAGCCTGGAAAGATAGCGGTAGGAGGGGGGAAGAGCCTGGAAAGATAGCGGTAGGAGGGGGGAAGAGCCTGGAAAGATAGCGGTAGGAGGGGGGAAGAGCCTGGAAAGATAGCGGTAGGAGAGGGGGGGAGAGCCTGGAAAGATAGTGGTGGGGGGGGGGGGGGGGCCTGGAAAGATAGCGGTAGGAGGGGGGGAGAGCCTGGAAAGATAGCGGTAGGAGAGGGGGGAGCCTGGAAAGATAGCGGTAGGAGAGGGGGGGAGAGCCTGGAAAGATAGCGGTGGGGGGAGAGCCTGGAAAGATAGTGGTAGGAGAGGGGGGGAGAGCCTGGAAAGATAGTGGTAGGAGGGGGGGAGGATAGCGGTAGGAGGGGGGGAAGATAGCGGTAGGAGGGGGGAGCCTAGAAAGATAGCGGTAGGAGGGGGGGAGAGCCTGGAAAGATAGCGGTAGGAGGGGGGAGCCTGGAAAGATAGCGGTAGGAGGGGGGAGCCTGGAAAGATAGCGGTAGGAGGGGGAGCCTGGAAAGATAGTGGTGGGGGGGGGGGGCCTGGAAAGATAGCGGTAGGAGGGGGGGAGAGCCTGGAAAGATAGCGGTAGGAGAGGGGGGAGCCTGGAAAGATAGCGGTAGGAGAGGGGGGGAGAGCCTGGAAAGATAGCGGTGGGGGGAGAGCCTGGAAAGATAGTGGTAGGAGAGGGGGGGAGAGCCTGGAAAGATAGTGGTAGGAGGGGGGGAGGATAGCGGTAGGAGGGGGGGAAGATAGCGGTAGGAGGGGGGAGCCTAGAAAGATAGCGGTAGGAGGGGGGGAGAGCCTGGAAAGATAGCGGTAGGAGGGGGGAGCCTGGAAAGATAGCGGTAGGAGGGGGGAGCCTGGAAAGATAGCGGTAGGAGAGGGGGGGAGAGCCTGGAAAGATAGCGGTAGGAGGGGGGGAAGATAGCGGTAGGAGGGGGGAGCCTGGAAAGATAGCGGTAGGAGGGGGGGAAGATAGCGGTAGGAGGGGGGGGGGAGAGCCTGAAAAGATAGCGGTAGGAGGGGGGGGAAGATAGCGGTAGGAGGGGGGGAGAGCTTTGAAAGATAGCGGTGGGGGGGAGAGCCTGGAAAGATAGCGGTAGGAGAGGGGGGGGAGAGCCTGGAAAGATAGCGGTAGGAGGGGGGGGAGAGCCTGGAAAGATAGCGGTGGGGGGAGAGCCTGGAAAGATAGCGGTAGGAGAGGGGGGGAGAGCCTGGAAAGATAGCGGTGGGGGGGAGAGCCTGGAAAGATAGCGGTAGGAGAGGGGGGGAGAGCCTGGAAAGATAGCGGTGGGGGGGAGAGCCTGGAAAGATAGCTGTAGGAGGGGGGGAGAGCCTGGAAAGATAGCGGTAGGAGAGGGGGGAGCCTGGAAAGATAGCGGTAGGAGGGGGGGGAGAGCCTGGAAAGATAGCGGTAGGAGGGGGGGGGATAGCGGTAGGAGGGGGGGGAAGATAGCGGTAGGAGGGGGGAGCCTAGAAAGATAGCGGTAGGAGGGGGGGAGAGCCTGGAAAGATAGCGGTAGGAGCGGGGAGCCTGGAAAGATAGCGGTAGGAGGGGGGAGCCTGGAAAGATAGCGGTAGGAGGGGGGAGCCTGGAAAGATAGCGGTAGGAGAGGGGGGGAGAGAGCTGGAAAGATAGCGGTAGGAGGGGGGGGGATAGCGGTAGGAGGGGGGAGCCTGGAAAGATAGCGGTAGGAGGGGGGGAAGATAGCGGTAGGAGGGGGGGAGAGCCTGAAAAGATAGCGGGGGGGGGGGGGGAAGATAGCGGTAGGAGGGGGGGAGAGCTTTGAAAGATAGCGGTAGGAGAGGGGGGGGAGAGCCTGGAAAGATAGCGGTAGGAGAGGGGGGGGAGAGCCTGGAAAGATAGCGGTAGGAGGGGGGGAGAGCCTGGAAAGATAGCGGTAGGAGAGGGGGGGAGAGCCTGGAAAGATAGCGGTGGGGGGGAGAGCCTGGAAAGATAGCGGTAGGAGAGGGGGGGAGAGCCTGGAAAGATAGCGGTGGGAGGGGGGGAGAGCCTGGAAAGATAGCGGTAGGAGGGGGGGAGCCTGGAAAGATAGCGGTAGGAGGGGGGAGCCTGGAAAGATAGCGGTAGGAGGGGGAGCCTGGAAAGATAGTGGTGGGGGGGGGGGGCCTGGAAAGATAGCGGTAGGAGGGGGGGAGAGCCTGGAAAGATAGCGGTAGGAGAGGGGGGAGCCTGGAAAGATAGCGGTAGGAGAGGGGGGGAGAGCCTGGAAAGATAGCGGTGGGGGGAGAGCCTGGAAAGATAGTGGTAGGAGAGGGGGGGGAGAGCCTGGAAAGATAGTGGTAGGAGGGGGGGAGGATAGCGGTAGGAGGGGGGGAAGATAGCGGTAGGAGGGGGGAGCCTAGAAAGATAGCGGTAGGAGGGGGGGAGAGCCTGGAAAGATAGCGGTAGGAGGGGGGAGCCTGGAAAGATAGCGGTAGGAGGGGGGAGCCTGGAAAGATAGCGGTAGGAGGGGGGAGCCTGGAAAGATAGCGGTAGGAGAGGGGGGGAGAGCCTGGAAAGATAGCGGTAGGAGGGGGGAAGATAGCGGTAGGAGGGGGGAGCCTGGAAAGATAGCGGTAGGAGGGGGGGGAAGATAGCGGTAGGAGGGGGGGAGAGCCTGAAAAGATAGCGGTAGGAGGGGGGGGAAGATAGCGGTAGGAGGGGGGGAGAGCTTTGAAAGATAGCGGTGGGGGGGAGAGCCTGGAAAGATAGCGGTAGGAGAGGGGGGGAGAGCCTGGAAAGATAGCGGTAGGAGGGGGGGAGAGCCTGGAAAGATAGCGGTGGGGGGAGAGCCTGGAAAGATAGCGGTAGGAGGGGGGGGAGAGCCTGGAAAGATAGCGGTGGGGGGGGAGAGCCTGGAAAGATAGCGGTAGGAGAGGGGGGGAGAGCCTGGAAAGATAGCGGTGGGGGGGAGAGCCTGGAAAGATAGCGGTAGGAGAGGGGGGGAGAGCCTGGAAAGATAGCGGTAGGAGGGGGGGGGGATAGCGGTAGGAGGGGGGTGGGGGATGATTGCGGTAGGAGGGGGGAAGGAAGAAGGGGGAGGAGGGGGGGAGCCTAGAAAGATAGCGGTAGGAGGGGGGGAGAGCCTGGAAAGATAGCGGTAGGAGGGGGAGCCTGGAAAGATAGCGGTAGGAGGGGGGAGCCTGGAAAGATAGCGGTAGGAGGGGGGAGCCTGGAAAGATAGCGGTAGGAGAGGGGGGGAGAGCCTGGAAAGATAGCGGTAGGAGGGGGGGGGGGATAGCGGTAGGAGGGGGGAGCCTGGAAAGATAGCGGTAGGAGGGGGGGAAGATAGCGGTAGGAGGGGGGGAGTGCCTGAAAAGATAGCGGTAGGAGGGGGGGAAGATAGCGGTAGGAGGGGGGGGAGAGCTTTGAAAGATAGCGGTAGGAGAGGGGGGGAGAGCCTGGAAAGATAGCGGTAGGAGAGGGGGGGAGAGCCTGGAAAGATAGCGGTAGGAGGGGGGGAGAGCCTGGAAAGATAGCGGTAGGAGAGGGGGGGAGAGCCTGGAAAGATAGCGGTGGGGGGAGAGCCTGGAAAGATAGCGGTAGGAGAGGGGGGGAGAGCCTGGAAAGATAGCGGTGGGAGGGGGGGAGAGCCTGGAAAGATAGTGGTAGGAGGAGGAAGATATCGGTAGGAGGGGGAGCCTGGAAAGATAGCGGTAGGAGGGGGGGAGAGCCTGGAAAGATAGCGGTAGGAGGGGGGGAGAGTATGGAAAGATAGCGGTAGGAGGGGGGAGCCTGGAAAGAGGTTTAACCTTAAACTATGTAGAGGGTTCTTTACTGTAAGAGCGGCAAAGGATGTGGAATTCCCTTCCACAGGCGGTGGTCTCAGCGGGGGGGGGGGCAATGATAGTTTCAAGAAACTATTAGATAATCACCTGAACGATGCAACATACAGGATATACAATGTAATACTGACATATAATCACACACATAGGAGGGACTTGTTGGGTCCTATTCAGCGGTGGGTGGTTGATGCATTTGTTGCGCATTCTTATACTGTGAATACAGGACATGATGGTAACGCCCCCTCAGGGGTGGGCCCGTGACCCCCAGCACAATATTCTTCAGAGCTGAGAGGGCGTCATTCCACTCGGAAGACTGATGACATCTTGTGGTGAAAATCTAGTACTGCTGGGGACATCTCTGAATTGAAGGTAAGTATTGTAACTTTGTTTTCTGAAATAAGCCTGTAGTTTGGCTGTAGAGGGATTGTGTGATTAATAATTCCCATTGGATGGCATTAGAAGCGTTCTCTTTATGGTGTAATGATTACATTGGCTGATAGGGGGGATGTTTTCTGATAAGTCAGTATTTGTGACGTGATTATTGGCAGCTGTCAGTGAATGACGTATCCGAGTTCCAGGTAAATATTGATTATAATCATAATAATATATATAGATGATTTATTGTTCAGTAGAATTGTTATCATATTTTATGAGGAGACGCCGTAATGTCATTCCAGTTGCTCGCGCGTCAGCCTAGGAACGATTGTTTACTTATTGCCGTTGTCTCCACAATGATAACGGCTAATCAGCTATTAATTACATAAACTGTTCTGGCAGCACGCTCCTCGGGAAGGTGCAGCTGAAGTCAAAGAGTTTTGTTTGAAGTTTGTTGTTTTGCCTGGAGGAGAAGGAGGAGGAGGAGGCACACCAATTATGGGGCACTAGATACAATGGGGAGTAGAACAAGTGAGGGGATAGATACGAGTGGAAAAGGAAGGGAATTCCCCGAACATGAGGGAAATTACGGAACCAGAGGGCACTAGAAGGGGGAAAAGAAAAAAGGGGGGGGGAAAAAGGGGGGGGGGAAAAAAAGGGAAAAAAGGGGAAAAAAGGGAAAAGGGGGGGTTTTAAAAAAGGGGGGAGGGGAAAAAAAAAAGAGGGGGGAAAAAGGGGGGGGAAAAAAGGGGGGGGGGAAAAAGGGGGGGGGGGGAGGGGGAGGAAAAAAAAAAGAAAGGGAAAAAAAAGGGGGGGGGGGAAAAAAAAAAAAAAAGGGGGGGGGGGGGGAAAAAGGGGGGGG
Organism: Lithobates sylvaticus; assembly: GCA_028564925.1. Classification (NCBI taxonomy): domain Eukaryota; kingdom Metazoa; phylum Chordata; class Amphibia; order Anura; family Ranidae; genus Lithobates; species Lithobates sylvaticus. Next base: position 207,340,461 of record CM053035.1, on the reverse strand, counting down.
GGGAAGAAAAAGGAAAAGGGGGAAAAAAAAAAAGGGGGGGGGGGGGGAGAAGGAGGGGGGAAAAAAGGAGGGGGGGGGGGGGGGAAGAAGGGAAAAATAAAGGGGGGGAAAAAGGGGGGGGGGGGGGGGAAAAAAAGGAAAGGAAAGGGGGGGAGGGGAGAGGGTAAAAGGGGGGGGAAAAAAAAGGGAAGGGGGGAGGGGGGGGGGAATGGAAAAAAAAAAAAGGGGGGGGAAAAAGGGGAAAAAAGGGGGGGGGAAAAGGGGGGAAAAAGGGGGGAAGGGGGGGGGGGGAAAAAAAAAGGGGAGGGGGAAAAAAAAAAAGGAGAATGAAAGGGGGGGAAAAAAAAAGGGGGGGGGGGAAGGGAAAAAAAAGGGGGGGAAAGAAAGGGGGGGGGAGGAGAAGAAATTTTAAAAAAGGGGGGGGGGGAAGGGGGGGGAAAGGGGGGGGAAAAAAAAGGGGAAAAAAAAAAAATAAAAAGGGGGGGGGGAAAAAGGGGGGGGGGGGGGGGGGGGGGAAGGGGAAAGGGGGGGGAAGGGGAGGGGGGGGGGGGAAAAAAGGGGGAGGGGGGGAAGAGAAGGGTTTTGGGGGGGGGGGAAAAAGGGGGGGGGGGGGAGGGGGGGAAAAGGGGGGGGAGGAAAAGGAAGGGGGGGGGGGGAAAAAGAAGGGGGGGGGGGGGGGGGGGGGGAAAAAAAAAAAAGGGGGGGGGGGGAGGGGAGGGGAAAAAAGGGGGGGGGGGGGAAAGGAAGGGGAAAAGGGGGAAGGAGGGGGGGGAAAAAAGGGGAAAAAAAGGGGGGGAAAAAAAGGGGAAAAAGGGGGGGGGGGGGGGGGGGGGGGGGGAGGGGGGGAGGGGGGGGAAAAAGGGAGAAAGGGGGAAAAAAAAGGGGGGGGGGGGGGAGGGGGAAAAAAAAAAGGGGGGGGGGAGGGGGGGGGGGGGAGGAAAAGGGGGGGAAAAGGGGGAGGGGGGAAAAAGGGGGGGGGGGGGGGAAAAAAAAAAAGGGGGGGGGGGAAGGGGGGGGGGGGCGGGAAAAAAGGGGGGGGGGGGGGAAGGGGGGGAAAAAAAGGGGAAAAAAAAAGAAAAAAGGGGGGGGGGGGAAAAAAAAGGGGGGGGGGGTTGGGGGGGGAGGGGGGGGGAAAAAAGGGGGAGGGGGGGGGGGGGGGGGGGGGGGGGGGGGAAGAAGGGGAGGGGGGGGGGGGGGAGGGGGGGGGGGGAAGGGAAAAAGGGGGGGGGGGGGGGAGGGGAGGGGGGGGGGAGGAAAGGGGGGGAAAAAAGGGGGGGGGAGGGGGGGAAAAAGGGGGGGGGAGGGGGAAGGAGAAAGGGGGGGGGGGGGGGGGGGGGAGGGGGGGGGGGAGGGGGGGGAGGGGGGGGGGAGAGGGGGGGGGGGGAGGGGGGGGAGGGGGGGGGGGGGGGGGGGGAGGGGGGGGGGGGGGAGGGGGGGGGGGGGGGGGGAAGGGTGGGGGGGGGGGGGGGGGGGAGGAGGGGGGGGGGGGGGAGGGGGAAAGAAGGGAGGGGGGGGGGAAAGGGAAAAAGGGGGGAGGGGGGGGGGGGGGGGGGGGGAAAAAAAGGGGGGGGGGGGAGGGGGGGGGGGGGGGGGGGGGGGAAAGGGGGGGAAAAAGGGGGGGGGGGGGGGGGGAAAAAAAGGGGGGGGGGGGGGGGGGGGGGGGGAAAGGGGGGGGGAGGGGGGGGGAAGGGGGGGAGGAGGGGGGGGAGGGGGGAAGGGGGAAAAAGGGAGGAGGGGGAGGGGGGGGGGGGAAGGGAGGGGGGAAAGGGAGGAAAGGGGGGGGGGGGGGGAGGGGGGAAAAGGAGGGGGGGGGGGGGGAAAAGGGGGGGGAGGGGGGGAGAGGGGGGGGGGAGAAGGGGGGAAAGGGGGGGGGGGAGGGGGGGGGGGGGAGAGAGGGGGGGGGGGGGAAAGGGGGAGGGGGGAGAGGGGGGGGGAAAAAGGGAGGGGGGGGGGGAGGGGGGGGAAGGGGGGGGGGGGAAGGGGGGGGGGGGGGAGAGGGGGGGGAAAAGGGGGGGGGAGGGGGGGGGGGGGAGGGGGGGAAAAAAAAAAAAAGGGGGGGGGGGGGGGGGGGGGGGGGGGGAAGGGGCGGGGGGGGGAGGGGGAAAAAGGGGAGGGGGGGGGGGGGAGGAAAAAGGGGGGGGGGGGGGGGGGGGGGAAAAAAAAAAAAAAGGGAGGGGGGGGAGAGGGAAAGGGGGGAAAAAAAAAGGGGGGGGGGGGGGGGAAAAGGGAAAAAAAGGGGGGGGGGGGGGGGGGGGGAAAAAGGGGGGGGGAAAAGGGGGAAAAAAAAAGGGGGAGGGGGGGGGAAAAAGGGGGGGGGGGGGGGGGGGGGAAGGGGGGGAAAAAGGGAGGGGGGGGGGGGGGGGGAAAAAAAAAAGAGGGGGGGGGGGGGGGGGGGAGATGGGGGGGGGGGGAAAAAAAAGGGGGGGGGGGGGGGGGGGGGGGGGGAAGGGGGGAAAAGGGGGGGAGGGGGGAGGGGGGGGGAAAAAAAGGGGGGGGGGGGGGGGAGGGGGGGGGTGGGGGGGGGGGGGGGGGAGGGGGGGAAAAAGGGGGGGGGGGAAAAAGGGGGGGGGGGAGGAAGGGGGGGAGGGGGGGGAAAAAGGGGGGGGGGAAAAAAAAAAAAAAGAGGGGAGAGTGTGGGGGGGGGGGGGGGGGGGGGGGGGGGGGGGGGGAGGGAAAAAAGGGGGGGGGGGGGGGGGGAAAAAGGGGGGGAAAAGAAAAAAAAAAAGGGGGGGCGGGGGGAAAAAAAAAAAAAGGAAAAAGGGGGGGGGAAGTGGGGGGGGAGGAGAAGAAAGGAGAGGACAAAAAAGGGGGAAAAAGGGGGAAAAAGGGGGGGGAAAAGAAAAGGGAGGAAACGTATGAGCGGCAAGGATAGTGGAATTCCCTTCCACAGGCGGTGGTCTCAGCGGGGGGGGGGGCAATGATAGTTTCAAGAAACTATTAGATAATCACCTGAACGATGCAACATACAGGATATACAATGTAATACTGACATATAATCACACACATAGGAGGGACTTGTTGGGTCCTATTCAGCGGTGGGTGGTTGATGCATTTGTTGCGCATTCTTATACTGTGAATACAGGACATGATGGTAACGCCCCCTCAGGGGTGGGCCCGTGACCCCCCAGCACAATATTCTTCAGAGCTGAGAGGGCGTCATTCCACTCGGAAGACTGATGACATCTTGTGGTGAAAATCTAGTACTGCTGGGGACATCTCTGAATTGAAGGTAAGTATTGTAACTTTGTTTTCTGAAATAAGCCTGTAGTTTGGCTGTAGAGGGATTGTGTGATTAATAATTCCCATTGGATGGCATTAGAAGCGTTCTCTTTATGGTGTAATGATTACATTGGCTGATAGGGGGGATGTTTTCTGATAAGTCAGTATTTGTGACGTGATTATTGGCAGCTGTCAGTGAATGACGTATCCGAGTTCCAGGTAAATATTGATTATAATCATAATAATATATATAGATGATTTATTGTTCAGTAGAATTGTTATCATATTTTATGAGGAGACGCCGTAATGTCATTCCCAGTTGCTCGCGCGTCAGCCTAGGAACGATTGTTTACTTATTGCCGTTGTCTCCACAATGATAACGGCTAATCAGCTATTAATTACATAAACTGTTCTGGCAGCACGCTCCTCGGGAAGGTGCAGCTGAAGTCAAAGAGTTTTGTTTGAAGTTTGTTGTTTTGCCTGGAGGAGAAGGAGGAGGAGGAGGCACACCAATTATGGGGCACTAGTCCTTCCACTGATACCAATTATGGGGCACTATTCCTTCCACTGATACCAATGATGGGGCACTATTCCTCCCACTGGATACCAATGATGGGACACTATTCCTCCCACTGACACCAATGATGGGACACTATTTCCTCCCACTGACACCAATGATTGGGACACTATTCCTCCCCACTGACACCAATGATGGGACACTATTCCTCCCACTGACACCCATGTTGGGGCACTATTCCTCCCACTGATACCAATGAGGGACACTATTCCTCCCACTGACACCAGTGATGGGGCAACTATTCCTCCCACTGATACAATAATGGGACACTATTCCTCCCACTGACACCAGTGATGGGGCACTATTCCTCCCACAGATACCAATGATGGGGCACTATTCCTCCCACTGACACCAGTGATGGGACACTATTCCTCCCACTGATACCAATGATGGGGCACTATTCCTTTCCACTGATACCAATGATGGGGCACTAATTCCTCCCACTGATACCAATGATGGGACATCTATTCCTCCCACTGACACCAATAATGGGGCACTATTCCTCCCACTGAATACCAATGATGGGGCACTATTCCTCCCACTGACCACCAATGATGGGACACTATTTCCTCCACTGACACAATGATGGGACACTATTCCCCCCACTGACACCAATGATGGGGCACTATTACCCTCCCACTGACACCAATGATGGGACACTATTCCTCCCACTGACACCAATGATGGGACACTATTCCTCCCACTGACACCAATGATGGGGCACTATTCCTCCCACTGATACCAATGATGGGGCACTCACTATTCCTCCCACTGACACCAATGATGGGGCACTATTCCTCCCCACTGACCACCAATGATGGGGCACTATTCAGGGCACTATTCCTTCCAATGGTTGCAGTGTGATGACCCCCCTAAAGTCTGAAGGACAATAAACTGGTCCTTTGTTTGGAGACCTCTTGGACTGAAGGACCTTTTCTGTATTTACATGGAGTTTCTGAGACAGAATATCTCGGTTGTTCGATCTCTTAGAAGGAGTCCTGTTATGACAGCAAACATTCCCTCGTAGGAAGGAGGACTCGGCACACTGGACTTCTCTGTACAATCCACAAATCCCGACATCCAGGCGGCTCGGTGTCCTCTTTGTTTATTAAACTTGTAGTGTTGACTCCATGAATCTTCGGGAACAAACCTCCTATTTTTCTTGGATTAGACTTTTCAAATCCACAGGCGCCTCAGAGTTTACCATAAACAAAGCCACCTATTACTATTATTATTATACAGGATTTATATATCGCCAAAAGTTTGCTCAGCGCTTTACAAGATGAGGGCAGACAGTACAGTTACCATACAATTCTATACAAGAGGAAGCCCTGATCCTGAGAGCTTACAATCAAAGAGGGTCAAGTGATACAAAAGGTAATAACTGTGAGGGGTTCAGCTTATTAGCATCTCCCCGAAAAGATGGGTTTTCAGGGAATGCCTATAGGAAGATAGTGTAGGAGATAGTTGGACAGATTGGGGTAGGGCATTACAGAGGGTGGAGGCTCTGGACAGATTGGGGTAGGGCGTTACAGAGGAGGGTGGAGGCTCTGGACAGATTGGGGTAGGGCGTTACAGAGGAGGGTGGAGGCTCTGGACAGATTGGGGTAGGGTATTACAGAGGAGGGTGGAGGCTCTGGACAGATTGGGGTAGGGCGTTACAGAGGAGGGTGGAGGCTCTGGATAGATTGGGGTAGGGCGTTACAGAGGAGGTTGGAGGCTCTGGACAGATTGGGGTAGGGCGTTACAGAGGAGGGTGGAGGCTCTGGACAGATTGGGGTAGGGCGTTACAGAGGAGGGTGGAAGCTCTGGACAGAATGGGGTAGGGCGTTACAGAGGAGGTTGGAGGCTCTGGACAGATTGGGGTAGGGCGTTACAGAGGAGGGTGGAGGCTCTGGACAGATTGGGGTAGGGCGTTACAGAGGAGGGTGGAGGCTCTGGACAGATTGGGGTAGGGCGTTACAGAGGAGGGTGGAGGCTCTGGACAGAGATTGGGAGGTAGGTATTACAGAGGGTGGAGGCTCTGGACAGATTGGGGTAGGGTATTACAGAGGGTGGGAGGCTCTGGACAGATGGGGTAGGGCGATACAGAGGGTGAGGCTCTGGACAGATTGGGGTAGGGTAATACAGAGTTTGGGAGGGGCTCTGGACAGAGGATGGGTGGGTGTGGGTTTTTCTTTTACAGAGGGGGGGTGAGGGTGGAGGCTCTGGACAGATTGGGGTAGGGCGTTACAGAGGGTGGAGGCTCTGGACAGATTGGTGTAGGGCGTTACAGAGGGTGGAGGCTCTGGACAGATTGGGGTCGGGTATTACAGAGGGTGGAGGCTCTGGACAGATTGGGGTAGGGCGTTACAGAGGAGGGTGGAGGCTCTGGACAGATTGGGGTAGGGCGTTACAGAGGAGGGTGGAGACTCTGGACAGATTGGGGTAGGGCATTACAGAGGGTGGAGGCTCTGGACAGATTGGGGTAGGGGATTACAGAGGGGGGAGGCTCTGGACAGATTGGGGGCAGGGCGTTACAGAGGAGGGTGGAGGCTCTGGACAGATTGGGGTAGGGCGTTACAGAGGAGGGTGGAAGGCTCTGGACAGATTGGGGTAGGGCGTTACAGAGGGTGGAGGCTCTGGACAGATTGGGGTAGGGTATTACAGAGGGTGGAGGCTCTGGACAGATTGGGGTAGGGCGTTACAGAGGAGGGTGGAGGCTCTGGACAGATTGGGGTAGGGCGTTACAGAGGAGGGTGGAGGCTCTGGACAGATTGGGGTAGGGTATTACAGAGGAGGGTGGAGGCTCTGGACAGATTGGGGTAGGGCGTTACAGAGGAGGGTGGAGGCTCTGGACAGATTGGGGTAGGGCGTTACAGAGGAGGTTGGAGGCTCTGGACAGATTGGGGTAGGGCGTTACAGAGGAGGGTGGAGGCTCTGGACAGATTGGGGTAGGGCGTTACAGAGGAGGGTGGAGGCTCTGGACAGATTGGGGTAGGGCGTTACAGAGGAGGGTGGAGGCTCTGGACAGATTGGGGGTAGGGCGTTACAGAGGAGGGTGGAGGCTCTGGACAGATAGGGGTAGGGCGTTACAGAGGAGGGTGGAGGCTCTGGACAGATTGGGGTAGGGCGTTACAGAGGAGGGTGGAGGCTCTGGACAGATTTGGGGTAGGGCGTTACAGAGGAGGGTGGAGGCTCTGGACATATTGGGGTAGGGTATTACAGAGGGTGGAGGCTCTGGACAGTTTGGGGTAGGGCGTTACAGAGGGTGGAGGCTCTGAACAGATTGGGGTAGGGTATTACAGAGGGTGGAGGCTCTGGACAGATTGGGGTAGGGCGTTACAGAGGAGGGTGGAGGCTCTGGACAGATTGGGGTAGGGCGTTACAGAGGAGGGTGGAGACTCTGGACAGATTGGGGTAGGGCATTACAGAGGGTGGAGGCTCTGGACAGATTGGGGTAGGGTATTACAGAGGGTGGAGGCTCTGGACAGATTGGGGCAGGGCGTTACAGAGGAGGGTGGAGGCTCTGGACAGATTGGGGTAGGGCGTTACAGAGGAGGGTGGACACTCTGGACAGATTGGGGTAGGGCATTACAGAGGGTGGATGCTCTGGACAGATTGGGGTAGGGTATTACAAAGGGTGGAGGCTCTGGACAGATTGGGGTAGGGCGTTACAGAGGAGGGTGGAGGCTCTGGACAGAATGGGGTAGAGCGTTACAGAGGATGGTGGAGGCTCTGGACAGATTGGGGTAGGGTATTACAGAGGGTGGAGGCTCTGGACAGATTGGGGTAGGGCGTTACAGAGGAGGGTGGAGGCTCTGGACAGATTGGGGTAGGGCGATACAGAGGAGGGTGGAGGCTCTGGACAGATTGGGGTAGGGAGTTACAGAGGGTGGAGGCTCTGGACAGATTGGGGAAGGGAGTTACAGAGGAGGGTGGAGACTCTGGACAGATTGGGGTAGAGCGTTACAGAGGGTGGAGGCTCTGGACAGATTGGAGTAGGGCATTACAGAGGAGGGTGGAGGCTCTGGACAGATTGGGGTAGGGCATTACAGAGGAGGTTGGAGGCTCTGGACAGATTGGGGTAGGGCGTTACAGAGGAGGGTGGAGGCTCTGGACAGATTGGAGTAGGGCATTACAGAGGAGGGTGGAGGCTCTGGACAGATTGGGGTAGGGCGTTACAGAGGAGGGTGGAGGCTCTGGACAGATTGGGGTAGGGCGTTACAGAGGAGGGTGGAGGCTCTGGACAGATTGGGGTAGGGCGTTACAGAGGAGGTTGGAGGGCTCTGGACAGATTGGGGTAGGGTATTACAGAGGAGGGTGGAGGCTCTGGACAGATTGGGGGTAGGGTATTACAGAGGAGGGTGGAGGCTCTGGACAGATTGGGGTAGGGCGTTTCAGAGGAGGGTGGAGGCTCTGGACAGATTGGGGTAGAGCGTTACAGAGGAGGGTGGAGGCTCTGGACAGATTGGGGTAGGGCGTTACAGAGGAGGGTGGAGGCTCTGGACAGATTGGGGTAGGGCGTTACAGAGGAGGGTGGAGGCTCTGGACAGATTGGGGTAGGGCTTTACTGAGGAAGGTGGAGGCTCTGGACAGATTGGGGTAGGGCGTTACAGAGGAGGGTGGAGGCTCTGGACAGATTGGGGAAGGGCATTAGAGAGGGTGGAGGCTCTGGACAGATTGGGGTAGGGCGTTGCAGAGGAGGTTGGAGGCTCTGGACATATTGGGGTAGGGTATTACAGAGGAGGGTGGAGGCTCTGGACAGATTGGGGTAGGGTATTACAGAGGAGGGTGGAGGCTCTGGACATATTGGGGTAGGGTATTACAGAGGAGGGTGGAGGCTCTGGACAGATTGGGGTAGAGCGTTACAGAGGAGGGTGGAGGCTCTGGACAGATTGGGGTAGGGCGTTACAGAGGAGGGTGGAGGCTCTGGACAGATTGGGGTAGAGCGTTACAGAGGAGGTTGGAGGCTCTGGACAGATTGGGGTAGGGCGTTACAGAGGAGGGTAGAGGCTCTGGACAGATTGGGGTAGGGCGTTACAGAGGAGGGTGGAGGCTCTGGACATATTGGGGTAGGGTATTACAGAGGAGGGTGGAGGCTGTGGACAGATTGGGGTAGGGCGTTACAGAGGAGGGTGGAGGCTCCTGGACAGATTGGGGTAGGGCGTTACAGAGGAGGGTGGAAGCTCTGGACAGATTGGGGTAGGGCGTTACAGAGGAGGGTGGAGGCTCTGGACAGATTGGGGTAGGGCGTTACAGAGGAGGGTGGAGGCTCTGGACAGATTGGGGTAGGGCGTTACAGAGGAGGTTGGAGGCTCTGGACATATTGGGGTAGGGTCTTACAGAGGAGGGTGGAGGCTCTGGACAGATTGGGGTAGGGTATTACAGAGGAGGGTGGAGGCTCTTGACAGATTGGGGTAGGGCGTTACAGAGGAGGGTGGAGGCTCTGGACAGATTGGGGTAGAGCGTTACAGAGGAGGGTGGAGGCTCTGGACAGATTGGGGTAGAGCGTTACAGAGGAGGGTGGAGGCTATGGACAGATTGGGGTAGAGCGTTACAGAGGAGGTTGGAGGCTCTGGACAGATTGGGGTAGGGCGTTACAGAGGAGGGTGGAGCTCTGGAAACCAGTTGGAGTTGGGCAGTACAG